>VYXB01009267.1:92896-114653 GCA_013397135.1 Pachyramphus minor | reverse complement strand
TGCTGGCTGGGTCTGATCCCTTGTCCATCCTGTAGGTGCTGTGTGATTGCACTTAGGATGATCTGCTCCATAACCTTGCCAGGCACTGAGGTCAGGCTGAGAGGCCTGTGGTTTCCCAGGTCCTCCTTGCAGCTCTTTTTGTGAATTGGTGTGAGTTTTGCCAACTTCCAATCATCTGGAACCTCCCCAGTGAGCCAGGACTGTTGGTAAAGGATGGAGAGCAGCTTGCCGAGCTCTTCAGCCGGCTCCCTCATCACCCTAGGATGGATCCCAACCAGCCCCATAGACTTTTGAGGATCGAAGTGGCTCAGCAGGTCACAAACTGTATCCTCGTTGATTACAGGGGGGCTATTCAGCTTCTTATCCCTGCCTACAAGCTCCAGAAGCCAGCTGTCCTCAGGACAACCTGTCTTACTGTTGAAGACTGAGGTAAAGAAGGTGTTAAATACCTCAGCCTTGTCCTCATCTTTGATAACTGTTCCCACCCATGCCCTACAAAGAATGTTTTCCTTGTCCCTCCTTTTGCTATTAATGTATCTATAGAAGGACTTTTTGTTATCCCTAACAGAAGTGGCAAGATCGAGTTCAAGTTTTGCCTTCATGTCTCTAATTTTCTTTCGGCAGGACGTAACTATATTCCTAAAGTAAAAAAAAACAAACAAAAAAAAAAAAAACCCAAACCACATTCCTCTGTGCTGTAGCAATCCAGCAGTTTAAATGTGGCACAGTATGGCAAAAATATGTGTCAGAGTTAATGGACACCAATGATGTGAACACACACTGGCAAAGAACAACAGGCTCCCTTAATGCTGCAGAGTATGATCACGGACATATTTTGAGCTACTGAATAAGAAACAAAGAATTGTTTTAAATTATAAGAACAAATTCTGTTGTCCTAAAAGACTACATCATCTATTGGCATGTTTTCAGTGGGAGTTTTGTTTACCCAGAAGCAGATAATTTGGCTCAGTGTTATAGTTTGAAGTATACTTAGATTTATTCTTGTTCTGCTTTTTCTTATTCAGCTTCTCAACATCACCTGCTGGCAAGACTGGAATATGTAAGAAAGAAAATAAAAAAAAGATAGCTTGGCTACTTGGATATGATTATATCATTTCCTGCTGTGAACAATCTATGGTTTATGATGAAAGGATGTTAACATTGTTAACTTTAAGGAGAAAAAAAAATTCCTTTAATTAGGGGGGATAAGTAAATAAAATTACTGCTTGGGCATATGTATTCGGTTATTAGCAGGTTATTTTCATCATCTATGACTGTGAAAAATACTGCCAGAAAGAAAAACATGTTTTTTATGTAAGCTAATGGGTTTGAAACTGCATGAATATATTACTTCTAGTCATAACTGTTTTCACTTATAGAATAAATTAGATACGTAACTGATAAAAAGGTAGAACTACTTAATAGAAATATTCTGGTGTTGTGCTTATTAATTTTACTTACATATGTTGATATCATTATTTTAAATGAGGTAAAATAAAGGCACAACAATACTTTGCAAATGTACTGGTTTTTTAAATATTAGTGTGCTTGTTTTTTTATATGGAAATACTTATTGAAATAATAGTTTCTTAGACCCTTTGTTAAGGATTTTAACAACTAACTTAATCTTATAATTTGCTTATTTCGCTTTATAACTTGATTTTATTGCGAAGTAGAAGAGATTAAAATGCCTTTTTTTAATGATATATATGTAGGACCCTAAATGATGGAAAGACATCTAAACTTCATATTTCAGTGTAAAAGCACTTTAAATACACCTTAGTCTATTTAATTTACCTAGGGTATTTTGGAATGAAATATTATAAACCCAAAGTGTAATCAACATGCAGAATATTCAGTTTGTATAAACAAATTTCAAAACACATGGAGGGATTATCCACTTGATTCATTATCAGGTTTGCTAGTCCATCAAATTAGATATACCATATCATGTGAAAAGGGGCTCATTTTGTAAAGTGCTGTTACACATCTGAATGTACCAATGGAGACATGAACACACTGCTGTCATTGGAGGAGATCACACAGTATGTCAGGAGAACCAGTAGAAGAAATATGGTTAAAAAAGCTCATCTCCATTAAATTCCGCTTGAGAAACTGATTTTGTTCCAGACTTCTAGAACAAAATCCTGAATAAACTTGCAATTCCAAATTTCTTCTGAACTTGGAATTATCGGAATAAGTAATATTTTTGTTAGAGCATTAAGTATAGGTATCATGACTCTCTTGCAACGGAAGAGAGATAAAAATACCATAAAAACTGGACTTCATAATAAACGCTCTTGAGTTGATGATATTTAATGAATAGTTTCCCTCTTCATGAAATGCATTTTATAGTTTAGACTCAGGACGTGTATGAATATGAATTAAGATTGCTATTCACTTCATATATGACCTCAGAAATAATATAAAAAACCCCAAGAAAGCCAGCTCCTACCCATTGCCACCACACTTTAGCCCTAAATCTCTCCATCACCTTTTTACCCCACTTCACAATCTGAATGGGGATTCCCCCATTAGCCATCATTTTCCATGATCCATTCACTGTCTTTACCTGGTGCTCAAAAGGGCAAAGATGGGAAGAAAATTAGTTTCTTGCTCTAGTGCACTGCTAACTCTTTAACAAGGTGCTTGTGGTCTCTTGGAACTTCTTATGTACTTTTCTTAAAAGATCAGTCAACTTAAGAGTATCTCTTTAGAAGCATTTATATATAAATTGTGAGTTGGTAAGACTAATGTAAAATTTGTTGCTGAAAAGCATGTGGCTATGTCATATATTGGAGATTTTATTCTATAAATGTACATTCCTCATTAAAATTTGGAGACTAAAAAACCCACATTAATTTTAATTGGAACTGTTTAAATCATGGTTTACAGAGCAGGCAGAAGAAGAGGTTCCAACTTCATGCTCTTTGCCATAGTCAAAATTAATTTCAGATCTAATCACAATAAAAATAAGCTTTCTGTCAATTTTTATGACTAGCAGAGAACAGTGAAAATACATTTTTGGATTAAAGTGATAGTTTTGTCCTCTCCAGTTAAAACCTGTTATGGTTTTAACATCATTCTGGACCTCAGAATCTTTCTTTTTTGAAATTCACATCAGACATTACTGTAAAATGTGTTAACTTCAAAATGGCATGTTTTAACTGAAACACGTTCTCTTAAAGAACAGCAAGCCTTGTAGCTTACTTTTGCCTTTACCATGTTTCCTGTAAAGCAAATGACAAATCTGTTAGTAAGTGTAAGCTAATATGATCATTTCCATTAGAATCTTAGTAAAGTCATTAGAAATGTCTTTTTCAAACATAGAAATGTGTGTATTTTGCAATATATAAGTGTGTTGCACTTAGAGTTCAGAGTCAGACAATGGGCTTAGATAAGACTTACTTCCTTCAGTGATACAAGATCATGATCCAAGATACAAGTTGGAACTGTGTGCAGTGATATACTTCAGTATGTGAAATACCTATCTAGCTAGCTATTGTGAAGGTTCCACTGATAACTGTGAAGACAATTGTTGGAAAGTGTAACTTTCTTTCTTTAAATTTTCAATTAAATTAATTGCACAGAGAACTTCATTCACACAAGGCATCACTGATCTTGTGTAAGAGAAAGCAGCAAAGTCCAGGTTTCCTGAACCTATCTGGTCTTTATACATTCATATACTATATGGACCTTTGCTTAGCTGCCCAGTTTGATTATTGTATATTTAAGAAGTTCCTCAAAAATGAGTTATTTGCATTAAATGCTTATTTTAAAGGATCCACATTCTTTCAGTGGATCTTTAAGACCCTCTGTGACTACAACATGTCCTTTTTGAAAGTATTATCACCTGCAGGTACAAAATACCTGAGCACAACATGCAGCACATCAATAAGTTATGTCTGTTTTCTAGTAAATTTTTAATAGTATGCTCTCTGTTTTGGTTTGTTTTTAAACAGAGAAAACTATAAGCTTTTGCAGAAGAGCTTTGGGAAAGCTTTCTTCATAGTAAAAGACTGTTCGCTTCCATCTCCCTAATCAGTGGTGGGGCGCATCAGAATACTGTTCTGCATTGCACATTCAACCATTGAGGCAAATGGATTGTGAGGTTTCACATGCAGGAAGCACTGTCAGGGACAGGGCTGGGACTGATGCCTGGAGAGGAAGTGAGCCTGGGCAGAGCAACCACAGCTGCTGGCAGCACCTCTGTCTCCTATTTCCTAATGACATTGAAATGTTTGAAAACAACATTTACTGTCTGATTGCAATTCATGCTCTATCTGCTGGAGCCAGAAATGAATGCAGTTATTTTTGAAGTTAGGAACAGTTAAGCTATGATTTCTCTAGAGGCAGAGTAATGATATCCATTTCTAGGTCCGTTTGTACATTTGGTTTTTATTCTGTGGCTTTGTATTAATGACTCCATGGAACCTGGTCTACTCTTTTCTTCTATTTTTGTTTTGTACAATATTTGGGAACTAGTTTTGTTTCCAAAGAAAATACTGTGTGATAATGATGTGCAGGTGTTGCAGGTGTATTCCTCTGTCTCTGGGAAATGGGGTTAAACATCTACAGATAAGGTTGCGTCACCTCTCCTTTAAGTGCTCAGACAACTAAAAGTGGGCTTATGGAAACCAAGGAGCATATAGGAAACCCAGCATGATAAGGATGCCGACTTTGCTTTGATCCAGGTTTACTGCTTAGATTGAGATTGTTGTTGTTGTTGTTGTTACAAGTAATTGGCTACTAAATCTTGGCTGTATTGTTAAGGAAAATCTTTGTACCTGTGGCTACATCCAGTTGTAATCAATCAAGTTGTTCCACTGGGCTGCAGGCAGTTATGGTGAAGATCTTTTTACTTCAGAGCATATTCCTTTCTCTGTGTTTGAACAGGATCAACAGTCTGCATTCTACAGCTCTTAGTAGGAGTGTAATACTTATAAATACCCTGTTATCTATTATTATTCTTTTGCTGTGTTTATGGTGAAATTTTAATGAAAAGTCACAATTCATGATTTTCAGTTCTGCTAAGAGGTCTTCCAAATTTGTGATATTACTAGAATATTATGCTAATTTCCGCAAGTATTTGAAGATGTTATTTTTATGTTAGCAATCATGGAAACCTTTTTCTATCTGCCCTTGATGCTGAGGCATGGGGATAAGGAGAGGGGGAGTGAAGAGGAGGGAATGCAAGAGAAGAGTGTTGTTTCCTTGGCAACAGGCACTGTGCTTTTCAGGGCACAGGTGGCATCTGTCTTGAAGAATGTTAAACAAAACATGCAGGAAAATATGAAGCAAAGCCTAGCATTTGCTTGGCGAGAGAAGAATTTTCTCAATGAGCCTCAAATAACTCCAAACACTTCCAAAAAAATCTCAACAATTTTGATTGTGCATTTGAATAAAAATTAATGAGAAATAAACATTTATGTTTATTATTAAAAAATAAAGATATTAGAAATGAGTAGACTCTAGTAATCACGGATGCTGATACAACAAATTTATGATGGCCAGCTTTAAGTCAGAAATAATTTAGGCGAAATAGAATCCTCACAGTTGTCAGGAGCTGGCTACACAAGTTAGAACTTTTGAGGCAACCTGTCATCTCTAGTACTGGGAAGGCTGAAAGCAATTTGGAAGTTGACTTCTCTGGGCATTCTTCTGGTGAGCATTCTTCTGGTGAGGAGGATGTGGGTGATTTTAATTTTCTGCAATGCAAAGGTAGCCTGAGAGTCAGTGTAAAAAGAAGAATGTAAAATATATTCATGCAATTTAGAGTCTGTATTCTGTTCTGAATGTTTTCAGTGATTCACAAAACTCTGCTAAGGCTCTGTCTCCTAACTTTACTGTTCTTGTGTTAGACACATGAATTTCATTCCTGTTTAACTTCTCATAAATTAAGACAAACAACATCCTTTTCTCTGACACTGTATTTTCAGACAATTGTTTTCAATTAGCTGTCTGGATACAATACTTTTGCAATGAAACTTGAATTGTGCATACGTGTTTTCAGTTATGTCTGGAATAGCAGCGGTTATGTCAAAAAAATACATGCAAAGGTGGTAGATGTAGGTAGTGTGTGTGTGCTGCAAAAATGCCCAACACCATTGAAAAGAAAATAAACAATGTCCTTGCAGACTCTATATCTGCGTGAGTGTACCATACTGTTTGTTCTAAATCTGCCTGACTTCAAACCATAAGCAGCATTTAAGGAAAGTGTTCACAGGAAAAAGTGACATCTCTCCAAGGAAAGAAAAGGTTCAGTAAGATTAATGTTTCTTAAAGGTTGCAGAATTATTTAATAAAACTAATACTATATGTGATAATACTAGAAATAAGGCCATGTTGGCTATTATTCTTTTATTTTACATACTTATCTAAGATGGGATTAAGAAGTAATTTGTTCCTATATTTGAATGAGAAAATTGTTGCCTAGTTCAATGCGAGAAGGAAATGCTTTTTTACCTCTCCATGAAGTATCTTGTCATTAGTACCTTTTCTTACATTCTTATGGTGCAATCTGGAAATGCAGTTTGGAAATTCATATGACTTTACATCATTGAACTGTAAATATGCCTCAAATTATGTATTCAAAAAGAAAAAGCAATTTATGCCACTATATATCAGTATGTATAAATTTTTAAGTATAAATTTAGGAATATATAATTTATGGTGAAAAGAATATAAATTAATAAATAAATATTGGTTTTTACTGGGTTTTCATAGAAATATTTTGTGCTGGGCCTTTCAGCGGGGTCTAAATCCCTTATACATTTCAAAGAAATTCAGATTTAACTTCTCTTAAGCATTAGTAGCTTACATTATATCTATTCTGCTAACAATGCAGAGCCTGGCTCCATAGGTTGTTAAAACATGCATGAATCTGTTACTCTCTTCTTTACTTGTGAGAGTGAAATCAATATTATGTTTGTCACACTGTAAAAACTACTACTGAAAAAGCTACTGAAATTAGGAGAGTTTGCATTAGAGGATTTGCACTACCTCGGACAAATATGAAAAAGGATGATTAGGGAAAAGAAAGGAATCTGATCAGTATGTTTGAAGGGTCTAGGTTTGTTGTTCACTTCTTGGTAAAAGCTTCACCTTTTACAATTTTTAACAAAAAAGGTAATTTATAGCTTTTCAAGGATACCCATTTAAAGCAATGAGAGACAGGGCTTTCAAACAGTTTTCTTTGGACTGCCAACAAAGTATATAAAGGATTAAGAAAAACTTCTGTTGAAGAGAGGTGATTGCTATCTCCTGAATTTTTCTTCAGAAACTTAGGACAGAGAAAAAGTGTGATCTGTTACATTTTTAATGTTCATTTTAGACTGTAATTAATATATATGGAGTTTGAAGCTAAATTTGCAGAAGGGTTAAAACATTTATCAAAATGTAGTGAAAGATGTTTCGGATTGTAAATCTTGAATGTAAATGCAAATGTCTTCTAGATGCTTTAGTATCAAGAAACAGGACAAATTGCAGATGGCTTCTTTTAGGTACCCTAATTATTGGCACTTAGTAGACAAAAGGTCTGTATAACTTTCAGTAATACGTTTTATTTTGGTAGGCATTATTCCCATTCTTACATAACGAAGTGCTAGCTATTAGAAGCATGCTTATCTTGAGCTCCTGTGTACAAATTAAAGAGAGTGAAGAAATTTACTCCAAATTATGCAAGCTTGTTGGGTAGAAACAAGAACCGAACTCAGACTTCCTGGCTTACAGTCATGGACTTCACACTTCAGAGTAGAAAATAGGTATCTACTCACTTTAAAGGAAAATTTCAAGTGAAGTATTAGGAGTTAGAAAATGTCACTATGAAGGTAGTTTCTTTAATTCGACCTGTCTTAGTGTGGGTGCTGTTTTGAAGTCTTTAATTACATGAACATAATGTTTTACATGATTCTCTCTGTGCTGAAAATAGCAAAGAAATGCTATTTATTTTTATTTAATAACTATAGAGGCCAATGTGATCTAGGGCAAGTTTCATCCATCACGATGATGTAATACAATGTAATATTCTGCTACCACCAGGGAAGACACATTATTATGTTGTGTAATTGCATCTCAAGATTTCTGCAGGGCATAAAAAGTATCTAAGTATACCTGTAAAGAGGCACAATAATAGCTATTGGTGACTTTAAACTAACCATCCTAATAATAGACATTTTCTTGTCCAAGGATATTTTTTGCTTCTTATGCCATTTTTAGAAAAATTACTTAGTCTTTCATATTAGTTTAAAGTGTTTACGTATTGCAGAGCTAAGAAGAAAGTATAATGAAAATGAGTTTACTGTACACCAGATCATCTCTAGGAAGTGTAATTTTGATATGTTTGGTTACCCAGAAGTCAGTTTACAGATTTCTGTGTAGTACTGATCATCTTGTGAATGCATGTTGCTCATTGAATTCAGTATTTCTAGACATAAATTTGCATCTGTTTATATTAAATGTGTGTTGTATGCAGATGCAAAATTCACCAATTATTATCTAAAGCTACAGATCAGAAATTGTAATAGAACTATTATCTTCTAAATCTAAGCAATATGTTTACAGGGTGTTTATTATGGAAAAATGTAATATTCTTAGAAAATAAACTGTTAAAAATTTGTAACTGCATGTTGCTAGTAATTAACACTACACTACCCAAAGTGATAGTGATGAATGTCAGTTGAATTAATTCTACACAGGTACAACAGTGAATGTTTTTTTGCCAATTAGTGTTGCTGCATTACTGACTTCTGCTCTGAGTAACTTTCCATCATATAAAGCTGCATGAATTTTGGATTCTATGCAGCTGTACTTAAGATGCAAAATAATTCAAAGCAAATGAAAGCAAAAAATGTAACCCCTAGAATTGAGGATCTTTTCTGCTTATGTTTTTACATAGTTGCCCAGAAAAAAAATATAGTAAGCGATGCTGTAAAGTTACTAAGAATAATTTATTATGTTTCATTCATATTCACAATGATATTAGAGAATGTCTATCAGTTCTTACATGACTGACTCTTCATAATACAGTACACTTAAAAATCCATATATTTCTTGAGTCTCCAAAAACTTGAAATCAGTGAGGTACAAATGAAAATTAGAATCATAGTATCATAGAATGGTTTGGGTTAGAAGAGGCCGTAAAGGTCATCTAGTTCCAATCCCTCTGCCATGGGTAGGGATGTTACTCACTAGATCAGCTTGTTCAGGGCTCTATCCAACCTGCCCTTGACACTTCAAGGGGTAGGGCATCCGCAAGGTCTCTGGATAACCTGTTCCAGTGCCTCACTGACCTCTTAGTAAAGAATTTCTCCCTAACATCTACTCTAAACCTACCTTCTTTCAGTTTAAAGCCATTGCCCCTTATCCTGTCACTATCTACCTGTATAAAAAGTCTCTTTCCCTCCTTTTTATAAGCCTGCTTGAGGTACTGGAGGGGCTGAGTGGCCACAAATAGCAATATTGACTGCAGAGCTAGTGTATTAGCCATGTGTTATGACCTAAACTTTTGAAATGTTTGTCTGTGTAACTCTTGATAAACAGTGACCTTGTTTGCTTCATATTGTAAGGAAACTTTACATTAACAGTGTTTAGATTTGGTCTAGTGTGCTAAATAGCATGGATCATTGATTTGTTGCTTCAACCTCTGGGAAATGTCTGTTCTGTAAGTGTCAGTTTTTTCTTACCAAATGATTCCAGAGTTGCATTTGCCTGCTCGCCCCTTAAAAAACTTCTGGGAAGTACTGTCTCACCCGTTATAAGCAATACAACAGCAATTTCCCATCTAAAACTTCCTTATCCTGCCTGTGTAAATATTATTGACAAAATTCTACAGAAATTATAAATAAATAAGTAATAAATAGAAACTATGGAATCTGTGAATGAGGATGATACTAGCATTATCGTACCATGCTAGTATCTATCTTTCTACGTATACAGCATTTCTGTGTACTTTCCCTTTGTTGCCTAAAAGACCGTGGAGAAAAAGACTCAGAGCCAATTTAGTGTAGGAGATAAGAAGAGTAGAAGCTTTAATGAGCCTCCAGACCCCAGGAATACAAACTGTTGCGTGCACACTCAGACACAAGTGCTATGATTTTATAATTATGTCCATCCAATCCCAGTTTGTGCACCCCCCGTTGTGCCCCATTCTGCCCCTCAGCACACCCCCTCGGGAATTGAGTCTGGGGGGAGTTTGGGACTCCTCTATCATCACCTTCATCTTCCTTGCCACACATGCAGTCTTTGGAGGCCTTCCAAAGTTCCAGACTTGAAGGTTGTTGTGCCTATGTTTACATCTTCTAGTGCAGATGTTAAGGTGTTTTTTGCAATTCTTCCTTGATAAGAGGGCTAAACTGCTAATGGAATTTTGAGGGCTTGATGTGGGACGGGGTTTAGTATGTGTAACCGTTATGCTACTGCCTTACTTTTACTGGAAAATACTGGTTAAAAATATAATATGGTGAGAAATATAATACAGCTACATTTAAAATCTACATTTACTGCATAACTACTTCTAAAGTTTATAAAAATTAAAAAATCAGAAGGCGTCACCTTGAATAAAAATAAGACAGTTTTTGTTATCTTGATTATCTTTCAATGATGTCATTGATCATTTTTCTTAATCTGTGTGAATAACATTATTTTCATTGTCATAACAACTTTTGAAATCCTTAAAATATAGTGTATCATGTGTTCTTTGCTTTGGAATGCAGTCCTATTGAACTGCAAAATACATCAGAAATTTCATATTGGTCTCTTACTGCTAGAATAGTCATATGTTATGAATAGTCATAGTTATGCATGAAGTAATACAAAATCTGCAAAAAAAAAAAGCTATCAGGTTAGGCTATCAGCTACTTGTATTTCTTTTCCAGAGATATGTTTTTCCTTGAAATGTTTGGAAAGTATTGGAATTATAACTACCGAACTCACTCTTCAAATATGAGGAAGGTTGTGAAGAAGAGAATTGCAGTGGTGAAGAGAGCAGCGCAGCAGCAGGCAGAAGGCAATTCAATACTACAGCTTCCCTGACATCCTTTCATTCATTTCTTTAGAATGTATTTTCTGCTCTAGCCATCATGGTTTCAGATTATGTGATTTAGAAGTCTGTATAACACTCAAGGTATGAGTGTTACACACACATTAAGGTTTGCCCATAAATCAGGCTCAGAAACACAGGTATGGAAATTCTGTGTTCAGCAGGTCAAAATTCATCACTACTTTATCTTACCTGATAGCCACAAGAAACAGGCAAGCAGGATAATCAAATGCAGCCAGAAGTGCAACTCTCAGTCTTTTCACATAGTCACACTGGATCCTTGCAGGACATGCTTCAAGTGCAGTACCAACAAGGCAAACTGCTGCTGCAGGAGAAGACAGCACCTCCTGCCCTGGCTCTCCAGAGGGCTGTTACTGAGGGTGCTGTTCTGACAAGAGAGCTGCTGAGGTGCTGTTGATAGGAAATCTCCTCTAATCCCTCGCCTTTCTTGGCAATGCATCTGCAGGATCTTAATTGGTTTCTTTTTCAGACTGGGGTAGAGATCACTTTTAAAATAGTTACAGTTATGTCTATTTTCCCATGCCTTTATTACCATCACCTCGCAATGTTGGCATTACCAGGAGCTTGGCCAGATGAGGAAGCCTGAAAGCACTTCTGCTTAAGTCCAAAGTCTGTTAAGTTAGTGAAACTCCTGTTGTGTTTCAGGGCCACTCACACATTCCATTTCACCAGCTTCTCCCTGTAAACAGTAATCTTTCCTGAGAGAACAGGGATCCTTTGTCTAATAAAACCAAAAGTCACAGCCATTTACAAAACGTGTACCTCTTGGTCGTAAGTGTTTAAGTAGCATTCCTAAATGGACACGAAGGCGGTGGTTTTGTGCAAAACTGAGGACAAAGAGGTATATGTGTGGGAGGAGTAAAGAGGGAACCAAATAGTATTAAGTGGAAGAAATATTATTGTAGACAGCAGTTAACCTTTCCTTCTTGTGATGAGAACTCCTAAAATATTAGGCCATACATGTCTCTTCTGTTGTCACTCTACCTGTTAAGTGTTACACTAGCATAAGCTAGGAGCAGAAGGCTTGTAAAAATTCCTTTCTTCTACTGATGTGTGCCATCAGCATTTGAAAATCATTATTTTCATAGTGGGCATCTTTGATCTCTTTCACTAAGAAAAACAAAAAAAAGAAAGAGAAGAAGGAGAAGCAGTGCCACATAACATTCGGTTATCAAATATTGATTATCCAAGCATTTTTATTCTGCAGTCTAGTGAGAAACAAATTGTACTTCTTCATCTGCTTTCTACAAAAAGGCCAAGAGGATGTGAATTTGTTTGGGGGAGGATCTAAAATTACTCCAGATTTCTTCTTGTCTTTATAATTCTTCCTCCAGCTGTGGCTTTAATTAGTTCTGCAACAGCACCACTGAGAATCTATCCATCAATGCCAACATTTGAACATGATAGATGTGCATGGTCTTGCATGTAAAAAAAAAAAAGATTTATAAAGATGGAACTTGTTTCTAAAGTTGTGTATCATTTTGGGCTTCACAAAGATGTCCACTGTCGTATTTAAACTACCTGAGAATTTCATAACAGAAGCTTATCCTTTCCATTCTCCATTTGTGGTAATAAGTAAAGATACATAGACATTATGAAATAACATTTTTAGTATCTTATAATCCTAATTCAATGTAGCAATGTGT
This sequence comes from Pachyramphus minor, assembly GCA_013397135.1. Taxonomy (NCBI): domain Eukaryota; kingdom Metazoa; phylum Chordata; class Aves; order Passeriformes; family Tyrannidae; genus Pachyramphus; species Pachyramphus minor. The sequence continues at coordinate 101,948 of VYXB01009267.1, read as the reverse complement.
TATTTAATATTATTATGGTCTGGTTTTGTTCCTATATGTATGCTACAGAGTTAGCATCACTGAGTCATAAAATAATTTGGCTTGGCAAGGTTCTTTGGAAGCTGTTTCATCCAATCTTCTACTGAGAGCAGGGGTGACGTTTTGATGAAATTTCCCAGGGCCCTCATCTGTAAAACTTTGAGCATCTACAGGAGTGGAGATTCCACAGAAGTTTTGGGCAGCTGGTTTCTGTTCTTATCATCGTGAAGATTATTTTTTCTTCATGTCCATTCAAAATACTACTTTGTGGAAACTGTGACTGTTTTTTCCTTCTCTATTTTCCATGAACAGCTGAGAAGAGTTCAATTTTACCTCCCTATCCTTCCTATAAGTATCTGAGTACAGTAATAATATCTCTCTGCCCTTATCTAGGCTATTCAGACCAAGTTCACTCAGCATTCCTCGCTACATGTCTCGGCAAGACATTCCTCCATTCTACTCTCATCAGTTTCCTACCGTCAATGGAAAAGTTCTGTGATTGCTCCATTAGTGGTCTGAAGTGCCTGAGGTAAAAGCCAGTTTGGCAGACAATCAAATAAGCCCCACTGAGAAAGTGAACACATTAACCTGGGCTAATAAGCCCCACTGAGAAAGCAAATACATTAACCTGGGCTTGACTCTACCCAATACAATTACACAGCATAGCTTTCCAACTTCTTCCTGCACCCAGGTCAGCTAGCAGACGCTGTGACACTGCACGGCACCCAGCAGGGCATGAATTATTGCAGTTGTAGTTTAACAAGCAAACCTACAACTTTTTGTCAGTAGCTGGGTTCTTTGGAAGGTCTGGCTATTTGAAAATCACGAATGTTCTAGCATTACAGTTACAGCCTAATCCAGTTACCCTAAACCCTTTTCTGGTTGTATAACATACAGAATCCTCTATTTCTAAGAACTGTTTTGCAGCTGTTTTGTCACTGAAGCAAGTATGGGGAGAGAAGGGAATAGATTGTGCTGTTTTAGTATAGTGTACAGGAATGCTCATCCTGTTTTGATCATCCTCTAGGGCTGAAGAAGTATCTAAAGCTATTTGCACTGCTGGGCAGAGTTAGATGTACTCTACACCAGTACAACATATATTTATTTGCTGTCTTAAAGTGTTGAAACAAAAAAATCTTTAAAGATTTTTTGCTAGCAGTTGATTTTTTAAATCTTTAATATTAAAAAAATTCTTTGTGGAATTTGTCGCAGGTATTTTCTTATAATCTTCTTATATTTTCTATCCCCTAAGGGCCAAATAATAGCTATAATGAAAGCAAAAGAGGTATCTTAGAAACCTGTTTTGACAAAGAGTGAAAATGTAAGTCAACCTACAGATGTAAAACATGGAAGTGTCACTTGACAGTTTCTCCTGACTATAAATATTACTAGCTTGCACGTAGTGAGGACTTTAGGTAATAACATTAATTTCTTCAGCCTGTTTCTGCTGAATGCTGTACCTACCTCTATAAAATATTTCTGCTCCTTTTTTTCCCCCTTGGAGTTATGTCCAATATAGAACTCAGTTTTGTAACAGCTCTAATTTAAAAGGCTTATGATCATACTCTTCTGCTAGAGTTGTATTATTATTTCCATTTCTAAATAATTAAGCAAAACTATTAAGAATAGAAAAAACATGGTGTTTTAATACAATATAATTTCAGCATTTGTGGGGATGTATCATACACACACCATTGCTAATCAAGACCATAACAAATAACATAACAAATAGCTTTTCCACTCCAGTGCTATCCCCATTTTGCACTTGTCATTGTTTAACATCTGAATTGGCATGTGCTTAGAGTCTCATTAATTGTGTCTAGTTGACAATACCAAGAGGAGGCAGATCATGAAGTCCAAAGAATCGAGAGGTTAGGCTTGTTAACAACACGAGGGCGTGATTTTGGTATTTGCTGGGGGAGAGATCATCAAAAGCAGGCCAGAAAAATGATGAAAAAACATGTATAGAGAAAAGTAGTTTACAGTAACAATGACTTCTAATGTGTGTCAATTCCACTTGTATGATCTTGTATTCCTCATGAGACTCTTCAGTGGCACTTCTGGACAGTGCATTCAGAGATTTGTTAATCATATTTTCACAGTATTTCTGCTGAAAGTGTAATAGATGGGAAATTCAGTAGCACTGAATAATAGGGATTTATTTTTCGATTGTGGAGGGGATTTTTGGCCAAGACTCTCTTTTCATAAGTAGCTGAGGGGACAGAATGCATGTTTTTAGACTACTGAAGATGATAATTTTTAAAACAATAATTCTTTACTGTTTAGTAAAAATTAGCTAAATTTGGACAAATTACTAGAGAGAAACACTGTACTGAGCACTGGTAAAATTCCTGGTGGTGTAGCCACATTTTAAATGCATTCTTGTATCCTTTTCCATAGTTCTTCCTATAACTCAGGTAGTTTTTATAATACTTTTCTGTTTTTCAAATTTGTGGCAAAGATTGTTTTGATGGAATTAAATAGCAAAGAAACTTTAGAGGTCATAAAATGCCTTCAATATTTTAGTTTTAGTATATCTAAAATTTTATATATCTGTACGTAAAATGACTTAAAAACTTCTTTTTCTATGAAGCTATGAGAATTCAAAACTTACTGTTTTGATGTCAGTAAATGCAGTGTTATCCAATAATACGAAAGTCAAATTACTTTTAAACTCAACTGCACAAAAATATATGTTGGAAGCTAATAGTTGTAGCTGATAATTGAAATAAAAATTTGTGTGATGTTGTCCACAGGAAAAGAGAAATATTTTGTACAGGAGCTGTCAAAAATAAGTGCTGTATAAAATAGTAAGTATTATAAGAAAGAAGATTCATAACAAAATTCAGAAATAATTTTGAATATCAAAGAAACACAGTGTCTTATTTATATATTTTTGTGCTAATTCACATTAATGGTGCAGTAGTGTAAAAAATAGCATTGATACTTAAGTAGAAACAATAATTTTTCCTAGTGCTTCTGTAAATACTTTTGTATGTTACTGATATAAGTAAAACTGGTAAGCTTCCATGTTCTAATAGTTTCTTTCTTAATGTTCTAGGTAAGTACTCCCTGCCTTTTTCTTCCTCACATTCTTCTCTGCTTTCTTGAAGTTCCATGAAAGAGGTAAAAACCAAGACAATAAAAATGAAGAACCATTTGGTAAGAATTCGCTTTGATTTACATGCTGATTCACTTTGATTTACATGCTCAATTTACTTTCTTTTTTTTTTTTTATTGAAAGAATGCATCTATTACAGAGGATTAGTTTATGTAGAAATGATGAGAGGATAGAATTTTTTTAGAGTAACTGTTCCTGAAATGTATCTGAAACATTGACAAAAAGTTAAATACATTATTTTTGAGCTAGACAGTTTGGAAAATAGAAATTAAAATGCCTCCATAAAAAGCATTTTACCTGAAGAAATATTCAAAGGCTAGAAAGGAGAAGACGAGACAGTACTTACTGGAACTGTAGGAATGATGAGTACTTCCATCTTGACTAAAAGTAAAAAGAATAGGGGCAGTATTTTAGTATTTCCCTCATTTTAAAGAATGACCAGTTCAGCTTTCTACAAACTAAAGATTTTCAGTCATTCTACCGATGTTTTTCTAACATGTTTTGTCAAACCAATTTAATATGCAGCTGTTTTTCTGTTAGAGGAAAACTGGATGGAAATCATGTATTTAGTAGTGGAGTCTTATTGCCTTAGAAGCTTGAGCATTACAATTTATATTTTTTGTGAATCCTTTGTTGTCTCACGTACAGTGGGCTTTTACTGGATTTTGAATGCATTTTCCTTCTTATCTTCCTGCATTATCGTGCAGACACAGAATTAAGCACTGAGAATATGTTCTTCAAAAGAGCAAATAACATATCTTCTAACAGGCTGTTACAGGAATTAAACCTGTGTATTCATAGGGACAGAAGTTTAATAAATTGTATTATTGGAACAAATGTGCTAATAAAAGAGAAGCAATCATGTGTAGTGTGTGTTATAGATGATGACAGCAGAAATGGAAATGTACCTGGTTTGTGTTGTTGCAGCTGAGATAAGCTCAAAATCTTTGTTCTTATCTCTGTTTGAGGCAAGTACTCTCACATGTTTAAGATAACATCAGATGCCTATAAGGTAACATACTGCATACTTTACATATTTGGAATGCATGTAAGATGACAAACCCTATATTATGCTCAGAGAGACTCCTGAATAATTCTGCTACAAATAAATCTGCGGTATAGAGCTAGTTGACTTTGGTATTCTCTTGCATGTAGAGAACACAAGACATCTTGACAGAAAGTACAGGAGCTGTGTTTTTCCATTTAATTTTAGATTTTTAACTGATCTAAGGATAGTAATCCTTTCATAGATTTTTTAAATCACTCGACTGAGTAAGTAATAGAAAGATAGGAGTTTTTTTTTCCCTGCAACACAAATGAGATTGTGGCAGTTACAACGAGTGTATTCTGTGCTCTCTCTAACCAATGTTTGTGGGTATTGGATGCCATTAATAAAATATTTTAATATCAGTTTTTTGAAGCCAGAAAAGTAGTCTGTTTCCTGACTCTTCCACAAGAGTCTTCCAGTTTGGACCTGGAATAAACATGCACAGTCCAGCATGCTAGCCTGCACCCTGTCATCAGAGGTACACAGGAAAGTCAGCATTGTTGGGTGATCATGGACTTCATTCTCTTTCACTCTCTTCTGTCTCAGGCCGACTTGCCCTGTTTTATCAGCATGACTCCAATCGCCCATCTTCTTCCCTTTCCCAGCCATCCAGACAGCATATTGTCTGTCCTCACCAACCTTGTTTTTCAGTGGCAGCTTCCAGAAAACAAACAAACAAAAAAATCTCCTCTGTCTACAAATATTTTAGTCTTCTGAAAGGTGAAAAACTGTATTTTGAGGTCTTGCTTATGTAGTTGTACACTACTATACTATACTATACTATATAATGTTATCCTGAAAAATTCAACTCTTGCCACTTCTCCGTCTAAGCCTTTTTCTGCTTCAAGGGTTTGTCACTGTCAAGTAAATTACTTGCCAGATGTAAACTATCATGGCTATGATGCTTTTAAGTTGCTGGGGTTCTCAGCAGAAAATTCCACCATATTCTGAAGCTGTATTTGGATGAGATCATATCTTAGTCTGAAATGAAACTGATGGACAGTGACTACATCCAGAGTAGAAATTCACTCATATATATATATGTATGTATGTGTGTGTACATATATATATATAGGCACCTATGTAACTCCAAGGTTTCACATTATAATCACTTCCCTGTGATTCATGTTGAGTCTCATTTTGGACTTTTTCAAACTGTTCTGCTTACACCACTTCTTTCTGCAGAGTTCTTTTTCTGATGGCTACTTCCTCAACTGGAAGTGCACAAAGGCTTTGAGCACAATGATGGCCAAATCTCCATAAAGGACTTTTAGCAGCAACATCGCCTGAAATCAATTACTTAAATGGATTCAAAATGCCACTGAAATCAAGGTATTAATTCATTGGTAATATCTTCAAAATTATATTTTGAGCCTTGCTTTATTGCATCAAAAGAACAACACTATACAGAGTCTTCTCATGCTTGCTGGAAAAAAAAAAAGGTGACAAAATCTTTCTGACTAGATAAAAAGACTGTAAGTTCCACATAATCTTTTTGAGTTCTGTCCTGTTTTGATCACAGAATGTATCCTTGAGTTTATCCTCTGTCAAACATGAAGGCTTGATCCATCCACATTAAAGCAAGACTGTCAAAGTCTGTCTTGGAGACAGAGCTGTTCTCAAAATACTCTTAACAAGCAAAATGATGTTCAGCTGTGTCCAACATATAAAGTTAAGAGAATCCTATGGCAAGTCTAAAAGTAGCATTACAGTCTTTTCTGACTGATTATACTGGCACTTCTCATTTTCAACATCCTGGGGTAAAATCTGTCAGTTGTCCACAATTAGATCTACAGTGACGCTTACATAAAACAAAAGGGATTGTGACCTTTATATTTTGCTCAAATCCTGCTCTGGAAATAAGTTGCCTACTTCTCTCTCAGGGCTTGCTAGGCAATTTTCCTGAAATTTCCCTCTGGCTTTTTACCTGCTTCAATTCTGCTAAGGTGGCATCACGTGTCATCTGAGCTGTTCACAGTTTTAACATCAAGCCATAGAAAACAGTCAAATGTTGACAGAGGTCACTTTAGTATTTTTAATTATAACATCCTAATTAGCATCAACACTACAGAGCATATTTATTTTATTTTCTCCATTAGTTTAAGGATAAGACAGGAGTATGTAGCCTTTAATTGTTAATGTTTAGAAGTTTGAATGAGAGGTTTTAATGCACTTCAAATTTAAGGTGATGAAAGGAAAACCAGCCTTTGGTTCAAATGTGGCAATATTTATTTGCACATTACTGTAAATGATTATGAATGAACAATTATGTGCAATACAAATGGCTTAATTTTTATTTTTCTCCTCACTTTTACCTTCAATACATGCTCATCAAATTTGAGAGGAGTGTGAAGTAATATTTGCTAATACTTAGGGACTACATTGTTCTCCTTATCTCTTGCTCTGCACTTACCCCAGGAAGCAGTTTCCTGTAAGATGATGGTGGGTTGTGTTTATCTTGATAGAAATCAGAGCTAAACCATAATAGAATACATAGAATAGAGACAGGTATATCTGTAACATTGGAAGAGAGGATGACTAAATACTAATTATTTTTCCACTATTTTTTATTAGTTTGAAAAGGGAAACTCCACCCAGCAGTTTCTGCAAGAGAAATAAACCATTCTTTTATTTAAAAAAGCAAATCATAATAGCATGCCTATCACAGTGCCACATACGGCAAGGCAGAAGCTTTGGCCCTGTGCGTGAAAGTAGATTGTCTACTGATTTTAGCTGCAAATCAGCATGCAATTTTCTCTGCAGTGCCTGAAGTTAATTTTCAGCAGAGATCAGGAATTGGGATCATGATATCAAAGAAAAGAATCCAATACTCAATATAGTTGATGCAGCAAAAAGAAAGTGTTACAGCTATCAGAGTGGAAATGCTAAGTGCATGATCTCTTACAAGTGAAAGAAAGGGGTTTGTTTCTTGTGTGCAAATGGTGGTTTATGCAATATTTTCATAACTGTAAATATTGTCACCGTTTTTCAATTTGCTTCATACGCTGCAACATACTTAAAATTTCATTTAGTTAAACCCCCCGAAAATGCATTAAGAAACGTGTTGCAACACTTGACATTCCAACTTTGTAAAGGATGAACTGAGAGTATTCAGATGCGTAAGATTTGTCCTTTCTGTTGTTCACTTTTCTGAACTGTTTGGCAATATATCTGAGGCTTTGACAAACTGCCTATATGTTTGAGCCTTTACAGTAACCTGAACACATAAAATGGTAGTGGTGCTTCTAATGTTAGACACGGAAAGATTAATGGCAAAAATAGGCATTAATTATTTTGGGTATTGAATTTAAAAAACATCCTAATTGTTTGATTTTGTGGGGGTTTTTTATAGCACCTTTTTGATTACATCTCTCACCACAAATACTTGCAAATCAAAATGTTTAACATAATACCTCACTAAGGTCGACATCACTATTGCAGGCATTACATTTGGGGATGTCACACTAGGCACTATTAATGGAAAAACGTCAGTATTCTTAAGGAATAATTTTTCTCGTTCTAGAAGTTCAAATGCTTAATGTAGAAAAACTTTACTTCTTTCTTTTCTCTTTAAGTTAATAAGTTGAATCAGTTCACTAGGGGCTGACATGAACACCCTAAGCAACACAAGAGCAAAAGAGAGGCTGATGCAGCTCAGTTATATATATGTATGCATGCATACCTTTACCTTTCTCCAGACTCAGCTTTGAGAGGTGCGTGAAGTGTTATAAACAAAGTACTCTGAAAATTACTCAGAGCAAGAAGAACTCACCTTATTAGGACTTAGAGCAAACTGTAAACCATAATTATGCTACATCACCTTATTTTTACAGCAAAAGTTCATCCTCTTCCCTAGACAATATAGAATAAATGATATATATATTACCTATTGTCGTGGGTTTTACCGGGGACCAACACTTTTTTTCCTCAAACTCCCCCCTTCACACAACCACTATAAGTTGAGAGAGGTTTTATACAGACAAAACAGAGGCTTGACTTAAGGGATATAATACTAAGATTTATTATTAACAAGGTAAAACTAAGAAATAACATATACCACAACAGTACTAATTAAACTAGCTTATTTTATGGAAAAAAAAGAATATCAGGTTATTATTTACGAGTTTGGTGGCTGTTGTCAGGGGTTTCAGTCTCTATTTTCCCTGTCTCGGGAAGGCAAGGGCAGGGGAAAAAGTCCCTCTTCCGTGGAGTTGGACATTTGGCTGGGTGCCAGATGTAACAAAAGCATTTCTCTTAGCTTTTTGCAGTCCAAGAGAAAGGTGTCTTCTTTTGGTAAAATCATCATAAGTATTTACAAAAGCATTTCTTCCCTTTTGTATCAGTCTTAGGGGAAGAAAGGTTCTTCCTCTGAAACAATTACTGCAACACTTCTGGAGTGTCATTTCTGTTATCTTGAGGACAACAGGTTCAGTGTGTCGTAGCTGGAAATTCCTTTAGCTCTCTCTCTCTCTCTGTCTCTCGGCTGGCTCTGCTGCATGTCCATCTCAGGGCTGGACCTGCCCCTCCTCCCTTTGGAACAGGACTAGAGGCTGGGAAGATATAGCCGGGCTCCTAAGGTCTTCTATGGCTTGTAATGGGACGCTTACATCACTATAGTCTGTACCACAGTTATAGGGGATAATGGCTTTGAGTCCTTTCCCCTGTCCCTGTGGGGTCCTTTGCAGGAGGACACTTACTTTACCATAGTCTTCAACCACAACTACAGAGAATGGCTATGAGTCCTTCCTCTGCTGCGTGGAGGTCCCGTTCCCACTGAAGACAGTCCTAAATAGGACTATCCACTCTTTGTGGGTCCACCCAGGACAACAGCTGTCCTTTTTGGGTCACAAGTGAGCTGCATCAGC
>VYXB01009267.1:22766-92740 GCA_013397135.1 Pachyramphus minor | reverse complement strand
ACTGTTACACATCCCAGCTGGAGAGACTTCAATGCCATGCCTGCCCCCAGCCCAAGGCTGGGGGGAGAAGGGCCTGGCCCCCCACTTGGGGACCTGCTGCCACCCTCCTCACATGGCTGCCAAATTTCTTTCTATGACACACACCTTCTCCTCCGTTTTCTTAAATATGTCATTAGCAGAGGCGTTACTAAAACTTTTGATTGGCTTTTTCTCCAGAAATCTACCTGGACCTGACCATTTCAGCCCAGGGAGCTGGTAGAACCCACGACACCTATATATAGAGAGAGAGGTGTATATATGTATATTTTATATATAGAGAGAGAGGTTATATATATATATATATATATTCCCTAGACAATATAGAATAAAGAATCACTCCTTTGCCTTCAGGTACCCTAAGAGTTGAAGACACATCCTCTTGCTCTTTCAGGGGTGATTTGTGTGGAGAGTGAGAGGCATGCTGAGAATATCACTGGGAGTTTTGGTTTTTATTTAGTTTTGTTGTTAAAGGAAGGTTTTAAGACAGCCCGGTTACATCATGCTGGAAAGAGATAATGAATACTATTATATGTATACTGTAAATTTTCAAAACTCACAGTATGTGGAGGTTAACTTACCAAACAGAGATGTCTACTTGCACTTTTTCTATGGGAATCAGAGTCTCAATAACGTCAGTGTTAAAGAAGACATCACAGTTCTTTGCTTTATTCATAGAGTTGTTAATAAAACATCTAATGAAAGTTGAAAACTGACCAGAAATTATAACCTTTATAACCTGACAGTTTCTAATGGACAATACCATTCTTGAAAATTAGTTGTCCATGGAAACCTGTACTACTTAGTCTTTCACCTGTACGTTACAAATTCTAATTTAGCCCTGATGAATAGAGTGCAAATACAAAATAGATGTTTTGTTTTGGCAAAAAAAAAATAAATGCATGGAAGGTGATATCACATAGAAAGAAAGTAGGTGTATACCTAAGAAATGGACTCAAAAATCAGTTGATTATTAACATGTACAGAATATACAAATTTAATCCTAAATAGACAAATTTATAGTCAGTATGCCACAGAAGTAAGTCATATTAGCAGCACCTAACAGTTCTAAAATGTCTTTATTTTGCCTATTCAATAGGCAATATTGGCATTACTAACTTGATATACTAAATAAAATAATAGCAAGTGATGTTTAAGATGTTCATTTGGAGAGATAAATAAACAGAGTTGTTCTGCTGTTGTAACTACTGCAGTATGTTATTAATGTCTTTTAATGAGTAACATTATATACAGTGACACTATCATTGTAGACTGAATTTAATAAGAATCCCGATTTTTTTAATTGCTTCTATTTTTCAGCTATTTTATGCCCTTAAATAATTTTTCTGTCAGAACAATGTGATTTCCTTGCAATGAGAAATTAAATCTTTAGAGCCTTTCTGGTTTTGTTGTTAGGATGCATGACAAATAAATGGTAGACTTCTGGGCCAGTGTTGCAAATGGAGTGCTGAGCTGAATTGACCCAGTATGGCTATTCTAATGGCTTATTGTTATGTGAAGCAGAGAACAGAAGGTCTTTATTAAAGGTTCCCTGTGTTATTCAATGAGATAAAGGGAAGCAAAATGTGTATGAGTCAGTTTAGAAAGAAGGGCCTTCAAAGGCAGCAGTATGAAGTCCCACATTTCAATAGCAAAAGTGTGTATTGGCAGAGTTAAAGGAGCATGTGTTAAAAACAGATTCGTCTTTATAAGACAAATTTAAACATTTCTAAGTGAAGCCAAGCATATACCATTATTGAATATTTGTCTCGCTCCTTTGCACTGGGGGTCTTTTCCAGTGTGTGTTTGATATGTATTAAATAAAACTAATTTTGTAATCCCCATATGTAGCAGATAGACTCTCAATATGTCTATGCAATCTGTGCTGTGGTATAAGTAAGAGCTTGTTCTTATTCACAACTTTATTATAGGAATCATGTTATGGATTTTTGTTTATGTGTTTGTTTTGGCTGGCACTTTGTAGGACACATAGCATCCTTTCTCAGATCACTATCAATCAGAGTACATTCAGCACTTAATAAAATCACGAGACAAGTTTTGAACAATTCTGGCAATATTCTTCTTTATAAGTAAATTGGCAGTACTTTTCTTAGGAAATTCATCATCTGAAAAATGCGAAGTGCAATCAAATATTCATCAATCAAGGAGACGTGTGGAAATAACACTTATATTCCTATGTTTCTTTTGCCTTTAAACTAAGAGTTAGTTATTTGCCCATACTCAGCAGGCTGTGAATTTTCAGCAGCAAGATTTAAAAAAGACAAAGAAATAATATACAAAGGGAAAATCTTCAAACCAGTTAAGTGCAGAGGAGCTTTATTTAATCTCAGAATAGGAAAAAGAAGGTTCTTAACTATTTCTGTATTCTGTATAGACCATATCTTCTTCAGACAAATTTACCACCTGTTGCCAAACCAGTTTTTTGTCATCTCTCAATTTTTTGTCACTCAGGATATTTCTGGGAAGGAATTTGTCACAAGAATAAAGCTTGAGTTAGTAGATAGGAACTGACAGTGTATAGATGAATAAAAATCTTTTCATATGCTTGGGCTATTAACATGAGAAACACCTTCCTTTTCTTTAAAACGTTCTGTGGTCTAGTGAAGCCCATGACATTGGCTGAGGTGGTCTAGAAAAAATTATGTAATCTGATAGTAGTAATGAGCCAAAATCTTATGCAATTTGTCTCATGCAGCAAGAGAAGATTTTGCTAATTATTCTTTAATATCTGGTTATTTCCTGGTGGCAGACACAAATGAAACTAAGTTGTAAAAACTTTGCAGACACTGTCAAAATTTGATACAGACAGTAGTCATACAAATATACCATATGCCAAAAGGAATGTAATTCCTCAAAAGATACAATGTTAGTATTCTATAGTTCACTGAGACTTATTCCACTTATTCTTGCTGCATGCTTTACAAAGGTGTTAAAGGTGAAGTCATGCTTAGTGTAGATTTCATTAGTTTATTCTTCACTAAGGAAAAAAAAGGAGGTCTCCGGTAAAAGACAAGTTCCATTGAGCATAGCTGATATCAGAGAGACTTCAAAATTATAATAGCTCCATACTCTAAATCTACCCAAATTAGATAAAAGTACTTGTGTCCAATGGGCTGCTCAGTAGAAAGTGCTTTGCAGTTGGTATGATATTCCATCCCACATGTGACCACAGGCCATGAGATGGGAAGACATCACTTGCCGTAAATTTACAAGTAAATTATATTGCCTCTAAACATGAGTGAATGACTAGGAGGAAGATTGAACCATCCCAGCATGTCCAGCCCAATTCTACTGAGGGCTGGGACACAGGCATCAGCAGCAAAATGGAGAATTTACTGACACAGCACTGCTCCTGAAGTGCTGTTGTGTCCACTTCATTTCCTTCTTCAGTGAAGAATCTTCGACCCATAAATTAAATCAATTTTTGTATCTAGAACAAATATTCCTAGTTGTGTGTATGTACCCATTAAGAAATGTAAAGAAACTATTCCACTTCATTAACAAGGAAGAAAGAAACTATTCCATATATAGAAGGACTGATTTACAGCTCTCTGATTTACCCCAAACAAACCCCCAACAAACCAACCACAACTAAGAAAAAACCTTTGAATTTACTTTGATCTGATTATTCTTAAATGATTGTTAAATTTCCCTGTGTTCCTTACCTTTTTATTGATTTGTTTTTCTTTCTTAACTAAAGTTAAAAAGCTAAAAAGCAGGGGATTAAGGTTGCTTTCTTGTTAGTTTTTTATTTCTTCATAATAGCTGTATCTGCATGTTAGGGCTTCTTGAGGCTTAGATTAAACTAATTTGTTCATTTTAGCTTTCTTCGTACAAAGCTAAAGTAGTTTCTAAAGGATTTTTTAACTACTGGTATCTTATACCCTAAGGAGAATCAGATATAGCCTTATACTAATATTGTCATATTTAAAAGACTAATGCAGATTTTCAGCTGTTCTCACTTCAGCAATTTTCATCCTTCCAAGAGTATTCACCCCTCTTTCCTTAGAGTGGCTATTAATGCAGTTTAAAGTTTAGTGAATTGATCTCAGTCTTATAGTAGCTATACATACAAAACTGTACTCCAGTTATAAAGACAAAACAGTTTCAGGACACAAATAGAATTAAGAACAGCCTAAAAAATTTATATGTTACATTTATCTGCTTGTATTAGAAGCAAGGAAAGGATATAGTATAGCTGACTCTTCACGTTTTGCCTGGTTTTTTTTAAATTAGCTGTGAAGACTTTTACACCAGCCAAAAGTCCAGGACAGACTGCTATTGTTTCTAGCAAGGCACTGGACGTGTCAGCATGCAGAGCAGCTGTATTGTGCTTGCAGCCAGAGCACCAATCTGATGCATCTGAACTTTTGAACACCTGCTTCCAGTTCATTTTAGCAGTGCCAAGGGGAGTCATCCTGCTTCCCGTTCTGGTGCATGTCTCTGCTACTTGTGTGTCATCGTGGGCAATTTCTTGCCACTCGCCCTTTTTTCCCTTCCCTAGTACTCTGCAGCCTGGGAAAGGTAGATGTTGCCACCCTCTCTGGAGGCAAGCATAGAGTATTCCACTTTTGGGAACACTCCCCCATCCAGTGTTTTGGTAAGGAACCTTATCTTTCTATTTGTCTTGTTTCCTGATAAGTTTCCGCCTTTGCAGCCTCCTCTGATTTAATACCAGTAATTCAAGAGGATTAATATCAGCCAGATAGATTTAGCTGCATATATTTTTTATATATGATATACACAAAATCCCCCCAGTTTTCCAGTTCTTCACGATAGAGCTTTTTCTGTGCTAAAACTAAATCTCCTTTGTATCCTTCAAATTCTCGTGATGTAGTGTAAAATCCACCTCATAATCTGATTATGTGTGAAAATAGCACTGTAATAGTACTTTTCTGTTTTTTGTCATTGGGATCTCTAAGATATTGCACAGGAAGTTTTCCAGGGATAAAAGGTTACTTAATTATTAAAATGCAAGTAATTAGGGTTATTTTCTCTAAATTTCAAGTAAAAAATATACAATGAATTTGATTAGTCACAAATTAATTCTTAATCCAATCTCTTCTATATTATACACTATATGTTTTCTATTGTTTTATCTGGAATTTATTTGTTCCATATTTGAGAAAAATAGCTGAAACTGCCTTGTTGTTCAGTGTGGCAGAATGTCCATTCAGTTTTATCAAACTGTGACATGAAGAGAACTTTCTTTATTAATGAATTTGAAAGACTTACTGACACTTCTGGTGTGAACCAATAAGTCTCCTTGATTTTGTCCTAGTGGAAAAAAACAAAGGATGTAAAGTTCCATGTGAGATCAGAGAACTGCTGATATCTGCTTCGTATTTTATCCGAGGCTTTTTTTCGAGTAAAAGGCGAGATTCTAACAAAAAAGGTTACCTTAAGAAAAAATGATCTTTTATTCCAATTGCCTTACCAAAAGTAGTTTCAGGTTAAATAAATATCTAAAGTTCTTCATGTGCTTATATAGATCATAGTACTTTTTATTGAAATGAAAAGATTATATGTAAACTTTAAATAGAAAAAAACCAAATTTTGACATGGAGAAAGAAAAAGCTACTCTGAAAACTTCAATGAAAACTTTTCTCCATTTAAAAAAAATGTTTTTACATAATATTTCTGATTATGTTAATTTTATAAAAATGCTGTTAAAAAAGTAATCAAACCATAAGAAAATTCAGAGTTGTTTTTTTTTAATATGATACTTAGAAAGCACCATGATTTTTCTACAAAATCTACTTTCCTCTTGAATATGCTGTTAATTGTTTAGAGTTTTCAAAATCAATGTAATACATAACTTTTCCTAAGATAATATTTCCCTTTCCTAAGATAGTATCAGGGTATTTTAAAGCCTGAAGTTTGGATTTTGGTATTATAAGGGTATATTACTCTGGTCTGTAAATGATTTTACACTATGTAGACTTCAGTCTTCATTGAGTACACATCAGTATAACTTCATCAGAGCTGGTAGGTATAGTATGGAGGGAAAAAAACCCCAACAGTGAATTTCAAATGATCTTGTACAAAGGCATGACTTAATTTTGCCACCGATAATTCATTTCTGTGTTTAAACCAGAGAAATTCCCTTCCTTAGGCTGTATTAATAATGGGAAATATATTCCCATCTCAGCTGTCTTAGAAGAACATGGAGACCGATGCTGACCTGTGCTGAATGTGTTGGGATATATCTGTTGGTATCCATCTCCAAGGCCTTTCTAAAGCGTCAGACTAATCTTGAAGGCCACTGTACTAGTACCTTTCAGAAAGAAGGCTGTCTCTTGTTTAATAACTATTCTAGTTAGGATTTTAACCTCTGTTATAGCTGATGTAATAATTTAGTCACTGGATTTTTGTAAGAGGGTGATGCATTGTGTGACTATCGAGTCTTTTCCTTCCTCTTTTGCAAGCTTAAATACAAATAAGTTTAAAAAACAACTAGCAAAAGTATTAGAAATTGAAGGTCTTCCACATGCCAAGCAGTTTCATAGCTCTTTACCTGTTATTTCATCTTCTTTAGAAAACTTATGTAAGCAACAGTGCAAGACTGTACTCCCTACAGCTGGGACTACTTGCTATCTTTTTCAGGGAGAAGAAATGCACAAGTTAATTTCAAATACACACAGAACATGTATGGGTCGTATTTTTCAGTGCATTAGTTTGAGGCAGGACTTCCAAAAATAGTAAGTGAAGAATTTCTAAACAGAATATAATTACTAGTTTTTTGCTGCCAAGTATTATTTAGGAGCTCTTTAAAGAGTGGAACTCAAAATATTTAAGGATATTAAGAATTTATATAGTGGAAATGAAAGGTATTATTGTAACTTCAAAGCCAAAACCTTAATTAGACTATGCAATATTAAAGATGACTGGGACACTAAGAATGCTTCTATCGCCTAACACACCTAATTAGTCTTCCTGAGTGAGGATTTGGAATAAGACTTTTCACGGCTAATAGAAGAAAGTGCAGAGTGTGAATAGAACCACTTCTAGTGGACTTGTTTGATATTGGGTAGCATTTGTTTATCTTTGCTTTCAGTAGGTGTATGAGGCTCAAAAGTTTGTCTCAAAGATCACACTCTTTGTGTTGCTTGATGTGCACGAAGTCTCTGAGCTAACTTGGTTTTTGTAATCAGTGGAAAACAGCATCAAGGCTTGGGGAAGTAATCACATCTTTCATAACCAGATACTCACAGGACATGACAGGTAGATACATCTAGTCTGTGGAGTTAGAACTATGAATTACTTTGATAACTGCAGGTTTCTTTTTAGAGAAAAAGCACAATCACTTATACACGCACATGTGAACCTTCAATATACACACACACACACAAATATATAGATTTTGAAATGTTGTTCACGCTTGTTTTCACAGCTGTTACCAGAACTGAGACAAGCATTTCTGTATTCCAGTAGCGCTAGTTGAATATTTCCCAAGGTGTCTTGGAAGTAAAACCTCTTTACAGAATTGTATAACACCAAATTGGTTGAAGATTTTCAAACTGATAATTCCATTATATCTTCGGAAAGAAATGTGTCAAATTTTTGCTTCAGAGAAGATTTTTGGGTCTAGATTTTTCCTAACCTATTTCCTTTCCTGCCTCATCCTTCATTGTCCTGGAAGGAGTTCAGCTGGTTTGGGAGCTTGATTCTTATCTCCTGACTGTTCAGTATAAGGAGGATGACTAACCATGTTACACTTAACAGCACTGGCACTACCTTGTAATTTCTGACCCTTTCAACATTTCCCTAATATAGAATCATAGAATCATAGAATCGATTGGGTTGGAAAAGACCTCAGAGATGTCATCATTTCTGGACAAAGCGCCTGAAATAATTTTTTTATTTCCTGTGCTCTTCTTAATAGTTTCACATTCTTTCCTACTGTGAATGTCAGGTGATCTCAACAGTAATGACACCTCACTCTTACATGCCCTCTATTATGTAGAGAGCAATAAAGTGCTTTGTATTTAAGTATTTTCTTTGCTTCTTTTTTGGAATCAGTACTGGCATAGATTTAGAATGAAAATTTATTAAGGGCATATATTTTTTTAGCCGATTTCCAATAGTAGGATTTTTGTTTCCTTTTTTTTTTTTTTTTACATTAATCAATATATTTTATTCCTTCTGGCTTTTCTTCACTAAGAGCAATATTCTGAAATGTTCTGATATTTCCTAAATGGTTTGTCTTAGGCAACAGCAAAACACACCAATGAATGATGGTGGATTTATGCGCATGGGGATGTGCCAGAAATATTCTGAAACTTAAAGTCTGTCATTCTACCAGTAAGAGTGTAAAATGCTATTTCATTTGAAGCAATTCTGTCATAAAAGCAGCTGATGTCACTAACATACAGTTTAGACTGTTGACACCCATGCTTCTTAATAGCTCTAACTGGAAATGTCTAAGATACCAGCTAAATAATTGGGTACCTGCTATATTTCCGTACAGTGAGATAAATCAAGAGAAATAATGAGGACAAACAAGGCTTCATCCTTATAGGCTGGAGGAAAAGCTGGCTGATGTACAGCAGACATCTTGATGATGCTGAGGCACAGGGCTTTGCTACCACACTTCTTTGGTAACAACCCTTTAGCCCTTTGCAGAGAGAAGAAAAGTAGCTTCAGTCTCCAATAGTGAGATTTGAGAGCTTGGACAAATGAGCAGTCCAAAGTAAAATCATATAACTGAAAACTCTCAGTCAGTGCTCTCAGCCAGCTGTTCTGCTCCTAATATTGAAAGAAATGTTTTCAATGTCTCTTTGGGAATCAATTTCTGAACCCTGTTTCATGAAGCCACGCCTGGATTTGGCCCTGTGTATTAATTTACTGTCCACTTTAGTAAGACAGAAGTACCTTCTGCTCTTTCTGTTCTTCAGCTGAAAAATTTCTTTCAGAATTTGAAACTGAAACATTTAGCCAGGGAATTGTGATGGCCTAAAAGTGTACTCAACATCAGTCTGGCTTAGAAGAACAATGGACACTTTTTAAGCTTAGTTGCATATTTGAACATTAGTTTTCATGCCAAGAAGGTTAGTTAATGATTTATCACAGAATCAATTTGTGTGCATCTACCAGACAATTAAGTCAAACAGAACCCTGACAGCCAGTGTGGACTAAGACAAATTATAATGTTCTTTAGTGAGGTAACTGTACTATTATTAAGGAACACTACAGAAAAGCTTATGGTGCTTGTCCCAAGAGAGCCTTGCAAGTAAACTAGTTAATGTGGTTTGGATTAAATTAGTACCAACTGAGTATCTATCTGATTTAAATGCATTTTCAGAAAACAGCAAACATTTAATGTCAAGTAGGGTGAATTTTAAGTGAAATTCTGTGAAGCTCTTGATTTAAGTGGTGAAGTAAGAAGTACTTGGATGACAAACTGAGGAGGAGTCAAAGGGCTTAGTGGGACAGCTGAAATCAAATCTAGATGAAATTCAGTGCAGATCAGCACAAAGTGTTTAGAAAGGAGGAACAGACTGTGTCAATAGGTGGGCAGCTGTACAGGCAGCTATTAGGGGAGAACTTGTAGGTTTTGGTGAATGACAAACAAGATGGTGGTGATACTCTTTCTCAAGAATACCAAGAGAAACAAGCTGGGGAAGGAGTTCAGTGTGCTGAATATCTAACAAAACACCATGTTTAAGTAAAAACGGATAAATATGAGTTAAGGCATGTGGGAAAAAAAAAAAGAACTTTAGAGCTCTGAACTACCAAATTCCATTCAGAAACAAAATCTGTTTTAATAGCTCCCTGAAAACATTATGTCATCAGTATTTAGCAGCGAAAGAAGAATACTGTGTAAGGAATTATGATGAATAGTTTAAGAAACATTATTTCTAGCTGTTATGGCCATGTTTTGAGTATCAGCTGCCCTGATTTCTCTTGGTTTCAGAAACTGAGTAGTTGAAAAAGCTGCAGGAAAAGATAGCAAACATGATGAAAAGCATGAAAATCTGAACAAAGACTAGGATTTTCTGCTTAGAAAAGAAGGACAGCTTGAACGTATGAGAAAGATTGTGAAGAATATGGCTGGGCAACGACTTCTCAGTATCTTCTTCAGAACAATGACAAAGCACTGGTCAGAAGAAGCGGGGAGCACTTCTGTAACAGACCAAGGGAGGCACCTTTCCATGAAATGTATAGTTAACCTATGGAAATCCTTGTCAAAGGATGTTGTGAACATTGACAGTTTGCATTGGTAAAAAGAAACATTAGACATAAACATGGAATAAATTCCTAAACTAACTCAGGAAGTCTTCAGTCATTAAAAGATTTATTCAAACTATATGGAATATATATACATATATATATAAATTTACTTGCAATAAATCAGTACAAATTATTTGGAAGCCAAGTTGTTCAAAGTTAAATACTCTGACAAAGTCTATTTAGTCACTTTTATTTCTTCATTAAGAAAAAATATTTTATAATATTAAATCTTCGTTAATAAACAATAACACACTAGAAATTTAACCTTTCTACTTATAATCCGCAGGGGTTAAAAAAAAGCAAAACAATAATGCAAGAGTCAGCAATGGAAATATACCTATTTCCTAATACGTTTGTAGCCAGGTCTCCTAACAGCAACCTCATGAAGTCCAACTTGTGGCCCTGCATGTGTTTGAGGGAGAAGAAGATGAATAAGCTGTGACAGTGAGCATTGGGTTGAACTGCTGACTGCGCTTTGCTTACTGTGAGGGGCTATAGGAATGTGAAAGGGAAGGTGAAATATGGGATCAATGGGCAACAGTAAGAATACTGAGTGACAGCAATTATCACTCAATATGAAACTTGCTGTCTGAAAGGATAGTGGTTTTGCAAGCCATGTGGGTTCTGGGTGTGTTCTGGAAAGATTATGTTGAAAGAGAAAGTAAAAATATGAAGAAACAAAATGCATTCCATTGTTTTGTACATTTGGCAAAGGCAGCAGCTGTCTTTTTCTACAGCTTTTCTATTTTTGTGGGTATTACAAACCTACCCACTTAAGTCACATGGCTGGACATTATTGTATAGTAAAAAATTCCTCCTTTTTGCTTTTACTAACACAGTGCATAAGAAAAATATTTTTAAATGAATTATTGCTAACATATAATTCAAGTAGATGAGTTAATGTGATAAAAAAATTCAGAGCTACCTGGACTTAGGGTAATTTTAGACAATTAAAATGAAGCCGTCTGAATCTCCTAACACATGACCATGGCTGGATGCCAGGTGCCCACCAAGTGGCTTACCATTCTTTTCCTCAGCAAGACAGTGGGAGAGGAAAATAAGATGGAAAGCCCTTTAGGTCAAAATGAAAGCAGTAATAAAGCAAAATCAAAACTCATGTGTGGAAGCAAAGGAAAAAATATACTTTATTCTCTACTTTCCATCAGTAGGCATATCCAGCCACTTCTTAGAAAGCAGGGCTCAAGTAAGAATAGTGGTTGCTTCAGAAGACAAATACAAATAGGAAATGCCCCTTTTCCTCCTCATTAGCTTTTATTGCAAAGCAGATATTATATGATGTGGAATAACCCTTTGATCAGCTATCCCAGCTTGTCCCATTCCAAAATATTGTCCGTCCCCAGCTTACTGATGCAGGGAGGAAATGTAGGAGAGACAGCCCTGATGCTGTGTGAGCACTGCTCAGCAGTGGCCTAAACATGGTCGTGTTACCAACACCTTTCTAGCCACCAGTGCAAAGCACAGCACTGTGAGGGCTGCTGTGGGGAAAACTAATTCCATCTCAGCCAGATCTGATACACACACATCACTGAATTTCACCTCAGTTTTGTCTAAAAGTTAACTAACATTTTTTTCCAGCTAGTAACATTTGCGTTGGCATACAAGTCATTTAAGGGAGTAGTGCAGATGCATTGTTACTTTAATGTAGCTGACATATTTTCAAAGAAATTCCAAAGAAAGTTAATTTATAAATATTTTGACTAATTAATTTTCAGACTAGAGATTTGGTAAAAGCTGATGCAAGCTTTCCAGTACTGGTTAAGAGCTGAGTAGTAGGTTTGAGTTTGTCCCTTTATTTCCCCTTATATTTACAAAAAATCAAATAAGATTTTTTAACTTGTTCCAATACTCAGTTTCATAGCAACAGCTTCCTTCTCATGGAAAAGTTCTTTGTATGATATGGTCCTAGTTTGCTTCTCCTTTCTGCTTTTACTAATCCTAGTCTGTTTTATAACTCATCTGGCAAATATCCATCATAATATTGTTCTCAAATCACACATTTATAATTTATATTCACTGTTAAGAAGTAAAAATATTAGGAAACTATCCACTGAGATTCTTAATCAACAAGAGTCTGGAAAACTTATAAGATGCATGGTTTGAGTAACATGTAGCAAGTTGTGTGTTTTCTTTAAACTCTCGTTACATTTCAATAAAAACAAAATCAAATAGCTATTAGAAAAGCCTATTGGATGTCAACTAACAACTGTCTTCTAAAAAGTAAATAAGAACCAGGAACAAAAATAGATTAGCAGAACTTCATCTTTAATGTACATTTTGATAGGTTTAAGACTGAGACAAATCAACAAAGGCCATGAAATTATAAGTAGATGTGCTTACATTGTTGGGGCAAGTTCACGGCTTGATAAGGGTGCATATCACCCATTAAGATTACAGGAGTTGCATGCACACAAAACAGAATATTGGACAATACATGCATTTGTTTTTCATGTACTCCTTTGAGTTTGCAAGTGCCTGATTCCAGAACCATAGGTGCTTGGTGTCTTACATCAAAATATTAAGACAATGTGAAGACTTCTTCAGGTATTTACTTATTCTCCTATGCTCTAGAAAAAAAGGTTAGTTTTGCCTAGATGCCCTGGTATGGAGTTTTCATGTTTCACTAATGGCTACTAAGGACTGGCAGTACTGCTAAATTCTTAGAATCACAGAATCAGCTGGATTGGAAAAGACCTCCGAGTTCATTAAGTCCAACCCTTGATCCGACACTGCCATGGTTACTAGACCATGGCACTAAGTGCCTGTATTTATTCCTAGATTTTTGAGGAAAGATACTGGTGTACCTCTCATGTAATTTCAGTCTCATTTGCTCATTCTGCTGTGGCTTTCTCTGTTCACCGCAAACAGCATAAAGTGCACTCTTTTGGACTTTTGTCTCTCTTTGTTTCTTGTGTTCTTCTTTGCAGTCTGTCTTATATTGCTTTGACAGTCTAAAATAGTACTACAACAGAAATGAATTTTCTTTGCAGCTCCTTACAGCTGAGGTTTTCTAAGTAGCCTTCCAAAAAAACTCCTCAAATTAAAGCAGGTTGTTATTTTAAAGTGGATTTTCAATACTATGCTTTTCAATTTCTAATTTGTATGATTACTTGTATTTACAATCCCTTCTAATTAGGCTGCTCTCTTCTACTGGTAGGTTTTTTTTTTTTCCACTTTCTTTCATGGGTAAACTACTACAGTTGTGTTTTCAGTGACATAATAATTTGAAGAAAAAGAGTTCTTTGTGTTTTGCTGGTTCATTATATAACTCAAATTTTGTCCAGGATTTAGAACCTCACACAACAAATATACTCCTCTGTATTATGGCAACTGCTCACATGCATCTTTCATTTGCACCTACTCCAGTGCTGTTGTGATTAACCCTACAACAGTCCCTAAATAGAATATGGCATGATGATTTAATTATGTCTTCAAACTTTTTAATAAAATACTTAGCCATCACTCAGATATATGGTTCTGATCCTTGTTAAGAGTGGTTCCTAAAATGTTGCTGTTATTAGAGTGGGTCATTAATACATCTTCTTGGGCTGGTAAAGCAATTGTATCCATATTTTATGCTTATAAGATGTTGCAGAATAGATAATTCTGAACTATGCTCATTTTATTCAAGAGAGTTTAGAAACTTAAAGATTTTCTGTTGAATTTCAGGGTGTACATGAAAACATTTTATAAAAGTCTGTATTTTCCTGGGGGTGGGGGCGTGGGGAAAGAATGAAGACATAAATATCAACCTTAATAAATTTAGGTAACTTTTTGCTACTGATGTTGATTGGTTGGCCCACTGGCATTATTGAGTATAAGAACCTGTCTGTGAGCAGAATATACTTGGTTCGTAGTTAGCAACCTGGAGCCTTAGTTCACTTTGAAGGCTCCTAGGTATTACAGTTACTCAGATAATAAGCGGTGATAATAATAAATACCATTGTTGAACTTTGATATATTGTCTGACTGATGAGAAAGTAAATGCACAGGGGTAGACGTGCCTCGTACTGATGATTGCTGAAATATGTGATACAGCAGGTCTCTGAAATAAAACATCTATTGGAGAAATGATACTTGTCAAAGGGAAGCTAATTCTGAACTGCTGTAAAGAGCATTTCAGGGTTGTATGGAAATAGCATTCAGCTTCACAAAATATTAGAAATGTGGATTCTTTACAACAAAATGACATTTTCCAGACAAACTATCAAGCACAAGGAAATACCAGAAATGTCACTAAATATACCATCCTAAGATGTCAGTTGTAATGAGGCATATTCTGCTGATTTATCACAACAACCAGAATATGCTGTCTCAATGAGAAACAGCAAAATTTATGATAATTCATCTGGAATAGGTGCATCATAAGTCTTTGGTGCTACATTAGTCTCTCCCATGATGCTGTGGCATTTTAGAGCTTGAACAGCCAGACAGTTTATAGGCCAGTTCTCCTCTCTTCCCCCACCCTGCAAAGATCCAAAACCAAACAACCTCCCATTCCTAATCCCTCATTTGCAAGGCATGACTGAGAACCAGATGTACTGAGAGTTTGAAAATGGGTCATAAACTGCCCAACAAGATTATTGTTTGGAAAGTGGGAAAGATAGTCCTCCAACCATTGCATAACAGAAGGGTGCTTAGAGTAAAAAGTAATGCCATGTGTTTGATTTTCTGCATTGCAAGATGTGTGTAGAACACAAATTCTGCAATTAAATGAACACACAATGAAGAAAAGTATTGGTCAAAAATTAAAACCCTCCATCATTAATATTCACAATTCTAGATAAATTTTTTATCCTTTTTGTGTGGTTCTCAAGTAGTTTCTTTGTCAAAAAATAATGTATTTTTAAGATTAGAATATTGAAGAAAAGGGATGGAGATAGCAAGAGAAATAAATTAATATAGCTACATCCCAGTAATTAATCATATGGGTTGGGATTCAGCTCTCAACCCAGTCATTTAAAAGCCTGGCCAAGCATCTTTGTTAATATTCATCCACATTTCTTCTGTGAGTATTGAAAAGAGAAGGGCACCTCTGAAGTTTTGTTCCAAATTGGTCTTTAAGGCAGATGGAATGGATCACTTTTTCAAGGTCTTTGTTCATTACTGTACACAGATTAGTGGAAATGTTTTGAACTGAACTAACTTAAATAACTGAAAGTAAGCAAAGCAAGTTGTTCCTGTTGAAACAATAGCTTTTTTTCGTTCTCCGTCATTTTCAATATGAACAAGTAAAGCTATCTAGAACTGCTTCTGGAGTTACCAGAAGCAGTGTAGACCACTGGAAGAGAAGTAAAAATTGTTTTTAATAGTATGTAAAAGAATATCCCAAAATTTCCTTTTTTTGAAATACAGGTTTGCTGCCTTTCATCTGTGCATGGATAGTGCTTGCTCCTAAAAGCGTCTGTTTTGAGATTGGTGTTTTGAGGCTGTTCCAGCCCCCAAGATCCTTTTACTAAAAGAGATTTTACTAAAAGAGATTGGAGATCCCGGAATTACCGTCAAGATAGAAGTGTCACTTTTAAGAATGAAAAAAAATTAATTATCCATGGCACAAAATGGCACATACATAGTAAGAGTTGCTTGTTTAAATAAACATAAGAAGTATGGGTTGCTGTCAATATCTGTGTAAGTTTTTGAAGAATTAAAAAGCTTTTTATCTGACTTTACCAGTGCAAAAAAATTGATTCACTACTTGGTTATTAGTGTGATGTTCACTTGCCCTTTTTCATTTCATCTTTTAAATTCAAAATAATCTAAAAATAGCAGAAAATACAGCACTAAATTATTCGTAACTTTTAAATATTCAGCATTTTAATTCAAACTCAACTTGCTCGAAAGTATGTTTTGGGAATTAAAAACTGAGATAAAATTTAGACTATACGTATTCCAAAAGAAGCATCCAGGATGCATTTTGTTTCATCAGGCAAAAGGGGATGACTAATGTGACGAATATCAGCAATTCAGATCAGAGCAACATGAGGATTGGGCTAACCTCATGAACTTCAGTAAGGAGAAATGCACAGTTTTGAGTTAGAATAACCCATGCAGGGAGTAAATGGCTGAGTAGCAATTCTACTGAAAAGCATCTGGAGATTTTGATGGACACCTGGTTGAATATGAGCTAATAGTACACTTTCCTCATGCGCAAAACAGGCTGCATATTGAGATACGTTAGGAGACCTGTGGCCAGTAGATCAATGGAAGCAGTTATTTGCCTCAGAACTTGTGAGTTACTGAAATACTTTCTGTAGTTCTGGGATTCCAAATAAAGAAGGATTTGGAGTAGCCATCAGGGATCCAGTAGGGGATCTTGTAAGGTGGAGTGGATAGGTTCAAGGAGTTGGGCTAATTTACTTAAGTGGAAAGAGAGGAACAAAGATCTAATAGTCTGAAGATACTAACAGACTAATTAAAACTACTGAAGAATAGTTTCAAATAATGACATATTAAGCTCTTCTTCATAGTGCACAGTGATCTAAACAGGGACAATGGTCACAAATTATAGGTTTGGGGGTTTGAGTCAGATTTTGACATACTCCTTTTTTTCCACTGAAATGGTAGTACAGTGCTTCGATGTGTCAGACCTTCAGCCTTGGAGTTTTGTCAGACTCAAGTAGATGAAGTCATGGCTGTGTTATTCAGTGCTGGTAATAGCCCATTTTCCAGCAGGAGATCAGGAGATGTGATTTCAGAGACCCTTCCAACTAATGTGTGATTCTGTGGTTCATTGCTGCAATACTTGAGTACTGTAAAGCAGAAGTTATTTTTCTTCACAATGAGAACTGATTGATGAGGGACTAATATTGCTTTCTTTTTGTAAATGGGTACTGATTATAGCAAAAGTATGGTCAAAGTTAAGCTCTTAGTTTTATGTACATGGTTGGATGCCTGAAAGACCTGTGGTAAATGTCTTCATTTATTCATGAAAAGCTTCCTTAACTTAACCTGTGTTTATAAACTCAGCACATTAGCAAAGCAAGTGCAGATAGCCAGATCATGAGGAAAATATAATTGCTATGACTGTATTTTGTTCTGCATTCAATTTCCTTAATAATGTCATTCTTTCTTTTTCTCTGATTTCCCATCTTATTTACTACATAGCTTTGGAACATATCTCTCTTATTGTCTTATTTGTCCATACTGACTTCCCTCTGCAGCTCTATCTTAGTGGATGACACAGACTCCAGTGGGTAAAAGGTGAATGATGTCTTTTCCTTAAGGTTTGTTGCACAATGCACATATACAAGAAGGACAAATGTAATTTTCATAGTCAACCTTTAAGCCTGTTTTTCTTCAAGAATATGTATTTAAAAAATTGGTGATCATGTACCAATTGTGTGTATCTGTTCTAATTCTCAGTGTATTCCTTTAACACAGGAAGGGATACAGTCCCCTTTGCACCTTAGCTCTTTAAATAAATTCAGGCAAATATTTTTTAACAATTATAATCTAGCTGAAAATATTTAACAAATGTTAACTGGCACACTAATTAGAGAAACAGTCAGGACTGGATTAATAAAATGGATAGTGGAAAGAAAGAGTTGTCTGTATTTCCTCCCAGTAACTGCTAAGAGATCTTCAAGGATAAGGAAGAGTTTTGTCTGATCCAGTTCTCTTGCATATTTTTGAGCCCAAGTTTGTTGAGACAGTACCAAGACCTGTGAGTTATTGTAGACATGGGAGTAAGGGATCCTCCGTGTCATGCAACACATTTTCCAACACAGTCACCAGAACAGTACAGTATTACCACTTGCTTCCTTCTGTCACATGATAGGAAGTTTTGCAAAGAATAAAACAGCTACATAAAACTCAGTGACTAGTGCAATATGTGAACATTATATTGTTGTTGTTATTAAGTGAAAAGTGGTCTACTACAAAAAACCCTACCTAATCCCAAGACACTGAAACAAAGCCATGCAAAACATTTTGAATTAAAAGGCCAGAAATTAAACTTTAAACATCAAGTGGTTGTAATGTTTTGTTCGCTCACAGAAGTCAGTAACTAACATTCCTGAGATATGGTATGAAATTTGGCTCTTAAGTATTTATCAGAATGTAATCCTGTAAAACAGAGTAGTTTTTTTCTTGTCCTGGTTTTAGGATTTTTTTAATTAAATATTTTACATTATGGGTCTTCATGAGCATGTAATTAAAATGTTAAATACAAATTATTCATGAGTGGAGACAATTATGTTAAAAAGTAATGTGTATTATTGAATCTACCTACACAAGGAGGTTTTGCTGACAGGGACTGTAATATTTTTGTTAAACTGGAAGGATTGATATCAGCTACCAGACTATAGCAGATGAACCACAGGTATGCCTTGAAATTGAAATGCCAGTGTACTCTTATTACTCTCCTAAGAGCTCTTGAAACAGTTTCACTAATTTATAATATATATATGTGTATAATTAGCTTTTAAATGAGGTGATCTACTTCTGGTTACAGTATTAGAAGCATTATCTACTTCAAAAATCATTGTAGCCCTCACATCAAGATGAACCTCCCTGTAAAGAATGTGTTGCTTTTTGCAGGATGCTGTAAGAGAAACTAGTAAGATTTTGCAGCATTACTACTTAATTGGTAGTGTTTAATCTTCTCTATAACTTTGAAGATGGTTGAAAAACATTATTCTTGCTAAACAATGGCTATACCAACATTGCTGTGCTATCATTTTGAAACCAGAGGGAAATTAAGCTCTTAAAACTAGGGAGGAAAACTCATCACAGTTTATGGGATTAGCTTCATCCACTGGTGTCTTTAGTTGCCTAGTGACTAGGTCATGATAAACTGCAGTAAGCCAGTCAGCCTTAACCTATTCTTGCTGTGACGTTGTCTGGTGTCAAATGGTCAGGATATTCCATGATGCCTCCAAAATACAAACAGTACTGGAAATTCATTAGTTTTGAGATTTTCACCAGAGTAATGCACCCTATAGGCAGACACTGCAAATCGGCCTCAGTTTTGGAAAGGCAGCTCTATAGAGAGCAAAAGACCATTATTTTGTAAAAATCACACATCATTCACTTGTGTCCAATATAACAGGTACCATTCAACTGATTCATAAAGCAAATCTATCAGAATAGTCTATAGTGGAAAATACTTAAATAGCTGAGTTTCTCCTCCTAAAGAGAAGAAATATTAACAAAATAACAAAATGAGAAGAAACAGTAACAATCACCAAAGCCTTTTGTTATAAAGTAGATAAAATTATTAAATGATAGTAAATGACCTATATTGAGTTAAAATCTGATCGGAAAGGATAAAATGTCTTGAAGCTTTCTTACCAGCATAATAGATATGAAATCAATGCACTCTACAGCTGCACTTTGTGATTTCAGCCATGATTGACTGATGACTCAGCTTCATCTGTTACAGTCAACTGTCAATTTACAGAAATATCACTGGACTAATTTCCAAAATGCCTTTTTTCATTCAACTAAATATTGTCTGTTCTTTGAAATTGTGAAGCTGATAAAAATGTTTTAGTGTACTGGCAACTAATTTTGCAAATCAGCATAGTACTGAACATTTTATTCAAATGTAACCTTGCAACACAATATATAATCACAACCTCTACATAATTTGAGAATATCGAACAACAGAAGTGATGACTTACACCTTGCAAATGGGGGGAGGGGGGTGGGGGGGAAAGTCCTGTTATGAAAGCAAGTTGAAAATCGCTGCTGAGAAACATTCAGATCTCTGTTTCCTTTTATTTGTGTTCTTAAAGGTACTAATAGTTTTGTTCCAAATTTTATTTCTGGTATGAATAACTTTTCTGTACTAATTAATGCCATAAAAGCTTAGCATGAATTCTCAAGGTATATAGCCAAAGTCACATAAAATATTCCAGGTAAATCTGGGGGAGAAGCTCAGTTTTTTGTATGGGCTTTCACTAAGACTGTCCTTCTTGTGAGGGAAAAATAATTTTTAGATGAAAATGTTGGAAATACAAAACACACAATTTCTCTCTCATGAAAATATGTGCGCGGTAATGAAGCAGTTTCTTCCATTAATGAGAAAGAAAAATAAAGGAGAAAAAATCTTTTAGACAAAAAATCACCCCCTTCCCCAGAAATTTATTTGTGGATTAAAAGTAGAGGTCTCTTTAGTCATGTTTCCTATTTCATCTCTGTGCTTCTTATAACATGTCTTGTTCCTTCTCTATCCAATACTCCCATCTGTTTTTACAAGTCTGGAAGATTTCCAGCTTTCCTAATTTTCTCAGATTTCTACAATATTCTGTGTGAAGCCCTTTTCTTCTCCTTTCCTGTGGTTTCAATTAAATCTTCTGCATTCTCAAAAGTTCAGCTAAATGCACCTGGCTCCAGGACCAGTACTCTTCTGTTAGGCCTTGACTTCTCATAAAACAGCCTTGCTGTACCACTTCTGAACAAAGGGCTTTATTTATCTGCTTCAGCACACACACTATAGTCTCTATAATTTCATGTGTAAAACTAAGGAACAAATATATTTACTAAAGCATCAAATTTTGCTGTACCAATAAGAAAAGAGAGCATAAGAAAATATGATCTGTCTTTGTAACCAGAAATATAATACGAAAAAAGCACTAGGTTAATAACTTATTTACAAAGGCTATCCAAAGCTACATCCACTGCATCTCTCTGTTCAGGGAATGTGTGCTACTTATCCCTTTTCTCATGTGTTCTCATTTATGCTTTTTCATAGTTTCTTTCTGAAATAAATTTAAAAAGCTCTCTTTGGATCCTTGTTCTACATCTGTTTCAACTCTAACTCTTTGGGGTAGAAAGCTTTATACAAATCTGTTATTCAGACATTCAAATGAAAGCAAATCATCATGGATGAAAAGCAGTATCTGACTTCTCTACAGGCAGTCTCTGTTTTGCAACCTCATGACATAGTGAATGGTGATAGGTCTTGTTCATATTTTCATTATCCAAAGGACTATTCTGAAATTTTTTGGATATAAGGTAACAGACATTTTCCTTCAATTGTATGAGGATATGAGAGAAAAAGAAGTTTTCACTGTCTCCATTTCAGGATCTTTCTCTAAGAATTATTTTTTGTTTAAAGTTCATCTTTTGTTTCTGTTCATTTTTTAGTAACAGGTGATAGAGTAGTAGTAGTGAACAGGTTTGGGGTTTAGATTTTTTTTTCATGGTAACTGACATTTTTTTGAAGTATGTATGAAGACTTAGCTCTAGTTTGTGAAATAATGGGCTATCTTGATGGAGCTAGAAGGTCGCAGTGTGCCCCTTTCCACTGGGACAGGGATGCTGCATGCAGGAGGACATCAAGAGGTTAGTGACAAAGAGCTGCCTTTGTGCAAGACATCAGCAAACTCTGTGCCATATTGTAACTTGAAAACATACATTTTTTGCTTTACATGAACCCAGGATTTGATCCTTTCTTAATGGACACAAACTGTTACTGGTGGACTGATTCCAAATATGCTGAATTGACTTCTAATTTGTGATTCATGCTGAGGATGTATGTCAGTGGTTGGTATGGGAATTGTGTGTTGGAGATGGTCCCAATATTCTTCTTCACAATTTGAAACACTGAAGAGGTATATGTAAGTAAAGTTCAGATGGTTGCTGTTTTTTATTTTTTAAAAAAGTTAAATTTGGTTTTTTTAAATTTAGCTTTGCTGCTGTAATTATCTTTACTTTTAATTGATATATTTGTTACTGCACCTAACTTACAATCATATATTTTTGAGATTGAAAAACATTATATTAAGCACTTCGAGTTCTACACAGATCATATATTTAAATGCTAGGTGTTATGCTCCCTTTAAAAATGTTGTTTAAGCTCCATTTTCTGAGGGGTTTAAGCCCTTAAGAATCTAGGGAAGGGACTTGCTCCATGTTAGGGCAACTCTCTATATAAAGAGATGATCTGTGCATGTATGAGAAGTGTCAGAGCTACTGCAGCCAACAGGCAGCTGGTCAATACTGTCAGTGTTGCTTAAAGGTCAGCTGAGCTCACCATACAAACACAGCTAGTGATGGCTAGCTGAACGAACTGTTCCAAAGGAAGAAAATGACCTGTTAATGGATGTGTTATTAGTTTAGATGTAATTGTTCTGAAAGCAAGGTTTCCTACTGAACACCAGAGGGCATAATAGCATGTTTTCATAGAGGGAGAAATGCTTTGCAAGCAAGTTAAAGCACTTCAGAAATCCCATCGACTTCATGATCTCAAAACCTATCAAAAAAGGGATTGCTTTACAGCATTACAGAATCACTCAGGCTAGAAGGCACCTCTGAAAATGCTTTAGTACTATTTTCAATTATTAGAACGTTAATTTCATGTAATTGACAGGCCATTACTTTTGCTGGAGCAGAGTCACTTGGAGTAGGAGGTCCAAGGTGGTCTATGCTGCTTGTTAACTTTATGGCTTTATGTGCAGTTTTGATGTGCTCTCAACATGAAGTGACCAAAACTATTACACTATAGTTTTGGGTCATCTATCCAGAATTTTTCAGTAAATTCATGTGAGTGAATTTTCTTCAGCCACCTGCAACAACAATTGGTCTAGTACTACTTTTGGATCTGTTCAGGGAAGTTCAAGTTTTCAGGGAAACTTGCAATGCCAACCATGACCTCCTTATTTAATTCTCTTCCTAAGTTAATTCTCTTTATTTATGTTGGGAACTTTATGATAGTACCTTCAATATAAAATCTAAATAAAACTGTTCTCTTCATGTTGTATTGTAATTCTTGTGTTATGATTGTGCAGTTAAAATAAGTCACTAGAGCTAGAAGAATGAATTACAAATATAAATAATTTAATTTTCATACACTGGAGCAGAAAATGGGGAGGGTTCCCCATTTTGTTCCAAATTTTATTTCTGGTATGAATAAATTTTCTGTACTAATTAATGCTATAATAATATAAAAATTATTAAAAATACAATATAATACTTTTTCCTACCTGCAGTATAATTAGTTGTTTAAAGATGCAGTTTATGTTATTACATTATATTATTATTTTGATTACATTAGAATAATGTGTTAGGCAAGATTCCAGTCCTAGTTCAGGTACTGTTATCCTTTTAGGCTTAGATTAAATCAATCTCTTCTTCCTCTTCCATTTTCGTTACATGAGAAAATACTTATTTACAGATGTATGGTTCACATTTTTATAAACTATTGAAATACACAAAACAAAATAGATGTCTAAAACATTCCTTTAACACTTTATTTAAAGGTTCTGTTTAAATATAAAATGTTGGTTCATTCAATTTATTAATGAAAAACTTTAGCACTTCCTAGGAATTTTGCATTTTAAATCAATGTTTATGTATTTTGATGAGAGAGTTATCTCCACTCTTCTCTTGCAGGCACCCCTTCTGGGATTTTCCAGTATTTTTGTCTGCGATATTAACTACCAATTCACTTTTCTTATCTTCATGGGGTATATTTGCTATGGAGGCTAAAAGAAAACCAGTTTGCTAATTCTCTAGGAAATGAGCTCTGGGCAGCCTTAATGCCTTTCCATTTAATTGTTCCTTTCTTTCGAATAAGACTTTGATGCGTAACACGTATGTCCCCATGTAAGGACTCGCCTATAGATGTTGTTCATCATCTTTGAAAGATGGATGAATTTGCCTATCTGAGAAGCAGAGTAGTCGATCCATGCTTTTTAACTGTCACACAGACAAGCAGGGCTGAGTTGCAAAGACTTTTAAGACTTCCCAAGTCTTGCAGGCAGTTAATTCTGTCTTCTTGTGCTCAGATATCTTTATTTCCATCTTTACAAAAGATTGCTTAATACTATATATAATGCAAACAGAATTTCTTATATGCGTTATCAGTAAATTCAGTGAATTAAATATAGACTGTAAACTAAGGTGGTTTCTTTTGCTTTTCAATACTGTCCAAAGCTGTCCCATTTTTTTTGCCCTTTTCCCAAGGCACTTCTCAAATTAGCTCTGATCTAAGTGACTCTGATGCCACTTCTGTTGCGGTCACCTAGTAGACTGTGTTCCTGCCAAATAGTTCTTGAAATCCTACTAAAAACATAGGATTGGAAATGTTTAGGGCAAGGAATGAAACTCTAATTCTCTGTTGGGTCTTTGAGGAATCAGAGAAAAAATTCAAAACCAGCCTAGGTAATTTACTGAATATACATTTTGCTTATCTGTGAAATCCCCTTTCAATAAACCAGCTCCATATATGAGTCAAAGGTAATCATTTGCACAAGCTCTTCAATTTCATTTACACTAAAATTAGGTTCCTCAGTAGTTCTAGAGACACCATTTCTCCTTGAAGTTTATTAGCTTTCTTTGAGAGAACAGATAAATAGAAGAGCTTTGATTTCAGCAGTGATTTAAAGAATAATGACTACAACATAACTTCTTGTGTAGAATTTTATTTTTTTTTTAAATATGGGTCATACAACTTGTTGGAAAAGTATGAGGAAGAACAACATTTTTATACCACATGGTATTTAATCTGACTGCCTTTTTTAAAACAATACTTTCAATTGTGTTTTTTACAGAATTCCATAGTTTATAACTCTGTAAGCTCCATATCAGTGTATGCTGCTTGTGTAATGGCCATAGATGAGCATGATATTCTGTACCAGGATCTGTCTGCACAGGCTGAAGGAGTTGTCGATTGATACAGAGAAAAAACTTGCTCAGAAAAAGCTGCTTGTACAAACTTTGTGAAAACTTTAATAGACATATTTCAAGGATCTTAACATTCCTGCATCATTTAGTACCTTCATTATTAAAATAATTCTTTTCTGAGCCTACTTCTCTGCTACTTTTGTTCTGATATTCCCTTCGTGATGCTATCTGTCACCTATAGTAAGTAGCGTCTGTATGCATGTGAAATGGAAGAGCTATCTGTTTAGACTGTCACATTTTTGACATCTCCCTTCTTGCTCTCCAGTATTGATGCTTTAATCTGTAGAAAAGAATTTCACACTTTTTTTATCCCTCATATACTTATCTATTCATGTGATTTGCTTCCAACACAGACAGAGTTATTTTACTTTCTGAGTGAGTGCTGCTGCTTCATTGAATGGCAATAACAAGAGCACCAGACTTTCTCTCACTTTAAATTACTTACCACTATTTAACAGGAATTTCCACACAACAGATATATGAGAGGCCACAAATAGTTCATGACTGGTGACACAAAACCCTTTATACGTGCCTTTCTGATCCCATCCCTATACAACTGAACTTCATCTCTATACTCTTCCTGGGTCGCCTGTTCTCCTTCAGCTGTCTATGAATTTGCTTCTATATCTTTAGTTTGACTAGTAGATCCCGACTCAGCCATGCCACAATAGTAACTCTAACATCCTCTTTCTCAAAGTACAAAACTGCATACAATAGAACAACACAGAGGACAGAGGCTTTGGGAAGGCTGCCCAGAGAAAGAGCATGGCTGTGGAGACTCAGAATGGGAGCATGCAGGAAAGCCCCACTGCTTTCCAGAACTTGAAAATAACCTCAAGATCTTTTTCTGTTTCCTACTTCTACTGCTACTTCACCTGTCAAATTAGGAAAGTAAAACAAGTCTGTAAAGATATTTATGCATATCATCAGACCTAGTTACTTGCAAGACATTTTGTGCTTACCTGAATTCAACTGACCAAAAAAAAATCTTTAATTTCATGTGGGTTTGTGTGTTCATTATTAATTTAAGTTTCATGTTTTTAATTATGCAAAATATTATTTTGCTATTTATTTATATGAACCTTTCCTAAAAAAAGTAGCAGCAGTTTACATATCTGGAAGAATATTAAAAGTGTTTCTAATAATTTATTTTTGTAGATCCTGAAGCCATCAATAATGACACAATAAAGTAGTGCCACTGACCAGCTAAGAGTGTGGGGCTGATATCCTAGTACTGGTCAAAAAATATAGAGCAAATGTTGCAATCACAGAACTGTATAGAATGTGAAAGCTATGTTACCAAAATTGTTTATTATAGTATTCATTTCTATAAGAAGTCTGGATTATCACTGACTGCAAACTCTTCTATATAAAATTATATATTTGTTTACTCACAGTATTGAGCTATTTTTACCACAAGACACTGCTGATAAATAACAACTACATTTTATGTTCTTAGAGTGCTTCTAGGACTGGTTTGTTGTTTGTTGGGTTTTTTTGTCTGGAAATAAAAAAAATGGCATGAAGACTCCAGCAACTCATTTGTAAAATTCAAGGTGTTATACAGAATTATTTGCTCCTTCATTTCTTTGAATGTCCATAAACACCGAACTATGTTTTAGTACAGCGATCTGCTGCATGCCACCACACAGTGACAATAAGTGGTTTTGATATCAAGGTATAAATTTAGTCTTTAGTAATCTTGTAAGAAGCTTATTTCTATGACCTTATTGTGGTTGGCTTCATTAGCAGGTTTAGTGCCACAGTAAAGGAAAGGCACCAAGGAGAAAAGAGAGCTCACAATAAACATATTTAGTTCATTTGGTTCAGTTTTCTTTATTAAAAAAAGAAAAAAGGCAACTGTTGCTGCTGCATTAATGTGTTGTACGAAATCCTTTTTAGAAACAGAATGTGAAAAGGAAACATACCTGGCTTTCTTTGCCAGAAGAGAAATATTGATTTTGGCAATGCTCACATTCAGTATTATCACTCAGGCATGTTTGAAGTGATCTATTAATCACTTAGATTTTAGTGATATCAGGATTTTGAAGAAGACTATAGCATGTGATACTCAGAAAGCACTCAGAAAACACCTACTGTTGGAATGATCAAAATTCCATTCCCTTGAAAATTATTTGCTATCTTAATTTAATTCAATAGGCTATACATTTATCTGCATGAAACAAACAAACAAACAAACAAACAAACCACTGCAACTGCCCCCCCCAAAAAAAAACCAAACCCCCCCCCTACCAAAACCAAAAAAACAACCTAACAAACCCCTCACTTTTTGCCTTTTCCAGGCTTTCACTTATGAATCTCATATATTGAAAACCTATTTCATGGTGTCAAAACATTTGTTGTCAGTTGATTCTCTAGTGCATTTGTTAGTGTGACAGGAGAAAAATGGTTCTTCCAAAGAGCAAAATATAAGCAGTTTTAGCGTATTTATTATTTTTCTGAAGAGCATACTTTGTCATAATACTCTTTAGCATAAAAATAGCACATTTCACCAGATAATTGATTGATAGGCATAATGTATTCTTAGAAATTTATTTCTCTAAGCCTCTTAACTTTTCCACTGCTGCTCTGAGAAATTCTAAACTTTCATCTTTAACTTTGCTCTGGGTAAATACTCAATTTCTTCATCATGTTTCTTATGAATAAAAATAGTTGGGTTTACTTTGCCTCAAAGATCACTGAAAGCAGAGAATACTCTGCCCATCTATGTTGAAAGGTCATAGCCACATTCAGACTTGTTTGCCTTTACCTCTTCTAGGGGTAGTCTGAAACAATTGTATACAAGAGTTGACGCTTGAATAAAAAATAAAATATAAAACAAAAAGAAGCAAAAAGCCGGGCAGCTAAAAAAAAAAACAACAAAAAGACACTCAACTGGAATGAACCCATGTAGGAAGGAACTGAGTTCAGTTCTCAATGTCACTGGTGGTAATTGAGCACAGGAGTGATGTCACTGAGAAAAGCTGCAAAGACGCCTGAAAATTATCTGTCAGACTGAGATGTACTGTCTTAGAGTGGCTGATCTCTCGTACATCATTAAGCCCTCTCAGAAAAGCCGCTTAATGTTATAAATTGATTTTCTTAAGAAACTGTGAAGATGGAAGACACACTTGAAGAGAGTTAGGAATTAAAATAGAGGAAATTGTGGGATTTGTGATCATGTTTCTAGTAGCAGTTTTACTCCCTGTTTGCTAGCTCCTTGCTGTGTTGGGGGTACACATTGGTACACAAACAGATTTTGAGTTGGGGTTTCTTTTGTTTCTTTGCCTTTTTCTTTTCTCCGTGCTCTGTAGCTATTTGATACCAGTCAGAACAGGTTGTTCAAATATAATCCATATTAATAATACTTTCAAGAGACTGTTAAGAATTTGGAGGGTTTTGTCTGGGCAGCAGTGAATAATCAGAGCATTGGCTGTTTCTGATCTACCTAAGCTCAGTGGTTCTGTGCTCTTTAGTGGCTGCTATAACTATCCAAGGGTTTACCATGAGTGTTCTCACTTGAATAATGCGATAAGAGCCCTGAATATAGGTGATGTTTATGCAAAGGGCAAGCCTCATGCAGCAGGAAATCCCAGTTATCCCTTTAGCCTGTGCTCTCAGCCAGCCACATCTCTGCCAAAGCATACCATAGGAAAAGGACATTCCCTTGCGCAGTTACAAGTGCTTCATGATTAGTACAGGCCACCTCCAGCATAACTGTCCTGTGTCCCCTAAGGGATATAATTATTTGACGATTTTAGAATTAGCTCTGCCAATGGCCTTTCTGTGGGATCCTTTCAGAGCCTATGTGCCCCATCCAGCTCCAAGAAATAAGATGAGATTTCGCTTTCTGAAGTCCTACAGGTATCTCTTCTAGTGGTTTACAATGTAATTGACGGTGATAATGTTTGCAACTGTGGTTCTTTTTTATTCTTCTGTAGTATTGCACTATATAAAAATTTGGAAATGGCTTGTATTCATTGTGACTCTCTTGAACTTGTAAAGGCATTGCTGAACATGGTATATCAGGAAAATAGGTATTGTGTCTGTGTGAATGGAAATCATTATGAACAAATGACCATGTAAGTGTAGGAAACTGCACTTTTCAAGAAAATAATAATTTTGAATGCTCTCCATAATAACTTTTTGCACTCCAAATTGGGGGAAAAAGTAGATTAACATTTACATCAGTGTTCTTATGGGAATATTAATTCTAAGTATTCTTGGTACTCATTATAATTTTGAGTATTTAAAAATACGACACACTGACACAATATA
This sequence comes from Pachyramphus minor, assembly GCA_013397135.1. Taxonomy (NCBI): domain Eukaryota; kingdom Metazoa; phylum Chordata; class Aves; order Passeriformes; family Tyrannidae; genus Pachyramphus; species Pachyramphus minor. The sequence goes on along the minus strand of VYXB01009267.1, from coordinate 63,523 downwards.
AGAAACCTGAATGAATTTCTGTGGTTGAGAGGCCAGAAAATCATATTTGTTAGTTATTAGTAAATTAGTTATTTTTGAAAACAAGTATAACCAATAAGAAAAACACAGAGATTCTTTTTTCATTTAAAAATATTATTTAAAAATAACAATAGCAAAGTATGTTTTCCATTATTTATTGCATTACTTTTGAAATTGAACCAGTATTTTTTTCCAGCTTCTTTGCATTTATTTATAATAGATGTGTATACATTTGCAAATATAAATTTCTTAAGATCCTCCCATTTGTATATAATTCACTGGAGAATTCACTGCATATCATGTTAATGATAACTTTTTAATTTTAATTGATGCAATGTTCAAATTTATTTGCACACATGTACAATACCAAATGCCTAAGAAGCTCAATGTTTTATGTAGGATTATTGATGGCAAACTCTATATAGGTGAATAGTGTTAAAAAAACTGATTAGTCCGACTTCTCTCAGTGTTTTCTTTTGGAAAAGCTAGGCTGTTCATACAGAGGGAGCTAGGTTTATAACAAAAATAATAATAATAATAATAATAGTTAAAGGTAATTGAATAGAGAATAAAAATGTGGATCTGTTCAAAACTAGATCATATAGCTGAGATTTTCTTAGGGCAATATTCTTATCAGGGACTTTTTGTTTAAAGAAAGCTGCTTATGTTTCTTCCAGAAATTTATATCAAGTATTATGCATATCAATGCTTTAAAAACAAAAAGAAAAATATTTCATGTAGCATGTTAATATAGGATCTAATTATTTTGATTATTGATTTACGTAGGTTAGTATATTGTCTCATTTTTCAGTCTAACAAGATGAAAATATTCCTAAAAGTTGATAATAAAAATAAAAAGAAAGGAACCTTTATCTAAACTCCAGAGGTGTAAATGAATTTTGTGTTACCGTTGTCTTACATGTTTGTTTTTCAGGAGCTTTAAAGAATTAGGATGAGGTTGATGATAGCTTTATAGAAAATAGGTCACAGTTGTATTATTAAATGTGAACCATATTTGTTGTTACTATTTAATTTAAATATAAGTTCTTACTAGAAAGATAAATAAAAATCCTTAAATGTATTACCATGTCACTGCCATGGCTCCGTTCACACTGTAGGTTATATTTAGAAATCCACTAAAAAATTTTACAGTACTCAATGCCTATGTAATTTAATAACCTTGTTTATGTCAACTGACAGTTCTGCTCACGTTACTCAATCATCTGATGTCAAGGGGCTTTGGTTTCTAAAACTGAGTATCTGATAGTACCATCCAGGTATTCCATGATGAACATTTAGCAAATCATTCAAATTGTGAAGTTGGCTGTAATTTTAGTTTTAATTTTTTACATATTTAGAAAAAAACCAGAACATTTCTTCTGTGAGATGCTCATAATCTATTGATTTAATAGACAATCATGTTTTTATTTACATATTTAATTTCAGGGAGATTCTGTAATACGTTGATGCCCTCCTGTAGTCAAATAATGAATGTCCCCTTATAGTCAAATAATGAATTGAGTTTCTTTGCTGATCAGCAAGTGCTGGGGGTTGCATCTTTCAGAGGATGGTGAAAGACCCAGGCTGATGCAAGTTTTCCCAGTGTACAGAAAAAAATATGCCTTGAGACAACTCAGTTTTTCTAGGAAGAGCTGGAATGCAATGCAGTTACTTAGAGCTCTTCTTGCTCTGCCTATCCCATCAAATAAACTATAGCTTAAAGCTTCAGCGAATTTTACTGAAAAAAAGAGAGGAAATAAGACCAAAAAGCTGGTAGATATACTTATGATTTGCTATATGCCAGAAATGCAAGTATTCATAGCATTAGATGTAGAACTAGGCCAGGAATGGGTACTTCACAGACAAGGAATCTCAGGAGACTATGAGAACATTTCACAATTTCAGCAACTTTTTACAGGGTGGAGGAGGAGGGTTGTTTAGTTTTGTAGAGAAGCATGCCCACGCTACTCTCTGTGAGATGAATGTTCTGCTCCAATACAAACAAAATACATGTACATCATCATTGTGTTTCCAGAAAGCACAGATAAGCTCATGCCTTTTCTTTTTTGTTTCTCCCACCCTCACCTTTTTTTTTTTTCTTTCTTTTTAAAGCCTTGTATTTCTCTAAACTAAAGCCCTTTCCTGAAACACATATAGGAATCCTGTTTCCTACTGCATTAGCTTTGCTCAGGAAAATAACATTATATGTAACTGTAAAAATTAAGTCCTAAGAGTAGCACAGTTAAGCTTCAGAGCCTCCTGGGACCTCTAAAGAACAAATGGAGATAGAAGCCTTCTTCATGACCTCTAAATCCTATCATGCGTGTATGAAGAAGAATTAAAGCACCTATCAAAATTTCCTGCACATAACTAAGATGTATGAATAAGAATGTCCCACTGACTTAATGACAGGTTGTCAGGACCACTTAGAAATTTCTGCAGAGGGAGCAGGATCTGCTGTCGTTGTCTGTGTGGTCATTACATCTTTTTCCACAGCGAAGGCTTGGTAAGTTCCAAAGTAAAATGGGTATTATAAGAAATGAGACTAGCAATAATATGCATTAAATTGAAGAATCAAATAATTAACATTTGCCAAATTATTGCAGTATCAGAACTACATCTTAATTTGGTTAGCTATAAAGATACACTTCCTGGGACAGTGATCATGACACTGATACCTTCATGGGGAAAAGGATGAAAGGTTCTTTGTTGGGTTATGTGAGATTCTTTTGTTCCTTCCTCTGCTTTCTTTCTGTTTTTCTTCTTTGGCTGTCATCTGGCACATTTCCCTGGACTAGAAGAACAGTCATGTGGCTGAAGCTACTGCCAGTACCACTTCTGCAGCCAGCCGCTCACAGCATTCATACATAAGGAGGCAGATTCTCTCCTGCCAGATGATTGTACTCCAAGCCACTGAACACTTGGGAGTTGGGCTGAAAAGTGAAATATCTTTCTTAAACAGCAGTTTTCAGGAGTCCCTTCTCTAAGGGGATTTCTTAATTATGTCAAAGCTCTCCTAGTGAGCAGACTATAATATTCTTTTTTGTTATTACAAGACTAGCAGTGAAATGGAAATAGAAACCAGATTAAAGTTTATTCTTTTATTTATTAGAGATTACAGTCCCAGCACACTGGAACTGTCTTACTTCTTTTTGACTAGTCATTTAATTTTTTCTGGGAAATTAAATATTTGAATGTATGAGTGTGGCCTTCTCTAGTGAATGCAATGAATCACACATTTGATTTCATATTCAACTAAGAAATTCTGTAATTCATAGAATGCCATATCACCACTAAAATGATGTTTTGAACCTCACTCAGATTTATTTTAGACAGATTTGCATGCTAGAATATCATCATAACCAATTCAAACATTTGGTAATGTTGATTTGAAATCTTGGGAAAAGTGGCAAAATAGCAAGACATAAGATTAAGCAGCAATAGGAAAGCAGGTGCAAATAAATCATGCTTGACCCTTGGTTTTACTGCAGATGTACCTCCTTGTCAAAACTGCCAAAGAGTCCCTGATAATGAATAAATAGAAAGAGTCTCTACACAATTTCTTAGCAGCTCAGAAAGTCAAGATTTAGTACATAGGTCCCAAACATCAGGAAAAAAACTGCAGAGAACTAACATGTTTAAAAGTTTCAGCTTTTGCTTTAAATTTCTCTGGCATAGTTGATCCTCACACAGATAGGTTGAATAAGGCTATCACAGTGGTACAGGTTGAGTCTGTCAGTGTTTCTTATGCTGCTTTGGTTTAGTGTTACCTGAGAGCTTATTCAGTGGGATTTTGTGGTTCTTGCTGCAGCCTTGCCAGTGATTTAGTTAGTGTGAAATAAACAGAAAACTATAGGCATTCTATCAATAAGGTTTTTTCCCAAATTTATGCTTAAATAAGTTCAGCCAAAGCCAGAACCTCTATGAATAAGCACAGAAAACATTCCTTTATACGCAGTGAAATAAATTATGATCAATAGTGTTAATACAGTTTACAATAAATAAATGGCTGGGCTTTGCTGTTTGGGGCTGCAACAATCCCCACAAAAACCCAGCTTGGCAGATTAGGCTAGGAGCAGGCACTAGCATCTCTTGGGGTGAAGAAAAAGATTACACTAACTATAAACACCAAGAAATACTCAGTTTTATTTAAAAATTGTAGCTGTCCATGGATATTTTTGTCAATGTCAGAAGTATCTGACTTGCAATTCCCTGATGTATCACAAATTCTAGGAGCACTATAAACAGATCTGTCATTCAATACGATAACGAATACATCAGGAACAAGCTGATGCAAGTTCACCATGTACCATGTCCAAACGTTGTAATTGATTTCTAGATACTTTATTAAATAAGAAGAAAAGTAATACAAGGATAACATATTAATGTTTGTTTATGGCACTATAGAATTTGCTTATGTTAGTTGTGGACCTGAATAGATTTTTTTTTAATAGAAAACCCATTATTTCTTACTAGAACTAGTAAATACAAATTATTTCTGTGCCCTAGAAACCACTAATAATCTACAGGTCATTTTGTGTTAATCGTTGTGAGTGTTAATTGAAACATTCTACAATATGCTAAAAGGTAATTAAATGCTCTAATGCACCTTTGTTCATGATGCAATAAGGGAAATTAAGAGAAAAAAAAAGTCTTCCTTGAGGGATAATCTCCTCAACATCTTCAGTAGCTCCCTATGTCTGAGTATACCAGAACTCTCCCAGCTATGTCCATTGCTTCCTCTTGCAAGTCTGGGTATTTTATTTATTGACACCAAATGTTGATCCTTTTTCCTTTAAAAAAATGCTGAATTTTTGTCTTTTGACACTCACTTCCACAGGAGACTTCCATGTGATGTGGAAGGTTTTCTTCATTCTGTTGTCCATTTTTGCCTTGAAATATTTTAAGTAGTATTGTGATCTTATGTTGCTAAAGGTTTGTTGTTGTTTTATATATTTGTGGGCCATTCTTTTTTCATCAGCTTTCTAACTATTCTTTTCAAATGAAAAAAATTTTGTGTCCATATCATTCATGTTACTGATCTCTTTCTATTGCAAATCTAGAGCTTCTGATGAGGACACATGGTCTGGAGGAATTCCTGTTCTCATGGAAAAATAGTAACATTTCTGTTATGAGATTTCTTTTATTACCCTCTATCCCATTTCTGATGTAGTTTAACAGATTTGCTGATTAACTGATTTTGAGTCATAAACAATAACCATTCCATTAAATACTTAGTGATGTCTGTACTGCCCAGACTAGATATTCAGTGATTTTAACCCTGTGGGCATAGTCTTACCTCCATTATTATGTACTTTTTCTCTTCATCTTTCCTCATTCTCTTCCTGCTGAGAGAAGTTTACAAGAACACAGTATTAAGTAAAGGCAACAGGGATCATTTCAGGAGGTAGAATTTCAACTTCACTGGAAATTTTGCATTTTTAAAAGAGAAAAACAAAACAAAACAAAATAAAAAGAACCCTTAGTGATGAATAGCCAGTTTATACAACTTTCTATGGGAAGAACATTTTTTTAAAAATAATGAAGTATGTTTATTCTTTTTGTAGCCTCAGTTTTCAGGAAGAGACTGTTTCTGACTTGTTAGGAGGTTAGAAAGTCCTTCAGGAAATCTGCCAGAATCTGTGCAGCTGCAGAAATTGGGGGTCTTGGCAGCAGGAAGAGACAGATGCTTCCCATCCACGTATCCAAACAGTCATTATATATGTGTATACTATATAAACAGTATGCACACATACACACACACACACGTGTGTGTATCCTACATTGAAATGTAGAAACTATCAGAGGTTTTCCAGGAAGAAACTGAATACACAGCACTTACTTTATGGTTTGTCTACATAAACTTGGCTTTTCTTTACCTTTGCAACATTTCCAGTCAATACTTGGCTGTTCAGAGGCTTAGCTTTCACAGGCTTTGGTACAAATATCTGTTGAAGTTGTAAAAGTAAATGACACGGTCAAACAAACACCAGGGTTGGATAAACTCCTATTAACACTAGCTGAAGTTATTTAGCTAGTGATGAAACTTAAAATGGAAAAAAGCAAAACTATTTAAATGGAATATAATTGCCTCCAGAATGGGAGGTCTTTTTTGTTTGGTTGGTTTTGTTTTGGTTTTTTTTTTTGTTATAAAAAAGATAGGTGAAGCAAAAAGACAAATATAACAAATAAGAAAATGTATAGCTCCGGCTTAAGCTACTACATATGCATCTGATAGATTCTGTGAGCTACTTTATAAATCCAACTTAATTGGCAGCCACTGGGAAGTGAGCCATAGCAGACACTTCAGTGTCCTCATGATGCTCTATCCAGAAGCAACGTATCCTTCACCAAGGTCTTTTCCAGACACAGCTATGCACCTGCAGGCCTCGTTACAAAGGCTGCAGAAGTACCAGTACCAAACAAAAGCACCTGAGCAGGTTGACTCTTTAATACTTTCCTTACACTTTCTGTGTCAGGAACTGTATTTGGCCCACATCAGATATGCTGTGAGAAGCTGCTCACCTGCAGAGAAAATACAGAGTGTTCACACTAAAGGGAAATTTTCCAGTTTCTTAAATGGTGAATGATCTGCTTTTATATATGATCATTTTATTTGTGCAGAGCACTAGGAAGATGGTTGGCAGGCTGAAGCTTTCACTCCATCCAAAGCGGAATGCACACCTAAGGAAAAGTACAGGAAGGTTTGTTGTTTTGTGGTTGGTTATGTTGGGGTTTTTTTTCAAATTAAAAATACTTCAATAACTTCAGTTCAATTTAATGCTCAGGTAAACAGAAATGTGGAAATACGTGGCAATACAGGGAACTCAGAATTGCCTATTAAAATGTTGCAGATGGAGCAGAATCTGCTTTTCAGACAGCTCTAGTGTGAGGCAGTAGCATCATGTGGCACTGTGAAATTGATGCTTTTTTAACCTTTATTGATATGGTATTGAATTTACTTGGTTTTCCTAAGTATGTGAAACCTATTTAAACTTTTCAAGAACCACTCAACTGCATAATCTTTCCATGCTTTTTGCTCTTCTTCCTTGTGACATTAAAAGAAAACATAATATGGTCATGCAAATATTAAGTGGGAAACTCAGAGAAGTCAGCCGTTTTAGGCAACAAAGTTCATCTGTTTTATATCATGCACTGGAAGTCAAGCCAAGGGTTTCAACATCATTTACACTCCATTGAATCAGAGACTGAACAGTCAGCAAATTGATAATTTAGAAAGTGGGGTATGTCTCTAAAGCAGAAGCAAAATCCACTGAGTTAGGCTTATACTGGTGTCAAAGGAGAAAATTAAGTTTCTTTTAAGCATCATATAAGGACAACACTCGCGTGACTTTGCCGTGCAATATCTACAGGTGATGGATTCCTGAACAGAAATGTTATTGGTACCCGAGAATCAGGAAGAAGTTTACACTGCACTAGCTTGTGTGGTTATTCATGTCAGCCTTCTGAAACAAAATGCCAATTTGTGCAGATAGAGGGAGGGGAAGAAGAGAAAAGAAAAAAAAAAGAGAAAAAAGAGGAAAAAAAAAGGCAATATAATTTCTTAACATTGATCCTGGCATCTAGATGCCTCATTGAGGGAATCATGCAGTCTTAATGAACACGTAAGTGGCAAATTATATTTGTTCCACGTCTCTTCTTGGCCACAGTCTTTGCTTAAGCTCTCTCTCACATGACACAGTACATTGGACACAGTAAATTGGAACATGGAACCTGACATATTTTGAGGCTTATCCAAATTTGGCATAAAAATACATGTAGTTCTCTTTTCTGATAAACTCTGCTTGGGATCAGAGCAAGCAGAAGGAATTCTAGACAGGGTGGTTTTACATATAAATGCAAGCATACATTAATGCCAAAAAGTACACATGGTTTACAGATAGGAATATAAATTCTATAAAACAGATGATATACTAATTTATAGATGGGGCCAATAGCAGAATGTAGTGTGATGTCATTAAAAAGCTGTTTCAAGATACTGACAAAATTTCATTCTTACATGCAGAGAAACAGATACCTCTGTGATCCACAAAGGATTTAAATTTTGCTCTCAAAGTTCTCTCTGCTTAGCCATCCCTATTAGAATATGATTAAAAGACATAAAATTTTAATGGTACTGTGCATAGTTTTCAGTCTGGACTTCGAAATGCACTGAATATTAGCCTACAAGTCCATGTAAAACTTAAATAGAAATATGTAGTAATCTAAGCAATGTCTGTTAAACATATAATCATACAATGGTATGATCATCTTATCAATGCTGAACATCAAAAACAGTATGTTTCTGTAAATATCTTATGTGAAATCTTTTTGACATAACTTGATGCTATCTGAAAGTGCCACCTGGTATGGCTTTAGTAAGTACCATGTGAGGGCCCTGATTTTTTCTTGGTCTCATCTGCGAAGTGAATAAAACAGCCCAGGAATCTTTCATGCTGGTGAACTATGACTAGCTGACATGACAAGGTTAGTGCCAGTAATGCTAATCTCTCGTGCTCCATGGAGCAGAATGTGAGGGGCCAAAATGCTCTTCTGGAAAGGTCCTTGCTCCAGGGACCAGGTGGTCCTCAGTAGTATTCAAACTAAGAAGGCTTTACTCAATTTTTGCTCCATTAAAATAGATTGATCACAGTTTTCTGCAGGACTGTATTATTTTCTGCTTGATTATATGACAGTATGGTTAACGCCAACTGTTTTTAATTATGTCTTGAACAATCACGAGTGTTTGTTTTAAAAGACTTTTTAAAGTCTTTCTTTCATCCTTTGTCCTCAAGTGATTAAATCTAAAAGGGTTCACCAAAACCAGAAAGCCAGGAGCTTTCTTAGATGCAGTTGACATTTTAATCTAAAACCTGGACTTCAGGAGCCTTAAGGAAAATGCTTAGTCTGTGAGACTGGAAATAACATTTCAGAGGTTAGCAGGGCAGGATAGAATGACTTTGACCATCACACCCTGAAAACTTTAGTTATCTAAAATTCTACTTTTCAGTGCACGGGGTGGAGGTGGAGTGCTTCATGAGAGATCTCCTCTTTTGGAATTCAAAGTAGAAAGTTGTTATGTGTCAGTATAACACCTAGACTAATGTTACCATGCAAACCTCACCAGCCTCTTCTTCCATCACATTCTTTCAAGCTGGAGACTTCCCAGCTGTATGATGCAGCTGTTTTAAGATGTAAGGAAAACAGCTGACAGTCTTAGAAAAGCTGTGCTTGCTCTTTTCACTGAGGGAAAGATTTGCTGAATTTTCACTCTCTTCACCCTTTCAAAGAAACAGTTGAACTCTGACCAAGAAAATACTTCATAATTTGGACCATTCACTTTCAATAAATAAATAAATAAAAAGCAGTCAGAGGATGTCAGTGAAATTTATTTATTGTAGTGTAGAACTGTCTAATGGAGCTGCAGTTTGCCAGTTTCTTAACTTTGATAAAGAGAAATAAATTGATTATATTAGGAATTTATTGTGAATATTTTCTCATATGATGCTTCTAAATGGTTTAGATGGTGTTTCCTTTTGGTACTTGGTATTTATTTGTTCCTGGAACATTTAATTCACCATTAAATGTCATACACTCTGTTACTATAAAAGGATAAAACTGCTTCCAAGTACACATTGTTTCAGTAGGATATGCAATTGTTCATGCCAGCTCTTCAGGTTTACAAAGTCACTTCCCTCAAAGTAGTGCCTTTAGGAGTTATGGTAATAATGTAAAGCAATGTAAAACAGTTTATAGTAACAATGTAAAGCATTCTTCGGCATCTGCATTCAAGATACAGTGTGGTGCTTATACTAAATTCATCATTTTTGCATTTATACTGGATGTTTTGTGAAAGTGAAGTATGAGTGTGATGTTAGAAAGATGTTATGGTTTTACACTCTTAGGGAAAGGGATTTTTTTTTCAATAATTTTTACATCTTTAGTTTATCTGTATTCCGTATTTTTACTTATAACCTAAATATTTATTTTTCGTATAGCTGTTATCCTGTTCCTTTTTGAAGTTATTGCAGAATTTCTTCCATGTTTTGGGAATTTATTTCTGGCTAACAAATTGCCTGTTTTAGTTACCTTCTTCCTGTTTGTCACTAAGAATATGAACTAACCCTATAATTTGATTTATCATTAGTAGATTAACACTTTGTTTACAGGACAGTTATCAAAAAAAAATCTTTGTTTTTCATACTTGGTAGGAAAATAAAGAATATGTCTTTATTTTCTGTTTTTCTCATAATCTACGTTAAGCCTAGGCTTTGTCAGTACTTTTTAAGTTAAAATTTGAAAGTCTGATATTTTTGATCTACAAAATGGTTAACTACAGAAAATTCAGAGAAGTCACAGAATAAACTTTTACAGATTAGATATACAGGTTTTATTTGGCAACATAATAGGAAAATGTGGCCCAAAGAGTAGAAAGAAAGAAGGAACTGTTAAGGGGAGAAAAGTATGCAGATAAAAGAGACAGTGTACAACAGTGATTTACAACCGCTGCCTGTTCACTCAGCAGCAAAAGCTACATCATAATGTTGCAGCTCAATTCTTTCATTTCTCCTTTTTGCAGGGCTGAAATTGTTTCCCAACTGCCTAGAGCCTTTTGATCTAGAGTGTCTGTCTTTAGCAAAACAAGATTTGCAGCTCTTTAGAAACAGGTGTTCCTGGAGGTGACAGTCTGCCCACTGACTTACCTTCATGGATACATCTCACTGAGTTCAAGAGATCAAGATATGCATTCCCCGTCCTAATTAATATAAATAACTGGTTATAAGTATTCACATAATAAACAACCAATAATTTAAGTAACAGCCAGACATAAGTCAGAGCCATCTCACGTTGCCAGTAACAATTAGCACCTTGGTGCAGATGTAGAGTCATATAAAAGCTTCATTACAGTTTTCAAGGCAAAATTTAATGCCAAATTCCTGACACAGACAAACATGGCAGGCTGGTATTACTACCATGCAAAAAGTTACTCTTTCCAGCCTCAGACCATATTCCTAAAACTTTTACATTGGTTTGGTTTATCAGTCCTATGTCTTTCCCATGCACTGTAATTTCAGAAGCATTAATTTTATTTATTTATTATTAATTTATTTTTGAAAGCGAATTGTTACTATAAAAGATTTTATTTGTTCTTGTTTGCAAATATTCAGAATTTTGTAAACTACGTATTGATGCCTCTGTCAATTAAATTTAATCAAAAATATGGCAAAAAATTAAAGGTTTTCTAAAGAACTTTTTAATGAAGGAAATACCATTTAAGCAATGCTACTCAGAAGTTAGTTTACAAACTTAGCTGCCTTGCTATCCAGGTCACCCAAGTGGCCTGCAAGTGCTGACATTTGGACCAAAAAAACATTCCTGCTCCACATGTGGCCTTAGGTTGATACTCTTTAGAGCAGTGAACACTTTTAACCAGTATTCCTTGAGCTCCTCCCTCTTTGAACAGTTGTAAAGTGAACTCATCAATGCTGTAAAATTTTTAGTTGATGTAAAACTTCACCTTGAAACTTTGCATTTAATCTTCAGTCCTTCTGATATGGTTCAAAGAGTTAGTGTTTGCTGATGAGGAAGATGATGTTGTTCTTTTCCATTTTTACTTCAAATACAAAATTTGCTTCTTTTTTCCTCTCCAGAAAAAAACAAAGCCATTTTTGAAGGCCTAGTTAAACTAGACAGTGTAGTGCAGTTGTAGGACACTCTTCAATGTGACCAGAGACCAAATACACTATAGAAACAACAATACATTTTACCCATAATTTCGTATGCACTCAAATTCATGAACAGTCTTCTGTAGCACACTGCGGTTACCATCCACTGGTGTGCTAGACAAAAATAAAGAAAAAATAATTTCAGGAATTGGCTCTTTGACATGTATTTCATTTGATTCAACTTTGAGACCTGCATATTTTGTGAGATGTCTGCTGTAGCAGGGCTTAGTCGTTCAGGAGTCATGGCCCTTCAGCTGAGCCTAAAAGAGATCCCAGACTGATTTCAGACATGAGTAAGAAAACAAACAATCGGGGCAGAACTGAGATCTGAAGTCTCAATTGAAATAAAGCAGGTAAAGTACTATTGGAACATGGTTTGTTTTAAACTAGTTTTTGTGTAGTAGTGGTAGTATTAGTAGTATGTTTTTGTAATATGTGTCATATTTTCCACTTAAGGGAAAAGACATTACTTTTCTGGATGTTATAGGTACCAAGGGAAGATTATTACTCCATTATATTACTCCCTTGTAGCTGCTCTGCCTTATCAAAGGGCATTTTAACAGAATTCAAAGAGCCGAAGTGGGATAACTTTGAATGTGGTGGTCCATGCATATTCAGATTTAAACCACAGAGTCATGTCAATGCCACAAATTGGAAGTACTGAAGTTCTATCAGTTCCATATATCTGTGGATAAATCCCTGCAGGAGAGAATGCCTTAAGTTGTTAATTTCATTTCAAATACTACATGCTGAAAGAGACAAAAGTTCAAGTAAGTTTCATGTTCAAACTAAAACGAGACAAAAGCCAGGATACGTACAGGATGAAAGGATGATTGTATTATAGAAGAGGCCTAAAGGTTATTTAGAGAAGTGATTTAACTGTTCTGATGTTCAGTGGCTTTTCTTTGTTAAGATTTTGGTTGCTGATAAGAGTTGAAGAGAACTTTGTGTCAGGGAAATAACTCATGTTATTCTAAAACTCCAATAAATTTTTTTTTTATTCTTTTCTCTAATGTTCTGTTAACCCCTTAGGCATCCTAGTATACTGATTTGAAAGAGACCTGTCTTAAATGGCATTGTCTGGAGAACATAGCAAAACCACACCAGAAGGATTTGACAGGGCTTAAAAGCAAAAGTCCACAAAAAAAGTTTTAAGTTCTCATATATTAAGAATTCCAGTTTCATCTCGAAAGCCACCTCAACCAATATCTTTTTTTTTTTTTTAGTCAAAATCCATGAATTCTCATCACTGTAACATACTTTGTCCCATGTAATGGATGTCATCATAGAAACAATGTGAGTCAAAATAGATAAATTCTGCAATCTAGAATAATCTTTCTGAAGGAAGGTCAAAAAACCCAGGAGCCTTGTTGTATCTCATGCCTCAGTGTGACATGCAGAGGACATCTGGTAATATCTTTAAATGGCAAACCCGGGAACTGAGAGTTGTCACAGAGGCATTATTATTTTTAATCTTATATTTTCCTCACTGTCCCACCTTCTATTCTATAGATACAATTTCTCTCTTTTTGCACAGATCTGTTGTTTTCCAGCATCTCTTTCTTCTTCTTAGGTACTTTTTTGTTTTGTTTTCTTTTGGTCTAACTAATGAAAAGAGTTAGATTAAACTGAGAACACATTTGATTCTAAATCATATTAGGTTTTTTGTTACTGATCTAGCTGAGAGGATTGCGTGTACACAGCCTTTGTTTCCTTTTTCCACTACTGTCAAATCACTTTCTGAAAAACACCTTTTACTGCAAATCTAACTTCTCTATAAATGTCTTTCATTGATCATGAACTTGGAAAATTAATATATTTGAACTCTGGTTTATTTTGGTATTACAGGTTTAATTGTCAGTATCTACATTTGTGAAAACTTGTATTCAGATCTTAGGAGAACAGAGCTCACCTTGTTTTATTTTGAAAACAAAAACAATCCTACTCTGACATCTGTTTTCTTTTAGAAGATAAGAATAGGCATTGTTTTGGTACAAATGGCTACTGGCCTACAGTTCAGAAGTAAGTGGTCATCTCTATGAAGATTGCAAATGAGTAGACCTGAAGGTACTTTGCGTTCCTGAGAGCTCAGCCTCCTCCCGGAGACCTCCGAGCCACCAGTGATGTGCAGCCTGATTCAAGTCTGTCAGGCAAGGCAGCTACAGATCTTCCTGCTGCTTCATTTGCAGGGGCTGGGCATGCAGAGGGTCCTGTATCAAAAAAGCCCATGGATATCCTCAGGCAAGAGGACATGAATCCTTAATGAACTGTAAAGCTGAGAAATGTGATGGTAATTCTAGTAGCCATGGCTTTTAAATGGGTTTCTCTTTTACTAGAGTTAAAATAATACTTTTCTGTTTCTCTAGGTAGTTGAAAATACATTAAGTGTTAGAAAGATTCTTGAGTCCTTATTTGGCTTAGGTACCTTTCTCAGAAAGAATATTGGCAGAATTAGTGGTTGCTGTAATCTTCTGTGTCAGCTTTTTCAGAATAAAGATTTCTGCCCTGAGCTTTCTCTAAAATTATGACCTTTTTGAACCATGTGACCAAGGGTCATAAAGAAAGTAAGCAATAGAGTACTTGCGTAGGAAAGCTGTCATGCTGGAAGGAAAAACACAGTACAAATGCAAACCTGTTGTTAGAAGAACTTCTAGCACACTGTTTGGAGGACTTTATTTGGACAAAAGAGAAGGGAATAACTAAGCTTCAAGTGTTCATAAAATTATTAAATTCACCAACGCTATTATTTACAATTTAAACGTTGAAGAAGTTGTAGGTTTTCTCCTGCAGGCAGTGTAATATGTATTAAATTGAGAACTTTTTAGACAAAACAGCTTAGTAGCTCATCCTTATCTTTGCAAGAATGAGATCCTAACTGAGAAAAGTTTTATATGCCAGAGACCTTTTTTTCAGTTCTAAACAGCAAAAGTGAATCATTAATTTGTGTTCTTGTCCAAAGTAACAGAACATGATGGAGAGAAACAAAAAGAAAAAAAAAATCTCAGCCAGTTCTTCTCTTCTTAAATGTCACTTTATCTGGATATTGATCAGCTGGACTTGACTTTGCAGGACTGAGTTTATTTACATATATAGAAATTGCTTAAACAGCAAAAATAAATTGCAGCATTTTATAACTTTATATTCGAGAGATATCAATGTGCCTCTTGCTGTGATTTGTAAAACTGCCAGTGTATTTAGAATGTTAGTTCAACTTCGATAGCAGTTATGAAATATGTGTCTATGAACATGGAAATTTTAAAAAATATATTATTACAACCAACTTTTAATGTCAATGGTAGTCTTTAACAACATTTGCATCATAAAATATAACGCAGTTTTTTGAACTGTTAAAATTGTGAATTAAAAGAAGAGAAAAAAGTTCACTTTCTCAATATTTGTAGATCTAGATTTTTCTGAATTTTTCTATAAATGAATCAATTATTTTCATATAAAGTTTCATGTGTTCTTAGCAAATATTCTTTTTTTGCAGTACTCTCATAGGTAATTTCAGGTGTGAAATAAAATAATAAGTCAAAATTCTCTTTGCAACTCAGTCTAGTTTTTAACCTTCTCTTAAATATGTAAAAGAAACAGAGCACACTGCCCTTCAAAGTTATATGTAAAATGCTGATAGCAGAATGAAAAGGCTGACTCTAGTATTTCTAGGTTTCGTATAAACACATTGAAATACAGTCCAGATGGTCTCAACCAATAGTGAACACAATCTGTTAGACATGCTGCATAAATTAAGTAGTTTCAAATAATAACTGCTGCAGTTTAGATTTAGTTTTACTGTACATTTCTTTAAAATCATTAAATATACTTTTCTGTTGCAGCGTACTATAAACCTCTACTGGAAAAAGGACATTATTTACACAAAACAAACTATCAAGCATCATTTGATACATGTTCTTTAATTTTACATTCTATCTGTGACCAGCTCCAACAGACTTAAAAAAAATTAAAAATTACTTTAGTTCTTGCATAACTGTTTCTTAACTTCTTGCATATTGTCAAGTTTCAGGCATGTGTGAGGCAGAAGGTATGGAATAGGCATACTCATGATTTTTTGAGAAATATGACACAGTGGTAAAAAGCCAACTTGAATAGGTGTGTTCGGAGAAGAAGTAGTCAGCCTAAAAAATTGTAGACAAATGTGAACCTGGATCTAGTGAAGTAGAAAAATTTCTGTGTCCACAACAAGCTTAGGATTTTACTCAAGATTATATAAATAGAAGGATAAATTGTTGTTCTCTAGCTGCTGTCAGACAGAGCCATTTTTCTGGCCATCCTAGGAAGAGAATGTTTTGAGGATTAATTTAAAAGACAAGGTTGAGGGCACATGAAATTTGATGGGGTTTTTTGTCCTGCACACAGGGTCTGCATGCAAACCAGAAAATGCTTGAGGAAGAAGCAAAATATTGGTGATTGAAGCAGTCTTTATAATCAGACTTAAGTAAACTGTTTGAAAAAATAATAGATACAGTGGAGATGAAAATGTGTTAGAGGGAAGAGAATTGAATTTATGTAGAAAATGTAAATTTCATACAAGAAGGTGCCATTCATAGGGACATACAATGGAATTACATGGTTGAAGTAGTGAGCCAGAAAGATGTGGCAGTCTTTCTGCCTAGGAAGTAATAGTACCAACCAAGTCCAGTGAGAAATATTATGCTAGAGGAACCAATGCTATAACCCAATGCTATAGCAAGGTTGCATTGTCCAACATGAAGTACCAAGGCTGAAAACATATTAGGATAGAATGAATAAGTGGTAGTGGTATTGTTGTGACAGAAAAAGCTATGAGATAATGCTACTTTAAATCTCGGTTCTAACATTTTGTTTGTTTGGGAATATCAGAAAATTCTATGAAAAGCATGGCTAGGTAAAATGAGGTCAGATTTTAACAGAGAAGGCTACATAATGGCTCCTCAACATAAATGGTGTTTAAAACTAATCAAGAATAGCTTTAAGATAGTGCATAAGAAATAAGATTCCAAAAACAGAGGGCTACAGAATTAGCTTTGTAGAAGATGCAGGGTAAAACTTAGGAAAACAAATAAGGTTTCAGTTGGGCAGTGGAGTGAAAATATGAGAAGAGAGTATGCTGAGTGAGAAAGAATGTCTAGAGTCAGGGAGTAGTTGCTGGCTTCAAAATATGTCAGATCTCAGGGAGAATAAAAGTACAGGAGGACAGTTGAAGCATTGAATTACATGTGAGCAAATTATTACTGAATTTTATTATAAGAACAAAATAATCTGTGAGGTTTAGAGCTATCCTTGTCTTTAGACCTATTTACAGGACAAAACTCATAATCAATGTAACATTTTTTAACTTCTGTGCTTTACAACTGAGACATAATGTATTTTATAGTAGGTAACAGTCACAACCATGTATACCTTGTTATGAAAAATGTACAACTATAACTTGTCTAAAAAGCTATCACGACAAAAGTAATAATATTTGAATAAGCATATTCCTCTAAAGGAAAACTTCTTAGAGGAAAGGTTGCTTTCAAATAGTTGTTTGATTTATAAAATAGTGGAGAAAACAGTTTCTTATTTCTTCAAAGAAGTGACAATTTAATATTTAGGTTTCATTGTGTTGAGAGGTATGTGGTTATTATCTTATAGGTGCTCTTTTTTAAGAAAAGAGGTGAGTTAAGTCCAGGCCCCTTAATTTGGACTGCTCTTTGTTGTAATTGAAAAATGTCTGAAGTAGCACATCAATGAAGGTCTTACAGACATATAATTCTCAAAAGGGAAATGAACAGATAGGACTTGCCATTGCAATTGTACAGACTCAGCTCAGTACAAACTAGTAAACCTAAGTTCTGTGGCTGGGAAGATCATGAAGCAGATCCTCATGGATGCAATGTTAAGATACATACAAGACAAGGAGGTGATACAAGCCAGTGTCGCTTCACTAAGGGCAAATTGATCCTGACCAGTTTTGGGGCTCTTCTGTGGTGGACTGCAATGCTCAAAAAGGGAAGACCAGCAGTGTCATCTACCTGGACTTCTGTAAGGCTTTTGATACAGTCCTGTGTGGCATCATTACCTCCAAACTTGAGAAACTTGGATTTTAAGGGTGGACTATTCAGTGGATAAAGAATTGGCTGCATGGATACGGACAGAGAGCTATGGTTGATGACTCCATGTCCAGGTAAGAGGCTGGTCATGAGTTGTGTCCCTCAAGTCTTGAGACTGGAGCTCTTTAATATCTTTATCAGTGAACAGACAGTGGGATTGAGTGCACCCTCAGCAAGTTTGCAGATGACATAAAGCTGAGTGGTATGCAGTCGACACAATAGAATGATGGGATGACATCCAGGGGAATCTGGACAAGCTTGAGAACTGAGCCCATGAGAACCTCAGGAAGTTCAGCAAGTCCAATTGCAAGCTGCTGCACCTGTGTCAGAGCAATCCCAGGCATGAGTACAGACTGGGAGAACTCATTGATAGAAGTCCTGCCAAGAAAAACTTTGGGGCTCTAACGGACGAAAAGCTGGACATGAGTCTGCAGAGTGCACTCATAGCCCAGAAAGCCAATTGTATCTTGGACTGCATCAAAAGCAGCATGGCCCGGAGGTCAAGGGAGGTGATTCTGCCCCTCTACTCAGCCCTTATAAGACCTCACCTGCATTACTGTGTCCAGCTCTGGGGTCCTCAGGAGAGGAAAGATGTGGATCTGTTGGATTGAGTCCACAGGGGAGCCACCAAGATGATTAGGGGGCTGAAGCATCTCTGGTTTGGAGACAGGCTGAGAGTTGGGATTGTTCAGTCTTCAGAAGAGAAGGCTCCAGGAAGAGCACATTGCAGCCTTCTAGTGCCAAAAGGGAATTAGNAAGGGAGGTGATTCTGCCCCTCTACTCAGCCCTTATAAGACCTCACCTGCATTACTGTGTCCAGCTCTGGGGTCCTCAGGAGAGGAAAGATGTGGATCTGTTGGATTGAGTCCACAGGGGAGCCACCAAGATGATTAGGGGGCTGAAGCATCTCTGGTTTGGAGACAGGCTGAGAGTTGGGATTGTTCAGTCTTCAGAAGAGAAGGCTCCAGGAAGAGCACATTGCAGCCTTCTAGTGCCAAAAGGGAATTAGAAAAAAGAGGGAGAGCAACTTTTTACAATGACAGTGATATAACAAGGGGGAATGGTTTTAAGCTAAAAAAAGGAGAAATTTAGATTAGATGGTAGGAGGAAATTCTTTATTCAGAGGGTGGTGAGACGCTGGAACAGATGCCCTATTCCTGGCTTTTTTCAAGGCCAGGTTGGATGCAGCTCTGAGTAGCTTGGTCCACTGGAAGGTGTCCCTACAATGACAAGGGTGTGGAAACTAGATGGTATTTAAAGTCTCTTCTAACCCAAGCTGTTCTATATTCCTATTATTATTTTTCTTCAAGGAAATACGTTGTAGAGTTGATGAACACCCTTTAATTAAAAAAAGGACACCCTAAGTCAAAAAAGACTTGATATCTTTCTTCTTATTTTAATTAAGGTAAGACTTTCTCTTCTGCATTTAATATGGCAGCAGACTTCTACAACAAAGTTAGTTGGATTGAATTCAGTGTTAAAAATAGAGGTGGCTTTGCTAATCAAGTACTGAAGGAGAGCATCAAGGAAAGATGTACATTGTCCATGTCAATGTGGCACTGCATTGGCAATACTGAAATGCTTGCATCCAATTTATGCAATTTATACCTCCACCATAATATGAAGTTTCTGACTACTGTCATCTCTGCCAGTCTTTACAGTCAGTGTCACTGTGGCTTTCTTTGGGATATATACTGCAACATGCTTTTCTAATGCTGGGTACCTTGCTTAATAAAAGAAAATTCAAACCTACAAATATGGAATAAAGAGTTCAGACAGAACTAATAAATTACTCCTAAACTGGGAAGGAATTTAGAACCAGTTAATATCTCTGCCTCCAGTTGTCTGAGTAAATCAGGAGAAGTCTTACCTGAGTTTTCAGTGGTAGGCATAGCTGATGTACTATATATATGCATAATCCTTTTGATGGCTTTGCTTGTCCCCCTTTTGGGGAGGAAGGTGTGATAGTTCAGAGGTGTAGCTTTTTTGAACCACAGGAATTACTACATAAGATATGGACTGAGGCTGTGAAGTCTTGGCATTGTTCGTCTCTCACAGAATCCAAATATGGTAAGATGTGAGGCCAAATATGAAAATATGTGAAATTTACATTTCTATGAAAAGAAAATTTTTAATCCTCTCTACATTCAATTCCACTGCTACAAGTAAGAGAGTGAAGTGGCAAAAAAAATCAACCTCCATGTTATATAAACTTACAGGTTTTATGCTGGTACCATAGCATTTATCAAGTACATCTTGAATTGCCCAGAATCTAGGTTTATAATGTAAAATAGTCAGGAAGTCATAGTCCACACAAAGACAGACAGCTGAGAGGAGCATTTCTGTCTGTCTTAAAATAGATGTCTGAATCATGGAAAACAAAGTACCCCAGCGAGTGCCTATCAGAATTGTCTATAGCAGGAGCCTAACTGACCAGTTTAAATCAGCAACCAGCCCTCTGACAGCTCAAGACTAGTGAGAAGACCCCTTTCCTAATGTACCTTGTTTAACTCTCAGTGAATAATTCATGACAAGTTTAACCTTCATTTGTTCTCATAGAATGCTCTCCAGTAACTTGCCATGATTTTAAACGTATTTTTTTTATCTTTTAATTACAGTTTTGAGGTTGGCAGTTTTGTGTTAAAAATTAAACACATTTTGTACTTCTGAGTGTTCATATATGCTTGGTTTTTTCATTCTTGTCCCTGTACTAGCCACATTAAACCTTTGGAGTTTTCCATATCTCAAAAGAAATAGGAGTGGGAGAAGAATAGTAAAGTTTATAAAAATTTTTAAAACACAAATATCACAGAAGTGTAGTTCCTCTACAAGAAAGGCTTTGTAGCATAATGAAAAATTTAGATTTAACTGTATTTCCTGATATTTTTCTGAAGGACTTAGAAGTATGCCATTCTACCAAACAAGAGTCTTACCCGTGTCTGACTCATGGTCCCATACCTGTAGATGCCAAGTTTCTAGTGAAGAACATGGAGAAATACACTGTTCTGTTTTGTGGAGAACTATGCGCTTACACTAATGTAAATGTCCGACCTCAGATTTGCTTTCAGGAAGACTTTCTGATTGTAAATGTTGATTGCTTCACTGCTTCCAAAAAGACAAAATGTTACAAAAACATTCAGTTTACAGTATGCGTGGTCAGGGAATGTTGTTTTGGTGATAATGTTAGGGCTTTGTTCTACACAAGAAAAGGTTGGGGGAAAAAAGAGTTTTAGTATAAGAGATTAGCTAACATAAATAAAATTTAAGCATTTAAATTTTCAGGTTGTACATACAAGCTTTGTCTTCTTGAACTGGTGGTCTATTTTGCATTCTTGAAGTATGTGCATAGTCCTGGGAATGCTGAGTGTGTTCCAGCCTTCTCTCCTTAATTGCAGATTGATAGTCAGCAGAACTATCCCATTCTGAACAAGATGGTGATGGAAAAAAGTATATCTTACAAAATATCATTGTTCTCAATTGGTGTTCCTGACACTTAATAGTAATTTTGTCCAGAACCAGCCCCAATTATGAAGTTCTTGTAAAAGGAATACAGCTCTCTCTTGCTTTTTCTAGCAGCCGCTGCTTCATTAACGAAAGGGAAATAAGGTTACTCTTTACCTTTTTTTTAGCCTAAAAGACTGACCTATTACTCTTGGAAAACATAGCTACTGCTTAACTCCCCAGTAACTTAAGTATGAGCCACCAATGTTTATTCTTTAAGCAACTATTTAGCTGTAGTCCAAGTTTGTGTGGAGCTAATAGTTGAAAAACAGAAGGTCTGATGGAAACATTGATAGATTTTCCTTTTAACTGTGTAATTAATGCTGTAATTATTTCAATATGCCTATTGAGAGATGACAAAAATCTCTGTTTTTTTAATGCAAACCATATTTTTGTATATCTATCTGTTCATATATATATATATATATATATATATAGGTAAACCCATGGCTGAGTATCTGGAGGGATTTTTAATGTTTATTTTAAAAAAAGAGAAAAACAGCCTGAAACACTAGGCAGTCTTAGCTCAGCTGAGGTTCCAAGTCTTCCAGTGGGGCTAGTGTGTAATTTTAGGTTATTCATTGTTGTGTAGTATTAATCCAACATTAGTAGGCATCATTTATTCCAATGTTAATAATAGATGTAACCATAGACCACAGCCATAGCTGATAGCATGACCTCACAGTTTGCCTAGTATATAATGTTTGTGAGAAAAAATGTTGTGGGGTTTATTTTTGGGGTTTTTTTTTGTATCTCTGGCAATGAAGTTTTCCACAGATACTGTCTTTATTTCTGCAACCAAGTCTAAGTGGACCAGCAGTGATCAGTTAATACTGAGACTGCTAATATTAGTCAAAAAATTATTAAATCAAATGAAAATTAGGCTGGAATAAAGGTAGAAGGACATGTTTCCAGCCTGGCATATATCAAGAACTTAAGTGTGTGAGCGAGCTAGGCACTGTAAGGTATTTCTCCTCCACTGCTTATGGTACAGCTCAGGCAGCAACACCTGACAGTTTCAAAGGGAAACTTTGATTCTTTCAAAGATCAAGCATCTTCAGACAAGACATCATGTTATTAGAGTATTCTCACAGAGGCCCTCTTTGTCGTTCTACCTGTGAGGAGTTTTTCACATTTGAGTCTGGGTAAAGCCTTTGTAGAGCACATAGTAACTTTATTTACACTGCAACCACTGAACTAATAAACGATATTTATTCTCAAGTTGGGTAGCTCAATCCATGTAGCTAAGTAGATATAGAAAGAAAACATTAGTGACATATGTTGCAATTCTTCTGTGCCTTTTGGTTTACCTTTTTCCATTCTAAAGAATTCTACACTGTAGTTATTATTACATTTTGTAATTCTTTTACTTATGCAGTTATGTATACCTTTTTATTCCTGTTACCTAGAAATGAGTGGCAGAGTTTAATTCCCTGGAATTATAACCCTACCAAAGGACATTTTAAAAATAATTTGCTATATTGAGCAGTGGTAAAATCTTGAAGTGAGTCAAAAATTTACTCCTCTAATTCTCTGATCTAATGCTTGCTTTTGAAAGACATCTTCTGAACCTACACATGCATTACTACTTCTCAGACCCACCCATGCAAGTAATATAAGAACATCTTGTTAATCTTTTCTGTCCTTCATTTTGTTCTGCAGTAGAGGACATAAGAGCATAATCTAGTGCTGTGAATGAAGTAGAATGAGCTATGCAACTCACAGTTTCTCAAAAACAACTGATATGGTGCTTAGCTTGTGAGAAAATGTTTCCTTCTGTGGAATATGTGCTCCTAGAGATTAGAAAGGTTGGGTTCAGGTCTCAGTGCATATTCTTTATATATTGAAAACTATATTTCATACAACTGTGTAAACTGGAAAGCATATATGAAGAAAAGAAAGATGCAAACTGTGAACAAGAGTAGATGCAATAGTAGCTAAACAATATCAGGGAGAGTCCTGAGTGCATGACCCCAGCTCCAAATTTTTAAAAATATTTTAGTAATCCTACCTGAAAAAAATCATAATGAAATTAAGATTGCATATCAAAAGGCAGCAGATTTTTTTAAAAGCTTTCATTTACTAATGTGTATTCCAAACAACACAATTAAGAGCCCATTCATTATTTATGTCTGAAGGCTTGAGACTGTGAATCCATTTCTTCAGCTTGCGCACAGCAACAGCAATAATAACCTGTCACCTATTGCATGTTTTCAGTTCTTTATTATCCAAGTGCTTTTCAAGCACCGGGATATGGGTTATCCCTGTTTTACAAACAAGGAAGATAAAACCCAGAATGGTTAAGCAAATTTTCCATACCCTCAAGACAAAGACGTTACCAAACATGGAACAGAACAGTCAGTCCTGTGCCTCACTCCCTAAGCCATGCTTTTCGCAATTCATTTTAATTTTCAATTTTGTGCAATGTAACAGTGATTTAATTCAATTAGTTACTAATTTGAAGATAAATAACTAATATGTAAGCATCCTCAAAGTGGGTTGAATCCTGCACCCTTTTTATTATTGGTGTTATAATTGTATCTTTTTTCCTTAGACAATTTAACTATACAGTCAAAACCTCATTCCATTGACAATACATGCAGATAAAAAAAATTGTTGCTTTTCTTGCTGCTTTTATACTAGTGTATTTAGCAGTACGAAATGGCTTCATCTTTTAGTATTTGCATTAATTTGAAATCTTGTCTTGCTTATTTTTATTATACAGTCAGCTCTTGCCTTAAGTGTGAAGGCAATCCAAAGGCGCTCCAAAGCCTTTTTCTTGCCACCATAAAAAATAAAAGAATTCCAAAAAGAAAGAGAAATATTTTTTTTGTTTAACTTACAGAATTAAATGCACAAACCAGCTATTTAAAGAATGGCTATTCCTCTATTTATTCTCTTAATTTCCCTTAATTTTTCTCTCTCTTAATTCCTCAAATAATGAGAAATTGAGAGTTTTTTTAATTGTCCCCATATCAAGTACTAAAACAAATGCTGCATCATCTTCTCTAAGCACAATGGACTAGTACGCTCTTATCTTTATTTAAAATTCAGACAAAACTGCTATTGATGTTAATGTTAGCACAAGAGGTTTTAGGAATAAATTAGAAGCTATTGTTAACTGCCAAAGTTAAAACTTCTTTAGACAAAGGGTTCCCTTTCTCATACTGACTATTAAGAGGTTTTTTTATTGACCTTTTTTTTTTTTTTTTTATCTTCACCACAGTCAATTTATGAATTTCAGATAAAACTAACATTCCCTGGATGACTGCGAGATCTCCTTCCTAATGATAGATTCCTTTTTTTGTAGGAAGCCTATTCTTCCAAGGTTGCTGCCTGAGGACAGGCTCTGAATTGGCTGCTTGGAGTATGTCTGCTTAATACGTATTTCAAAATAGTTAAAGTTAGTAGGCCTTTGGACGGCAGCAGTTTATTTCTAAGGAACTGCAGATGGAGACTAAAAAAGAAAGCATGTTCACAATGGGTGTTGTTATTTACTTAGTGAAGTGGAGATCTACAACTCCATGAGAACCTTTTTCTGAATCTGCATTTTAAAACACTGCCTCAATTATTTAAGTATTTGGAACTAGAGGGTATTCCTATTGTACAGTAACATTCAGTATATATGTAGAAATATGCTACAGTATAATTCTACTTATATGTTTGTTAACTAGGAGTAAGAGGCATCATCTTGACTGTTAGGCTGTTGAGAACAAATAAGCCTGAGATATTTACTTTGTGGCACAGCAGAAATAGTTTTTGAATATTTCATGCCAGTATGGTATTTTGAAATCACTTAGCCAACAGCTTTGTTTTCCTTCATTTTGTGTTCCTTCATTGATGTAGGAAAAATGTTTATATTTATAAATAATAAATAATTAGATAAACTTAAAAAAAAATCAGCTTTTAAATAGCCAACTATAATGTAATAGCCCAGCACCTCTATTTTATCTGGTTTTTTTGGTTTTCGCTCTTCTTCATAACCTATTTGATCTGTTAAAGGAATAAAGAAGTTTCACGACGTGGCACCTGATTTATGTGTACTTCTATAGATGTGTGACCTGCACAGTAACAGACCTAACTGTTACTAAAGGTCCCATGACTGCATGACACTTTGAGCTAAATTTATCACAGATACTTTTTTCCACTCTTTGAAGTTAACTTTTTTGATTCCATGGGACTCTTACAAAAGGTCCTGTGCTAGTCACTAGGTAATATTTGAGAGGTAGGTGCCAGAAAACATGAAGAACAGAATGCTTAGCAATAAAGCTTATTAACATTCCTTCTGCTGTTGTGGAACACTTTATATGCAGATCACTGGCAAAAGCCTCCAGGGCAGTTAGGATTTTTCCTGGTGATATACAGTGTAGTTGCTAATGTATTTTATTGTACTGTTATAAAGTGCAAGGGTTATAGAGAACCTTACACACTTTACACACATTCCTATTTGACAAATTGTTTGATATTTTGTTGCATAGCCTGTTTATCATATTTTCCATTTGCCAAGTCTTTTTAAATTTTATAAATACAATTTTTAGTGCTTGCTTTCATTATTAACCTAGCTGTACTACCATCAAAACTAATACATTGTAACACTTTTAGAGACTGTACAAAGGAATGGCTATCACGTATGTAACCGCTTGTTCAGCAATAAATTTGCTCTTTCAGTTTAAAACCAATTCTAACATAGTTCAGAGCAAATTCAAAATGTATAAATTATACACTATATTCCCTGTCTAGTTCTGAAATTGCCAAATATGCTAACATAGGAATTAACTCCCAAAACATTTATGTTTAAATTTTTTGTCTAGAAATTATAAATACAAGGGGTTTTTTGTAAAGCATGGATGATTAGTGTACTTATTGTAACCTCTTTCTGCAGTACAGTAGAGAGGGCATCCTATTATGGTTCTTTAATTAAGGTATTTTGTCCTTTAGTGATTTTTAACAATCACTGTCCATATGTGTGTTTGACTTTAACAGTCAACAAGGAATTTCATTTTTACTTAACTTCCCCGGGGTGTTCTCAATGTCTTTCAGACAGGGGATACTTTCTATTTTGTGAAGTTAGACAATAGTACTTATTCATAGTATCCAGGCAAGTGTTAGGAGAAAAAGAAAGGGAAAATTACATTTCTGGGTAAGGCTTTTAGTTAATTTGGAATGAAGAAATCTTTGGTCCTTTTTTCACTCCACAGAGCATGTCTTTTAGTGGAATTTCCCTGCAAACTCACAAATGTTACTGTAACTGACATTCATCTTTTCCTTTCGTTTGTTATCCATCAGTATTGTGTTGGGGTTTTTTGGTTGGTTGGTTTCTTTTTTTTTTCTTTTTTTTTTTTTTTTTTTTTTTTTTTTTTTNTCGGGCTTTTCGTTTTTTTTGTTTTTTGTTTTTTTTTTTTTTTCTTTTTTTTTTTTTTTTTTCTTTTTTTTTTTTTTTAATGTTATTGACCTTAAAACCTGTTGTTATCAAACTGCGAGAAAGAGATAGAGACTTTTTTCAGCTGCCTTCGTTCCCATGTGACCTGCAGGGAGAATAGATTCAAAATAGACTAGTTCCTCCCAGGGCAAGACAGAAGAGAAAAGCAGTGTCATTTCCGAAGAGCACAGTGCTAGAGTAAACTCAGCATGAAAAAGGAAGGAGTTGCAGCGTGTTAGAATTCTTCCTTCACAGCCTGGATTTTTACAGGAGACGTATTTGAAGGGCTTTAAAAAGCAGAGGATTTTAAAAAATTATTTTAAATGGAGTATTTTGGAATAAGCCTTTTAAGGACAACTGAAGTTTGACTGCTAGAAATACTGAAAGAATTTTTCAAAATGAGCATTGTTATGAAGCCAAGATCCCGATCTACCAGCTCCTTAAGGACTGCCGACACAATGTGGTAATGTGTTTGGTTTGTTTCTTTCAGGCTCTCCCTCCTCTTATGAAACACAGATGTGTCCCAAGAAAGTCACAGGCATTAATTTTGGCTTGGTAGATTTTGCATGGTTATTGAAGATGTTCAGCTGTTGAGTTTCACAGCTATTAGTAAGGAGTAAAATTAGGTAGCTTTTTATTGTATAATACACTATATATAATTTTTAAACAGAGAACCCATTACTTTTTTTTAACACATTGCTTGTATGTTTTTCCCATTCAGTAGTTAGGTTTAGTTCTTGCACTCAAAAGTACCTTCTAAAAATCTTCAGTAGACTTATATAGGGAAAAAAAATTATAACATAAAGCTTGCATTTCTGGAGGCTGGAGAGTAAAATGAAACTATAATTTGTGTGAGCTATTTTGAGATACTTACATGTAGTTTTGCTGGATAAACAGACTGACTGGTAGAGATGTGCCCTGGGAAGAAACAGACTTTGCAGCAGCATGTGTAAGACTGTGCTGTATTATGCTTCATGTGTTTCCCCTCCTCTCTGTGGCTCGGAGGAGTAGAAGCAGCCTGTAATACCGATCAATCTGTATGATTTTCTTGCAGATTTTTTCAGTTAACAATCAACAAAGTTCTGTCTTTTGGATACTTATTTCTTGCTTTTTAAAGCTTAATAGGCACTGAGGACAGGTTTCTATTAAGTATGTGAAATAATTTCCCTTTACCCTTTTAATGTCTCCTATGTTTTTTTTCCTCTCTCTGTGTTTTTAATAAAGCCAGCATCACTGTAATAAACCGTAATAGACTAACTCTTCAAGGCTACATTTAACTGATGTAAAATGATATAGTTTAAAATATAGCATTTGCTTAGAAAAAACATGGCATGTATGTTGCTGTGTGATGAGAAAATAAGTACACTACTCAAGCTAAAGAGGAGTCCTAGTTGTTCTCAGAAACTGCTAAGGCAGAGTTTTGCTGAAATAACTGCAGTAAGTAGTGGCTCTATCTTAAAATGCAATATCCTGTTGGTGAACTATGTATTGCTAGAGTTACACTCCACAGGGTGTCTCCAAGGAAGTAAGCTAAAACATACATACCTTAGCTATTACGTACAATTGTGCAAATAAATCAGTACCTTTGATTAATTCTTTTGCCTTTCAATTATTTCTTTGTTGACTGCTTCCATTAATTCTTGCAGGAAAAAAAAAAAGAAAAAAATCAAAGAAAAAAATCATTGGAATTGATACTTGCAGGTTGATTTGAAGTATTGTGTTTGAAGTTTCTGCCTGCCTCCCTTTTGTTGTTGTTGCCTTTAGTTATAATGCTAATCTGGTAGCTGAGAATACCTGTTCTGCTAGTTGTAAACTGGGAGTCCCTCTGCTACTCTGCTATTTGGGAACACTATCTGAGCTCAGAGGTGGCTCTCAGGGTGATCGTTGGAGGCTGACTGGACAAGGTACATGCTGTTCCCTGGCGGTGTGGAGCAGAGCCAGGCAAGCCCTGCCCCAAGCAGAGGGAAAATGGAGTGCAGAGGAAGGCAGAATGCGAGGGAGCCTCTGACGGTCCACACTGAGCTCAGCTCCTTGCTGCCACTGGGGAGGTGGCAGTTCAGGCCAGCCCACCCCACCCGCCCCACCCACACCAACCTTGAAGTAACCTTTGAGGTGGGCCTGAGCAGGACCAGTTTCCAAATCACCTGCATAACTTTGCTTGGTGTGCTTAATTATCAGAGTCTGTCGGTTTCTACCCATAAGATCAGTGCCACTTCCTGCAGTTCTTTGGGGCAGAATAACAACACTATAGTCTCACTGCGGTATGAATGCTTTGGGACAAGTAACATGGTTAAATGAGAAGCACTGATAGATGTTCAGGCCAGGAGATAGGAAAGCTATACTACAGAATTCTCCTTTCAGTGTCTGTTAACGTAGTAATCCTCCTGTGTGTTAGAGGAACAGGGGTGTGGGAAGGAAAAAAATGGGAGAATGTGAGAAGAAGATGGGAGTTTGTGGGTCTCAAGAACACAGAGGGACTACAGTGACAGGACTGTTTTAAATTATAGATACCCCTCTTCCAAGGGTTTGAGGAAAATTTTCCCAGGATATCTTTCCACTACAGTTTACTATGTGAACAAAGTTCCCATGAAGAGCAGAAACACAGAGACTCCCAACACATAGAGACCAGTGACAGGACAGAGAAAACGTAAAGAAAAGACAAAGAAACCTCTGGTCTAGTGCCCTGAAATCACACTCACTCTCTGTCCAAAAGATACAGTAAGTTATGGGTATGTGGTAAAAACATGATATTCTTTTTAATATCAATATTGCAAAGCGTCCAAAGGGTATCTCCATTGGTGATGTGCTGTAATGGGCACACCAGGCGGCTTTGAGCAGATGAAGGTGAGGCCAGGCTGTGATGATGTAAACCAGCCCATATAAAGTTGGCTGGGTTGAGGATGGCTGCTGTTTAGCATGACAGTAGGGTCTGTAGGCAAACCTCATTCTGAGGTACCTTGGAAAATTGATCCTAATGTTACATTCCTCACTTCAGGCTGTGATTGTGAAGTGTGGTTTTAAATCAGAACATCTCTAGAAAATAGTCTAGGAGGGATAAATGATGGTGCAAACTTTTCTACTGAGACAATTGATATGTCTTTTTATTCGAGAGGAGAAATAACAAGGAAGTAAGGAATCTCATGGTAAGGTAAAACTTTGGCTGAGACAGGAGTATATTAATTTAAATGAGAATAGGATTCCACTTTCTTAACAATTTGCACTGAATAGCAGGACAGCAGTGTTCTACAGAAAATGTTGTACTTCGGTGGTGATTTTTTTTTTCTATTTGGATAAAGAAAATTTTGAACTTAAAAAAGATACTATTCTAGTTATTCTATTATTATTCTACTATTCTGAATTAAAATTTTAGAAGTTTAAATGATTAACTGATGGCAAGTCAAGAAAGCAGCCAAGGATTTTGGTTGTTGGACAACAGCTTACTGGCTAGGAATGTGTGGCAATAAGAAGCTGTGGTGCAGTGACCACATCGCACCGCTTGAGATCTGACCATCACAAAACCATTCAGCTCCTCTGTTAATACCTTGGTGCTAGCAAGCCTATTGCCAGTATAAAGATGACAGATATATACAATAAATGATACTGAATGAGGAGTTTACCTTTGTGTTATTGTTATTAGACCTATATTTGAAGTTAACTGCTGATTTTCAGACTGGTAATCAGAGTGCTGAGGAGATGAAGAGCAAAACCTGGGTATTCCTTGAAGAAGTCTTTGTCTAAGAGGGCAGAGAATGTAAATGTTTGTAGTCATAACTGTGAACAGTTATTAACACCAATCATATCATTTGGCTGTTAAAAAGAATTAAGCTTTTTTATTCCTTTATTGAATGAATCTTTTTTCCTGTCCAGTATTACGATTTTTTGTGTGAGCCAAGTGCCTGTTGTCGTTGTTGGTGATACTGCTTTTCCTCTGGCCATATCTTAAATAAAACAGGTTCATCATCTAATCACACTTTTGTGTTGAATACAGTCCACTGGGATAGTTCAAGGCAAGCAGCGCAGCATCCAAACTCATGGGTGGGGATTAAAGTACCAAATATCATATGCATTGTGGGATTTCTAGTGCTGAGGAAAGCTGGCAAACTACAGATGACCTTTTCCACATGAAGTCTGACGTTGATGGAATTTGTAGGTGAATTTATTAAGAAAACTAGGCTTTCATAAGCAGTATGGGCCTCAAATCGTGACAACTATAGAAACTCAAGGTGATTCATATGCTGTTATTTATTGTGTTGGTGTTAATGAGGAAGCCTGCATAGTGTGATATGCTAAACAATGTTATTTTTACAAAATGAAAGGGGAACAAATGGTTTTTTGTCAGTGAATTAAAGGTGGAGTTTGATGTGATCAACTAGTCTATTTTCTTATAAGACATGTCCTACTGGGCTTGACCAATAGCCTTCCTAATCTGTTTTTCTGTTGTCACATGCAGTAACAGGGAAACATAAGTGCCTGTCCAATTTTAACAATCATTTCAACAATCCATTCCCATCATATTGTCCAGTGTCTACTAGTGTTGTATTAGGGATGTCATAGGGCTCATCCTTGCCTGTTCTCTTTCTTGTATTATCTATGTACCTGTTCGCCCGTGGATTTGTCTCATATCTTTTCAGAGTTTGCTGGTAAACTATCTTCCCATGCAGCCTTTTGATAATCTTTCTGCCTGTGTAAGAAAGGACTTTATTTACTGTGCTTTAAAATTTGTTCTGTCATTGTGGCAATTGGTGAAAGAGTCTCCATTCACTTATCCATGAGCTTCATGATTTTTTTAATCTCATTTGTAACCTTCTCAGCCTTTTCCTGTAGAAACTGAAGAGCTGTAACCTTGTATTTCTCTAAAAAGGCTACTTCCCATCCCTTGATCATTTTAGTTTCCATTCACTGTGTTTACTCAAACACCATTGTGTCCTTGAAGTACAGACACTAGATGGCAGGCATTACCCAAGATGTGAATACACCAAAGTTCTTACACAGTGGTAAAATATGCTTGCTTTTTCCCTCAGCACCTTTGTTGATGATGCCCAGTATGCTGTTAGCTTTTAGCTGCCATTTCAAGTTAAGGCAGTGATTTTAAATAACTTTTAGTGTTTTTTCTTTTCAATACAGTCTTTTGGCACATCTCCGTGTTTTTTTAGAGCTGAAGTATTAGACTTGCCAACAGAAAATCCAGTTACTTGAACATTAACATGATAAGAACTGCTGTCTTGAAATAACAAATGTTTGGGTTTTTTAAAAAAAATATTGCAAACCATGCCAAACAGAACAAAGTTTGACTCCAGCAAAGAGAGGGCACTTCCTCAGAGACACTTTCTTTCAAGTTACATCCAGATTAACATGCATAATATTCTTTCCCCACCACATGCAAGATGTGCAATGTAGTTCTTGCCATTCACTTTAGTATACTAACGGTTCACTTTCAGTTTTCCTGAAAATATAATTGTCTTTACAACACAGTTCATTCTCAGACCTTCTCCCTGAGCACATCTGTAGATTATCAACTTTTGGACAAAACTCTGTAACTGGACCACAAGGCCACTGGAGATGAGGTACTTCTCTGTCTGTCGCTAGTGTAGTGTAAGGCAAAAGGCAGCAAGTTTCATTGGGAGTTCACTTGACAGCTCAAGATAAATGAGCAAATCCCATTTACAGCTGATTTGACTGATGATAGAAGGTAGTCCAAACCTAGATCAGTGTTGAGATGCCTTGATGGAATCCCCTGCCTTTTATTGCCTTCCATTACATCATGTAACTAGTTGGTGGCATTTTGTTCCACAATGAGGGATTACCTTTCTTCCTACCTTCTCTTCTGAGAATTACAGTGTAAGACATAACAGATGGGCTCCACTACACATAAAGGCAGATGTTTGTCATACCTGAACTAGTAACCTCATGCTCTTTGTGGAGAGAAATACCTGTTTTCAGATATGACTTACATCACATATTTTACATGTCTCCTCAGAAGAAGATGGTCCACTTGATTTTATCAACCTAAGCTCCACTCAAGATCAATAATACATATAAATGAAATCTAACTTGCATAGGGGCGCCTACAGTGTGCACATTTAACAAGATTAATTCTTTCTAATGCAACTAATGTGCTGAATATATGCTTTAATATTTAGTAGTTTTAGCATTATTTTGTAATATAGAGTATTCATATAAAACAAAGCAAGTGCAGTACAGAAGTAATACTGAAAGAACTTAGCGCTTCACATTCATGAAGTCACTAAGGAGTGACATCATTATTCTAATGGTATCACAAATTCCTCAACCTCATGACTGTGATTCCCATCAGATTTCAGCTACAGTGGGTTTTAAGTCAGATTTATATGTACTAGAGCATATATCTTAAGTCACATTACAAAACTTGGAAGTACATTTCTGTATTCTTTTATATATTGGTGACACTGTGAAGATGTGTGCATGCATGACTTAACTAGGTGCATAGTATGATACGACCTTTTAAATATTTTTCTTTCATCAAAAATCATGAAACCTTTGCAGACCTATAATATATTAAAAGACAGAACAGTGCAGAGTTTAGAAGATAAAGGGCAGAAGGAGTTTTTGTTCATCTGACCTCATTTTTGAGGATTCGAGAAGCACAGAGAGGGAACTCATGACTTAAATGTCTTTCTCCTCCTTTTCAGTTGCTAGTTTTATAACAGCAACTTATGGTGCTGTTATAAATGCAATCAAATACTAATACACTCAAAACTTTAAGCACTAAGTCAAAAAGGGTTTTCTCTATAGATATTTAAAAATTACTTTTCCCCTTCTATGGAAGTGCTGAGCATTAAAAGCAGGAAGGCGATTGCTTCAGAAACATTAATAACTGCCTTTTTCTTTGTCAGAGATCTCAAATTCTGCAGAGATCAATTAAAGAATTTAATTTTGGTAGTTTCATTATGCTTTATTTCAATTTAGTAATTTAAAATCATTATTCAAATTAAGTATTTGAGTAAAAATTCATGTCAGACTGGAAAGAAAAGGGTTTACTTTTATGAAAAAACTTTTAGTAATTCTGAAATTAAATTTCATTTAATAAACATAACTTATTTTTGTATTTTTGAAAAGTTTCCATTGGGGGAAATTATATTGGTTGGTTATCTAAATTTTGTAGAAATTCCCATATTGAATTATATAAGACCCTACTAACAGCATGTACCCACAACATGTCTCAAAGAAAGGATGCTACATACCTACAGGGCAGGACAAGACTTGCGTGTTGGTGCTTGCTGTACTGCCCTGGGAGTTCACGGGATGATGCTGTATCAAGGCCAATTAACCCTCTGACATAGTGACAGATGGCTTTTTGAACCTGAATGACTAATTTCACTTGGTGTACAGCATCTCATAGCTGGTGCCAGCATCCACCCCCACACACATCAGAGCAGATTACAGCAAGCACTTTTAGGAAATTCTTTCCAAGAGGTATATATTGAGAAGTAAACAGCCAGTCACTATGATCCTTGGTTGCTGCTGCCCTGAAGCATCCCCTACATGAGATCCATTTTATAAGATCATCTTCATTCTCGGAGCTTTATATTCATAATTATCTTTATTGTCTCAGACATTTCCATATTTAGTGATTTAAAGCTTTGAGTAGAGCTCTCATTTGATATGTGATCTTTCCTCAACTTAGCCAAAATCAGGTTTGCTCTTGTCCTAAGCCTATAGGTTTACCTTATTATTGGGTTCCAACTCTATAGCTAGTTTTACTTCCTTCATTTGCACATTATCTATCCTTTTTTGTATTTAAATCTTCCTTTCCAACAGAATTTGGGATAGCCTTCCTCTTTTGAATGTCATTAAAATTTGCCTGTGAGAGTCTGCAACAAAACATTACCATAATGTTAACTTTATTTCACCAAAAAAATAATTACTTGGTTTCAGTTTTTGCCTGCAAAGCTTCCAGATATAAAATATACATCTTTATGCCTGAAACTCAGTAATTGCATTATTGTGTTACTGCGGCTTTCATCCTTCCTTGTCCATTATATTATTTGACACCCTTTTTGCCAAATCAAAAATACAACAAATAAAGGTGTTCTAATCAGCTTAATTCTTTTAGTGTATTTGCACTTTAGATGTGTGATGCCCATAAACTTGATCAAAAGTACTTCTGTGGAAATGTATATATCTATTTAAAATGTATCATACATACTATACACTATAACTTGCAGTTTCCTCATTTGTATCTATGTATTTTCCAAGTGTGTCCAGTGAACTCAAAGTTTTATTTAGGTTTCAGAAATTATACTTCTTCATATTTAGTGTGAGAAGCCACAATGTGAACCCATACTCTTTATGTTCTAGATGACCATATGAAGTTCATCACATTTCCATAAGTGAACCCTTTTGTCATAACATTTTATAGTTTTTCTGCTATCATTGCATGCCATCCTAAGGTGTACCAAAACTAAACTGTATGCAAAAATACTTTTTTCCCCAACCTCACTTTTGTTCCAGTCAAGTATTTTTCATTCATAGAAATATATCTGCTTCTATTATTTTCACCTTGGCATAGCTTGAGCAATTTTTATATAAACTCAAGTCTAATAGTCATGTGACATTCTCAGGTCTCACATTTAAAATTAAATATCTAATGATTACAGAAAAGTTTGTAAATTTCAAAAATTAAAAGGTGAGAAAAAGATACATTACTTGTTTTTAAAATGTCACCATTTTAAAACATTCCATGCTTCTACAGTCAGCAGAGGAATTGGTGTAAGTCTAGAGGGCTGTTCAGAAAATCAGGAGTGACATCCTAACACTGGCAGGTGCTCCCAGCTCTATTTTGAGCTCTCCCCAAAGGGACCACTGGGGAGCCTGACCTCCAAGTTGAGACATCTCTGCAAATCTGTGCTGTTACTCTTCTCTGTGTGATCTGTAAAAAAATGTTTTTTCGTGTTTTGACAAGTGATGGTGGCAACTATTTTTTTAGAAAAAAGCAACTTTTTTGTGTGTATTTAATTCTTATTCTTGATTCATGTGTATATTTACTTTACATGCTTTGCAGGAAGATGGTATGATAATGCTTTTATCTGCTGGTGTTGAAAAGTACATAGGAAAAAGGAAATACAGAGGAAGGACATTGAATAGAGTGAAATGGCATTGCACAGATAATGGATAGAATTTGTCTAGTTCCTGTGTACAGTTTTTCATTAGTTAGTCTGTTAAGTCTGAAACTACACAAAAAATTTGTCAGCGGGAATAGCCCCACTTTGTGGAGGGAAATATGATGAAATAAAGATGAACATTTAGAAGTTAGCAGGCCTGCACTTGCAGTAGGAGTGTAGGACTACCATTTAAGCTAGCTCTGACTGACTCAATAACAGTAAAATGGAACATGTTCACTTATGATAAATGAAAAGGTCAGGTCACAAAAGAAGAACCCTAACATCAGTACCTCTGAGGGTAGATGTTCTGGTTATCAGCAGGTGTTTTTTCAGTAGTTGAGGCCATATTAGTCCCTTGTTGCTCTCCCTCCTTACTTTTTTGGCTGCCAAAACACAGAGTTACTCTGAGAAGGTCATCAATGGAAAGGAGGAAAAATCACCATAGCTCTTTCAGACTGGAAATGGAAGTAAGGGCCTGAAGGAATCCCTTGCTGATGCTGGAGAACTATGTCTCTTTTTCCACCCACTTCCATTTTGAACATTTTTTTCAAAGGATGTTCAATGATGTGAAAGCAATTAGAAATTTACAAAGGACTGCTGCATTTGAGCATGCTTCTGTAAAGCATTTTAGTAATTTGTAGTAGGCAGCTAGGTTGAAGGGCATATTTAGGGAGATGCTATTAGTGCTTCCAATTGAGTTTCAGGTTTTCTTCATGTCTCCTTCAATTTTACATCAGCCTTAAAATAGTACTGAATTCTGAAATGGAAATATCCTATAATTATATAATAATTTTATTTCCTACTATTCATTTAATCCCTTGTCAGTCATTCAGCCACTTGGACATTGAACAATTCATGCAATATGGGTTGCACTTTCAAACAGACTCTGCTCAAGCCATTCCTGGCATCTTGTTTACTTGTTCACTTATATGGGAAAAGAGATCTACACTATACATTTACAGCAGAATACAATTGGGTTTTTATAGCTTTTCATTCCTGAATTATATTCTGACTCTTGTTGCTTTTTCTCTAAATTTAAGTTTATTTACCCTTTAATACTACTGTTATCCAATTTAATTTTTCAGAGATTCTGAAAAAGTCAAACCAGACTTGACTGTGTTCTTTTTAAGAACAGGACTGAAAAGAGAAATTGGGTGTATATCAGGAACTATTGTGATTTGTTTCTCTCCAGATTGGATAACAATGGTGCTTCCCTGACTTCTTTTCTGTCTTTGTTCTGCAGTATAACCTCTGCATAAATAAGATAATGACGGAGTAGATTATGTAGTAGTAGATGTGTGCCTTTCCTATGAAAAGGAAAAAACATTTTTCTCAAGTCACTCTGGATGCTCTTTGGTTTTTATATATGGGATAGTGAATATTTTGTCTGTTTTGTCCACAAAGTAGTCAATACTGTAGATCCACCTTTATATCACCTTTCGTAATTTTCAGTTCTTTTCTTTAGCAAACAGACTTTTAAAATTTGAAATGCAGTGTTTCCCTCCTCAGAAGCTTGTGATCACTTTAAGTATCCCCAAGCCCCCAGAGTTTCAGTATTACTACTCATTGTTCAGTGCCCGTTTTGACAGCTAGTATACTAACTCTGGAAAATAGCCAATGTACAAATAGGTGATTATATTGTTACCTTCTCCTACTCTTTATTATATTTAAGTCCTACGTTGGTAGTTTGCTCTGCCTTAAGTTGCTGGCTGTTCAAAACCTTCTTATAAGACCTTCACAAAAGAAAGTAATCTGTGATTTAGAACCCAAGGACAGTAAAATTGTTTACCAGGCTGTTACAGCTGTTTTCACAGGAAATCCTGGTGATAATAATCTTCCATTTGTACCCACACATAGAGATAATCTGAAAAGAATCAATTTCCCCCTCTAGAGGGGGAAAAAATTACAACATTTGAGGGGAAATACACAGAGCATAAGAGATCTTTAGTTAGAATATTTATGGAAGGCATAATAAGAGAATACATGGATCAAAGCCAATGGGACCCAGAGTTCAAAGCTTGCTAACGATCAGTGATAGGCACTACAGCTGCATAATTAATTACTTCTAGAAAGTTAAACCTATTCTATGTCAGTTCTCAAGCAAACTGTTCAGATGTCCTTCATTTAATGAGCCGGAAAATGATGCTGGCTGGCTCAGTGATATTGAAGCTGTGCCCTTTCCAGCCTAGACTGCAGAAGTTTATTTTTTGATTTATCCTCTCAAGTACACTGGCCAAGCTAATTTCTGTTTCGATCGTTTTTCTAACGTCCCTCTTGACATTAGTCAAGACATTATGGTCACCTCAGTGCCATCTGCTCTGAATGCTATGCTGTTAAGGAAAGATCCATGGTTGCATAGGTTTCAAAATCTATGACCAAGATGACTGTTTAGGTTTGATTCCATGTAGGGTCAAGAGCATTTGAGAAAACACATAAAGTCAGTTGATATTGGCATAGGCATTGTTTTTATGCTTGGTAACACTGATTAGTGACTTAATTGCCTACATATGTTTTTCATTCTGTAAGGGTAGAGACATGAGCTGAAAAAATGTTAGGAGTCATTCTTTGAACCTTCATAAAGTCTTAACATTTGTGCCAACTCAAATGCACAATCGCCTATTAAAAGGTTTTGTTCTCTCATGACTAATTCTCTTGGTATAAGTCAGTTTGTAACTGATGTGCTCATTGTGACATACATCACAGGTAGCCCTTCCAAATGAATCTGGATTTCAGCCCTAGAGGTATATGTTCCTTCCTATAACCAAAGTATCTTAGAATGGTTTGAGTTGGAAGGGACCTTAATCACCTATCTCCAGCCTCTCTAACATGGGCAGAGACACCTGCCTTCCACTAGACCAGGTTCCCGAAAGCCCCATCCAGCCCACCCCTGAAGACTTCCAGGGATGGGGTGAACATGCCAGGGTTAGGGCCTTACTCATATTTATCAGCAGTGCCATAATTTGTCTTTGATTCACAGATAGTAAGTACATTTGCATTTTTGGCAAGGAGGATGTTCACAGCTGTGAAGCAATGTATTTGTCTCCTTGGAATATCCATTCTCAAAAAAGGCTGGAAATGAATAACTAGGAAATGACAATTTGTAAAGCCATCACAGCTTTTCATCTTGTCCAAACAGCTTTTCCACCACAGAAATGCCTTCCCTTCCCCCTCGTCCCCAGCTGCCTCATGTCAGTAGGATGACTGTATGACTTTGCTACTGATGTTGTGCATTTGCAACTTTCTTACAATTATTTATTTCAACAGTAAAATACAGGTTTGTACTTATGCCACCAGTATCATTACATTTAGATGGATGGGAAGCATGCATTTTTCAGTTTCCAGTAGCTGTTCAGAACATTTTGCTTCATCATCTAAAGCTGATTGATTTCCCGACCAGCAGTTATTTTCTTATTGGTTACTGGTACTAGAAATAGGAGCTCTGAATGATTAATTGTAATTGAAAGCAAAACATTGTAACTCTTTTAATATTCAGACAGGTCAGCTGCTCTCTCTGCTGTGTCCTCTTTTTTTTTTTTTTTCTCCCCTATTTGAGATACTGATCATGGTAATATTTGGGTTTTTTCTTCAAAATAATATTGTATTTTAGTTTAAATATTCATTGGCAATTAGGAACCCATATCCTGGTGAATAACAATTTTAAGAGCAGCTTGAACCTCTTTGACATTGCTGTACTATCTCTGTGTGGCTCAGAACCAGTATCTGGTTACAGAGTTATGTCCTAGTTCTTTTGATTTTAAATTAGCCTCAGACACTGTATTCATTGGAGCAAAAGAAAGGGACCCATTTCCTGAAACTTAGGTTTGCAGAATCAGCTCTTGTGCAATATTCTGTATTGCAGCTGCTTGGAAAATTAAATCCAGCTTTCCATGAAGGATGGACTATAAAGGCAATCACAAATATTACTGCATATCATAATTGTTCATGAAGATTTAAATGATCAAGATATTCCCATTATTGGTTATTTCACTTTCTTAAGTGTTAGGGAATTGTATGAACTTTAATATTTGAAGTATAAACACAGATTCTCTGCCTTCCTTCTCTACTTTAAGTACTCCCTGAGGAGTTTATTTTGTTTTAATCAAACATTTCATATCTCCAGCATGCTTGTAGAAATCTCTGAAATTGTACAAACCATGAATATTCTGAAAACTTATGCTTACTAAATTGCCCTTGTATGTTGATACCCAAGTTTATTAGCAAGACCTGTGTTGGTATTTCACTCAGTGCTACTTTATTCATGCACTAAAAAAGTCAGATATAAATTAATTCTGTTTTCATTGCTTTAACTTTTAACAATCACTGAAAAAAACCTCAGAGAGGAAAACAGTACACAAGCCTTCTTAATTGGTTATCTTTTTTAATAGCCTGTTTTTTCATGGATAGGCATGTTGTCCTCTGTTGGCAAAGAGCCGTGGCTGGAGGGGGTAAAAAAACAATAGTATGTGAGAATATGTACTCTCAAGGTTTCCTTTAGACAAAACTATGAGGTTCCCAGAGGAGATGCTTGCCCATGTGCTGTCCTGGCAGGGCTATATAGTAGGGTATTTTCCCCCTTTACACCTCAGTAATGTTTCACTTGGTGCATTAATTACTCCTTAAACCTTTTTTTTTTTTTAAGTCCTAAGTCCTTTCTGAAAAAAAAAAATCTAATTATATCTGAAAGGATCGTTCATGACTTTCTGTCTCTTATAGAAGTACAGCATGGTCTGGACAAAAAAATAAAGCCATTGTTTTAAAAAAAGCTAATCTAATTGACTTCTTACCTGAAGTAAAAAAAGATTTTTCTTTCTTATTTTCTAACTTTTTTTTCATAAAATTTTATGTAACAGATTTTTGGTGT
>VYXB01009267.1:2363-13288 GCA_013397135.1 Pachyramphus minor | reverse complement strand
CTGATTTTTTTTTATTTTTTTTTTTTTTTTTTCTGCTGTTGCATGTTAACCTACTCAACATCTAAAATCTACTGGGAACCTATAGCAGGGGTGATAAGTGACAATTTGTTTCTTTCTGATAAAGAAAATTTTAGATCTTCATCTTTCATCTAGGAATAACTAGGCCTGGGATAAAAAGGGGACACCCAAGTCAGCTGTTGGCTCAATTTAATGCTTACTTTATTAATAAGCAATAAAAAGGCTCAAGTGAAGTCTTAAAGACCTACCAAATGATCTCAGATGCCGGCATGCTGTGGCCTTTCTCTACCATCCTTCACATCCACGGTGCATGCCATCAGCTGCTTTTTTAAATTCCAAGCAATCCAAGTAATAGATTCAGATTCTGCTTTTGAAGGCATCATCCCATCCTTCCCTTTCTCTGGTTGCTACAGGCGACCTCCCCTAGTGGTAGGTGTCTGTCCTGGGGCACAAGTGATCAATAACTTAGCTTTTCCTCAGAACCATATAGTTTTATTACCTTTTTTTAAACTCTAAATGAGATCCTGCCTAAAGGTAGTTGCTTCAGGGCAGGTCTTCTGTGATAATTTCAGTGAATTACAGGTGCTATGCCAAATGCAGCCATTCAGTGTGACATGGGGATTATGTTACCAGGTGAAAAACAGGACAGGACTTCTTGGAAGTAAGGACATTGAGATGTGTATGTAGGTCACATATACATGGCTGAAGAGATTGCTTGACACTAGGACAATCGACTCCTTTGATGGGGGACAAAATTTGCTCCTCTAGAACTTGCTTGTTCCTCTAATATTTAAAGATGGCCTTAAAAGATAAAATGTCCTCAGAGGATCAATTAATCTGGCTCTTCGTCCCTGCAGCTTTCACAATAAGATGAAAGTGGGGAGACACTTAAAGGGGAATATCGGGAATCCAATTTGTATTCTTAATTTTAGGGTGAAATTTATTTCCTTCTCTCTTCTATTACTGCTTACTTCTCTAGAAATAAAACCCACACAGATCAAAAGAAAAAAAAAAACCAAACAAAATGTCTCAAGATTAGTGCTAAAGTCTCAGTAACAAGGAAGACCAGCATGAAAATTTTCTCTGCAGCCTTAATTACAAAGTCTTGTGTATACTCATTATTATGCCATTATTGCTTATGTAACTAAAAGCTATATTTTATCCACAGGCCTCCCCATTTTTTCTTTCAGCAACCTTGCAGAGAGTAGGAAGGCATTTTTTAAGCTCAAAAGGAAGTCTACAGAGGATTTTTTTTAATGTGCAAAGAAGCTGTGCTGTCATTAACAATGAAGCAGTGCTGCCGAGATCCAGGATCCAGAACACCTCCTGTCCTTGCCACAGAGTCCTATTGTCTGAAGCAAATCACTAATAATCTTCCTGAAGTTTGCTTATGATGTTATTACTTCTCGTCCTATTGGGGGCACAGGGAGGGTCAGCCATGCAGTCACTCAAGACAGCTAACCACCTTTGTCCCCATCTCAGTATAGAGTCTGGATGACAGATAGTGGGCAAGACATGCAAACATGGAAAAGAAAGTCTGAATTTAATCTCATGTCATGTTTGTCATCATCGAATGCTGCATAAGGCAGGCTCTAAAGATAAACATTATCCACTAATGCTCTAAAACATTTTGTCAAAGTGCAGACACAAAAGTTGTTGAATTATCATTGGCTTTTCATAACTTTGGTGTCTCCAGAGTTGCAGCAAAGCTCTTTGAACATATAAAATTCTGTGATGTGTGCTGTGCCAAATGTTTCTCTCACTAAAGTCAGCTTCAGTTTGCATGCGTTGTGCTAAGTACCTGAAGCTGGCTGCAGAGCAACGGTGGAAAATTCTGTCTTCAAATCACCACTTTCTGCTTGTGAAATGAAAACAAAACAGTTCCTGTGCTCTTTACTAACGACTTCCATAAAGACGTTGTTCAGTTTCTCTGTTCTTTCTAATTCACAGCATATTCTTGCTGTGGCTTAAAATTTAACAGGAGTGGAAAGATAAGTATGAAGCAACCACAGCTGACTTTTTGCAATTACTGCCCAGGCAAATTGAAGGATCTATCCCATTTTGTATCTTAAACTTCTAATTTTTTCAAAAAAAGCAAGAAAGAGCAAAAAAAAGGTGTGAAAGTCTTCAATTCCCCGTTCTGATTCTTTGTTCTTTTGCTGCAGTGTAATCAGTAGTATAGTTGCTTACAAATAAGACGTGATTCAGACAAATAAACAATTTATTTGATTTTCAGTGTAGTAACAGTTGTTTTGATTTAGAGTTCCACAAGCTTTTGTATCTGAAAATGTTGGCAAATGTCCCAGAAAGACCCAAAAAAGGCACTTGACTGCTTTAACATTTTAGAAACTTTTTAATATAAACACATGTCTGAAAAACATTCCCCTTTGATTGTAGAACTGAACTTTTTTCTTGATACATATTTTCATAAAAGACATTTTCTTTGAACAACATGAAGCAAATCCAGCTGATGTATTTTGTATCCTGTTTGTTACTTTTGACAGCCATCTAGTGGACACTGCACCGAACAAAATTTCTCTCACAACAGCAGTGTCTTTGTGGTTATCTGGTGGTCAAACCACAGGACCTCTCTCAGCTGGTGAAACTGCAGTTCTAGTTAACAGACTTCTAAATTTTAAAAATTCACTATTTTATAATCTGACACTGAAATCATTTATACAAGTCTTTCTTGGTTTCTGACTGAAGAAATGACTAGTAATATAATACTGGTATCATACCCACAAAAAACGGGTGAAGAAAAGAAAATAAAACGAATCTGAAAAGAAAACCATATATTTCTCTAATCTATTTAAATACTTTTGAATCAGTTGAATATTTAAGTCCACTGTTAGAAAAGTCAATTTAGTAGTCACTCTTTATTCAAAGTTTTCCTGCTGTGAAACAGACTTCCATTTATCATCATTTATTTCTATCCAACTTTTAACTTTTGCTTAGAGCTCTCAAACAAGCTTATATGTATATGTATATTTGAAATGATGTTGCTGTTGCAGAAATTAGTCTTATTGAGCACAGGAGAAAACAGTAGTCTTCTGTTTTACCTAAAATTGCAGGAATGATCTGCCCTCCTGCCCTCAATAGAACAACAAAAATAGAAAACTGTATTGTTTAGGAATCTGTGTGTTGTTGCAGCTGCTTAAAGGAAAAAAAAGATTAATCAGAGATAGAAATGTTAGGAAATTTAGATATAATGAGCCAAACCCTTCATTAGTATTGTGATTATTTTGTGCTCCTGGAATATTTAGGAATTCAAACTCAACAGATATCAAGAGTAATAGTAGTCATGCTAGTAACAAGCATGAACTTATGGTTATGAACTTATGGCATAACAAGCTTCAGT
The DNA here is from genome assembly GCA_013397135.1 of Pachyramphus minor. NCBI lineage: Eukaryota > Metazoa > Chordata > Aves > Passeriformes > Tyrannidae > Pachyramphus > Pachyramphus minor. Next base: position 9,912 of record VYXB01009267.1, on the reverse strand, counting down.
CATGCCACCTTGACCTTTCCAATACATTTTTAAATACTTTTTGTGAGCAAATCTCACAGTGGTCATAAAGATGCAACAAATAGGGAAAATGAAGGGCAAAGAGAAGCTTTGCACTGTTCAAGATCATCTAGCAGGATGGTGACAGAACTCTCAGTTGATGTCTCATGGTTTAATCTCAGTTTGAGATTGATAAGGTATAGCACATTTCAGTACACAGGAAAAGTTACATAATCAAATTAAATCAAATTTTGGAAGACATGTATGTGTTCTGATTTACAGACAGTGAATTGTTCTGAAAACTACAGTGAAAAGAGAATTAAATTACTTGACATTTCTTGACATACTATTTTCTGTATTTTTTTAAAAAAAGAGAAACATTGCCAGGCAAGGTGCATCTCTGTCAAAACAGGCAATATATGTTTCTTTGATTAGTTTATTTAACGAAGCTGAAGCAGGCCAAAGGAATGCTGTCATTTCAGTAAAGCACTAAAGTGGCAACCTCACTGGAAGCTCATCAATGGCACATAAAACAAGCTAGTGCAGAGAGCAGCATGTACCTTTTGTGACACCTGCACTAGGCTGAAGTCTAATCGACAGCTGACCTGTACTGCATCTTTTCTCTTCTGCTGTCATGAGATGTAACTGAATACTAGTGGGTGTTCTTCAAATGGATTTCAAATTAGTACTTTATAGGGGTTCAATACAAATACATATTATGATGCTAACACTTACCCATATTTAAAAGAGCATGTGAAAGGTCCTCTGTTCATCCCTCATTCTTAAATGCTTTAGTAGTACTATTTAAGTTCCTAATAGTATGGCAAATGAGCCTAGAGACCTAGTCTTGCTAATCCACACATTTATAACCTCTGAGATTATGTACCACAACACATTGTCTAAAAATGAAACCGCATGCTCCAAAAAGACTCCATATACTACCAAATGCAGTTAGTTGTTGGGCTACCAAGCAACAGAGGTTGCCATAAGCACATCCTCTCAGCACCACCCACCCTGTGCCAGAGTGTAATTGTTTGCAGATCCTGTTCAAGGTCTTTCAACTGATTTTGAAAATCCTCTGTGGAAATATCACAGCCTACATGAAACAGGATCTACTCTCTTTCTCTCCCCTCACCCTTCAGCTTCTTATGACAATCATGTTCCCTAGGAAAGATAAGCCATTTTTCACACCAAATACAACAACTAGAAGTGCTGGATCTAAACTGTGTCATTCAAAGACACAAATAGCTAGAGAAGTTGTGCTGTTTGGTGGTGAACAAAGAACTAATTGCTTCAATCTGGTTGTAAAATAGAAAATCTAATACAGTCAGATGTGCCCAAGCACATGCCTTAAAGCTACCCCAGCACTTTGTTTATTGGGATATGAAAAAATGTGTTCTTGAAATATTTTGTAGTATTTTGTAGTATTTTTGTATTAATAAAATATTGCAATTGAGTACTTGATAACAAAAGAGCCCTCAACTGCCTTAACAATGGGAGACAGGATAATGAGGGTCCAGCTCAGGAGAAACAGGGGCTGAAGAAAAGAGCAATAAGACGTCATGTTTCCTCTGGTGTAGAGCTCATGGATACTCTACATGCAGAGAAGCATAAAGCTTCCTCTATCCTAATAGTGGGGTTTTTCCTCTACCAAATTTCTTTTCCTTCAGACTTGTTTGTTTTGTTTATCAGTAATTTTAAAGTATCTCTCTTGTGTGCTTTGTGTTTTTGCTCAGCAGTGGACATGACCAGATCTTTATTTTCCTGTTGCTATCAAGAAGCAACTAGCTATGCTAATTTTGTCGGAAGTGTGTTTATTAATTTCAAAATTCTTAGGTCAGTGGCATAAATATTTTTCTCTTCTTTTTGCAGTTTTGATGTAGACAATGGTACATCATCAGGACGAAGTCCCTTGGATCCCATGACAAGCCCTGGATCAGGGCTAATACTTCAGGCAAATTTTGTCCACAGTCAACGCAGGGAGTCTTTCCTTTACCGGTCAGACAGTGACTATGACCTGTCTCCAAAGTCCATGTCCAGGAACTCTTCCATTGCCAGTGATATGTAAGTACAATTTAGTCTGTAATTTGTCCACTGTCTTAAGATTTTTCCAGACACAAGAAATTTTTTTTTAAAATCAGAGGCAGCAACCACTTATGACACTGAAGTAATGAAAATTGTTTGCTCATTTCTTTAATGAAGATTATACTTTTTTCTGCAGATTTCTGAAGATATGGATATCATAAGAATGCACTTGACATGTTTATGCATTATTATTATCTTTGACAGAATAATTAAGACAGTCCATACAGATGTACTAAAATGCTAAGTAAAACTTCTATTTTCTGGATATTAAGATATTTTCAAGAGAAACAATACAAACTCAACTTTTGCTTTTTCAAATTCTTAAGAAGTAGATTCCATTTATTTGCACCAGCGATTTACTACCTGGCAGAAAATAATTTCAAGAGAGACAGAAGTTATTTCAAATACCCTTTTAACTAAAAGGCAAAATTTTAACAGAACACCTTCAGAAAGTGTGACAGTTTGGACCTGGCTCCCAGCCAAATGCCCAAACCTGCAGCAAAAATCTTCCCCCCTCCCTTCTTTTTCTAGGGCAAAGGAAAAAAACTATAAAAAACTGAAGAAGCTGAGCCAAACAAATTATATCTATATCTATATATATATTTACATATATCACAGTTATATACAATTAAAATACTGTGTACACAGCAAAAGGGGGCCCAAACACCGCCCAAAGGGAAAGGGGAAAGGCAAAAAGGGACAAAAAGAAAACACAAAACAGATATGCACAATCAGAACCCAGGAACAACCCAATAAAGAACCAATAAAAGGAAATTTTACAACTTTCCTTGAGATAACACGATCACACCAAACGACCGCTGGCGCTCAACGCCTCCCAAGGCCTACTGGGCCTTGCAAGGCCTCGCTCCTCCACACAGGCAGAGCCGACAGCAGAGAACCTGCCCATTCAGATCCACTGGAAGAGAAGAGAGGGAGAGGCTTCTCCCCCTTCTTATTTATACCCTGGTTTATGTAAAAATCGTGTGGAATACTGGGAGCATGGTCATTCCTTGGTTACGACCTGGTTACCAGGAAAAGGACATGGACCAAACCATCACAGAAAGTTATTCTGCTCTCTCTCACTGTTCTTCTGTGATGTATTTTCTGCTAGTGAGTCATACTTTTCAAGTGTGTGTAAACCCCAGGTTGCATGTGTAGTGGAAGTCAACTGCAAATCTCTGCTCATTTGTAAGACAGTAAAAACATTCAAATGCCCTATCTTCTAGTCACTTCTAAGTAGGAGAAATCAATAACTCTTTTTTTTTGTTCATTTCTTTGCCTTATCTGCTTGAATTTCATGCCAAGTAGGTGTTTATGGTTCAAGTATATATCATTAAAATAAAGGACCAGCCTTGTAAGAATCCTTGACTGAGCAAGTTTGAAGCATTAAAAATCCAATATTAATATAAATGCTGATTTTTAATGAAGCAACCCAATCAATATCCTCTTTAAGAAAATAAGACTAGGCACAAAAACAGAAAAGGATTTTCAGAATAATGAGTGAAATTACATCTGATATTTAACTTGCAGTCAGTATAAATGCACGCTCCTATTTTCAGCATTTTTGGAACTGTTGTTAGTTCATTTAATTATATCTCTTTCTCTATGTAGAGTGTTAAGGTAAGAAAAAATCCTGCCTTTATACAGGGTTAATGTAAGGTGCATGTCTCAGTTAAGCTTTATAGCTTACTCAGTAAGATTTGTGCCCAGTGTGACCAATTGTGGTTGAGACAAAATGGGTAAGAACTAGACCAATTCATTTTCCTTTGTTATAACAAAAAATGCTTTTTTCTTGGAAATAGTGCCCCCCTTCCAGCAAATCCTCATCTAACAGATAACCTTCTTTTAGGTGGAGAAGAGTCAAGCTTTTAGTGTGGCATCTGTGCCAGGATACATTTGTAAAGATTTTTGCATTCAGGAGGGCAGTCCAGGTCACTGCGTTGCTTAGATGACTCATTTCAGTGAAGAATTCAATTAGTGCTCCATCCTTGAACTCATGATCCACTTCATTTCCTAGAATTATGGGTAATATTTCAGCACATGGCAGTGAATTGGAAAAACAATTGAATTACTGAAACACTGAACACATTTTTCCCTTTTTTCCTTGTCTGTTCTTCCTTTCAAAACTTTCTTAAAGCACATTTACATATATAATCTATTGGACCACACATTTTGATATATTTTCACAGTCTTCTGTCATGTATGCACTGTTGTATATAGAAGGTAAATATTCCTGCCACTGTTTAGTATGGGACCACATTACAAAATGTAAAAGGCAAGTTGTTTTAAGTATGGAATATTAATCATATATCAGTAAGCTGAAGTGTAATAAGCTTGGCTGTATCACAGAAATGAAGTGAAAGAAAACCAAGGAATGAAAGAGGGGAAAGGTTAAAAAGATGAAATACAGAGGGAAAGAAATAAAAATTGCAGAGGTCTTTAAATTTGAATTCAACAAGAAACTGGATGTGCTAATGAAAAGGAAATCCAGCGAATATTATTAAAATAGAGAAACAACTCTGGCTTAGGACATTGCTAAATGAGATGGAGGATGGAAGAGTTGTTAAGGGAAGTATCACACAATTTTTAGGTTAATCTCTCTTGTGTCTATATGCATGCTTATATATTGCATGTTTCCTAAGCATGAGAAAAATGTATTAGAAAATATACACATCATACAAGTAATGTAGGCGGATTAATTGTACATAACAGTTTAATCTAGATCCCCTAATTCTTCAATACTTGAGCTACCAACCTCAATATTTTAAAAGACATGCATCTTGTATTTGAAACTGATAGAACATAAAGAATTCTGCATTTCTGTTACTCTCAAATACTGTTCAGTATATGCTACTTGTCAGTAGCAATAAAAACAAAACTTCAAGATTTTAGTCAAGTATGGAAAGTCATGATAAAGTCATCATCCCACTGCCAGTGGATGGCAGTGCTAAAGTGCTCAATTCATCATTCTGGCATTATTTATTATATGCACAGCTCCAGCAAGGAAGAGAACACAGTTGTGCTCAGCTGTTTGCAAACCCAAGATGAAAAGATGCGCTCTACTACAAACAACTTAAAGTCAAAGCATAAGATGACTAATACAATCAGATAGTATCCTGAGACGAAAATAGAATGCGAGTCATTATGCCCAAAGTAGTAAACCTCACAGAGCAAGCAAAGGGAATTTCATTCTGGGAGTTGAGATGGAAAGAAACAAGGTCAGAAGAGAAAGAGAGAAAGTTTCTTAAAATGAGAGAGACTACTAAAGTACGTTTTGAAGTGAGGAGCTGGATTAGCTACAGAAAAGAATAAAAGGATGAGTGCAAGGCTGCTCTGGTGAGAGAAGGTTAGTGGGACAAATGTGGGTACAGTAAGAGAGGCAGAAAAAACTGCTGTATGTAAGAAAGGAAAAGAAAATGAAATGGAGTGGGAATCAGTAACATTCTTTCAATTATCCCTTGGAAGAAATAACATGATCCTTGAGAAGAATAAAAGCAGGGACATGGAGATGACATGAGAGATTAGAAAAAGCTGTTCGAGATGCAGGTGGTCTACACAAGAAGATGAAAAGACCAAGGCAGAAGAGCACAAATGTGTTGTGAAGCCTTGCTGCTGGATTTTCAGCAGAGAGACGAGGATGTGCAAGATAAAAAGTAACTGAGCAAGGCAGTGAGGGGTATTGAGCCAATATGAGAAATTATAGGACAGGATCTGTGATGGGAGACCGGGCAGGGGGGAGGAGGAGAATAGAGGATGGAAAACAAACAAACAAACAAGTCCCCAGCAGTAATGTTGCAAAATAGAGGAAAAAGAGAACCTAGCTGAAAGATGAGCAAAGTGATTAGTGTTACAGTGGAAGAATTGCCAGGTTTATATTTGAAGACATCAGTAAAGCAGAGAGCTTTGTGGATGTCTTGCCCAGGTGGCCTGATTACTTAATTACTGACTTGTTTGAACTACTGTGGCTGACCAGAACTTGCAAAGGCAGGCAGAAGCAGAAGTGGTAATACTTTTTAGTCCTTTCTTGCTAAGGGATCACTGCCCTTATTAATGGAGCAAGAGATCAAATTAGTAGAGAATTTTCATTTTAGCAAAATCCAGGTCTCTATCCAGGTTAAAATTTGATTCCTAGGAAAAAAGCCAACAAGCAGACCAATGGCTGCACCACACCCATGTTTTACTGCCACTCTAAAGGGAGAAAACATGTAATTCCCCGTGATATTGAAGAAGCATAATAGAGGGTTGCAAATTAGACCAGAGCACCAAGACATTCTCAGTAGACAAATCTGCCTGAGCTCCAATATATCTTCTGAATGTACCTCCCTTAAGTCTCTTCTTCTCCCATTTCCACAAGGTCATAAAACACAGCTCAGGCGCAACATTCTGGTCCTCTCAGAACCTGGACAACTGAACCTCACTCACTAAAAAAGTAACTGGTATGGGAAGTTTACTCCTTCTTTAAATCACAGAATCACAGAATAGAATAGAATCAACCAGGTTGGAAAAGACCTCCTAGATCATCAAGTGCAACCCTTGATCCAACACTGCCATGGTTACTGGACCATGGCATTAAGTGCCACATCCAGTCTCATCTTGAAAACCTCCAGGGATGGTGAATCCACCACTTCCCTGAGCAGGGATTCCAGATTCCAATGTCTGGGCAGCCCATTCCAATTCTGTAAAAAATTTCTTCCTAATATCCAACCTAAACCTCCCCTGCCAGAGCTTAAGATCTTGCCCTCTTGTCCTACTGCTGCTTGCCTGGAAGAAGAGACCAATGCCCACCTGGCTACAACCTCCTTTCAGGGAGTTGTAGAGAGTGATGAGGTCTTCTCCTGAGCCTCTTCTTCGCCAGGCTCAACAACCCCAGCTCCCTCAGCCTCTCCTCACAGGACTCATGCTCGAGTCCCTTCACCAGCCTCGTTTGCTCTTCTCTGGACCTGCTCCAGCACCTCAATGTCCTTCCTGAACTGAGGGGCCCAGAACTGGGCACAGCACTCCAGGTGTGGCCTCACCAGCGCTGAGTAGAGAGGCAGAATCACTTCCCTGCTCCTGCTGACCACACTGTTCCTGATCCAGGCCAGGATGCCATTGACCTTCTTGGCCACGTGGGCACACTGCTGGCTCATGTTGAGCTTCCTGTCAATCCCAACTCCCAGGTCCCTTTCTGTCTGGCTGCTCTCCAGCCACTCTGTGCCCAACCTGTAGCACTGCAGGCAGTTGTGGCCAAAGTGCAGGGCCCGACACTCGGCCTTTGTCGTGGGTTTCCTAGGGACCAATTTTTTTTCAAACTCCCCCCAAACACAGTTGCTGCAAGTTGAGAGAGCTTTTATACAAACAAAAGAGAGGCTTGCCATGGGGGAATAATACTAAGATTTATTACTAGTAAGATAAAGACTAAATATATATACAACAATTCTAACTAGGCTTGCTTATCTTATGAGGAAAATGTTAGGTATTTACAAAA
>VYXB01009265.1:130274-142896 GCA_013397135.1 Pachyramphus minor | reverse complement strand
CCTGAGCACCCAGTGCCCTGCTTTAGCTCCCAGCTCCCTGCCTCATTACCCTGTCCCAGTACAGAGCTCCAGCAGCACCCAGCACGCTGCTCCAGTACCGTGCTTTGGCTCCCGGTATCCAGCTTTAGCTCCCAGCACACTGCCCCAGCACTGTGTTTTAACTCCCAGCTCCCTGTCCCAGTACAGGGCCTGAGGACCCACTGCTGTGCTCCAGCTCCCAGCACCCTTTCCCAGTACTGTGTTTTGGCTCCCAGCACCCTGCCCCAGCTCCCAGCACCCTTTCCCAGTGGTGTGCATTAACTCCCAGCACCCTGCTCACCCCAGGTCCTCACACCCTGCCCTCGCCCCCCATTCCAGCCCCCAGCAGCCCCTCTCCCCATGCACCCTCCCAGGCTCCCCCCTCTCCCCCTGCTCCTCCTCACCAACCCGGGCCACAACCAGCCAAACTTCAACACCCCGGGGCCACAGCCCCATCCACCAGCTGCTTCACACCCAGGATTTTGCACAGAGTTAGGAAACAGCCTCACTTTTGGGATGGGAGTGGGGGTTTGTGGGTGCTCTCCAGTTTACAGCAAAACTCAAACCCCAAAGTTCCGTGCGAGGAAAGTGCTTCCCGAGGGCCCACTGTGGCCATGGGTTGATCAGCAGGGGTGACGTGGGCAAGGGGGGGCTTGGGGACACCACGGTGTCCGGTGGCTTTGGGTGCACACCTGGACAAAGAGCCCGTTTGTCTGGGGCGCGTGGGAACGTGCGGCCGAACCCGCCGGGATGTGGCGGAGGAGCTTTGGGCTTGAAAAGCGGGGAGCTCCAAAGCCTTCCCCTTGTTTCTTTATCGGTGCTTTATGGCTCGGGTGTGTTTACTCAGCAGTGGAGCCCGGGCTGATGGCTGTAATTGCTCAAATAAAATATTAATTGCGAGGTCCCGCGCGTGCCTGCGGCCGTGGGAGTAGCGGAGCTGTCAGCTGCGCCGGCAGGTCCCGCTCCGCTGCTCCTGTGGCTTCTTCCCCTGTCTTCCCCCTCGTGCTTAGGTTTTGATTTATTAATTATCTGAAGTTGCAGGAAGGAAGAGACGGATATAAATACGCTCCTTTTGAGAGGAAGCGAGCACTTGCATCAAAGAGTCTCGTGCTGGAGTCGGTCTGAACTCTCCAAAAAGTTGATTTTATTTTGGTTTTTCTACTTCAGTGCTGGAGCTGCAGAAAGTTTTGCTGGAGTTGAGCGCTGAGGGGGGAAAAAAAAACACCAAACAAAACAAGGCAGCTTTCTAGAAATGATAAAAAATGCACCCATGAATGAGCAAGCAATGCTCCCCTTGGTGTGGAGCCGTGTGGGGAGTCAGGAGACGCTGAAGCAGAGGGAAAGCCAAGCATGTGCACGGGGCCGGAGCCCAGTGAGGACCTAAATTAGCTCCTGACGTAATGCCTCCCCCCCACCAAATGTTTGCCCGGATCTTCTCCACTTGTTAAATTAGGGATTGTATTAGAGGGAAGGAATGCAGTGGCTGCAGCGCTGGGGGAGAGGGGATGGTGCTCCCCGGGGGGCTCAGCCCCAACGCTCCCCTCCCCAGGATGATCAGGACCCTGGATATTCCAGCTGTTGCCTTCCCTTTCCCCTTGGCTTTTGTCGCCCAGCCAAGCTATACATATTTAGTTCCTTTTAATCTTCCTGCGTGTCAGCTCTTCCAACCCTCTCATTATTTTTATGGCTCTTCTTTGAGCTCCTGCCAGTTTATCGGGGTCGGGTTTAGCGGAGTGGGGTGGGACAGGACTCCCTCCTCGTCCTCCCGTGCTCCTCAATGCCTTCCTTCATCCAGCCTCTGCGCTGCCTCGTCTCCAGATAAATTAATTTTGCAATTTTTCCACGTTGAAACCCTTCCCCTGCATTTTTAACCTGTTCCTCCCTGCTGTTCCTCTGTCCCTGCTGCTGTTTATTTCCTTATTTTAACAACTCCCAGCGTTAAAAAAATTATTCACCTCCTGCCAAGCTGATTTTTGCTGTGAGTTTTAAGGAAATTTCCGAAAAATAAAGCTGCTCTGCAGTTCTGGGTTTCCCTGTGGGATCCCCTATGAACTTAAACGTTGTAGGGGGAGGAGGGAAGGGGAGTTTGTGCCTCGGGCAAGGGGTTTGCCTGCTCCATCTCTTAGGACAAATCCTATAGGTTTTGTGCTGCCAGAGGGCAGGGAAAGGAGATTCCTGTGGCCTGCCTGGAGTTTCACTGAAGTTTTGGACATTGCTGGGAATTTGCAACCACGCTCTGGATGTAGGATGCTGGTAGAAGCTCCTCAACCATTAGTGAGCGGGGGGAAAAATGCCTCCACTCCTCTCAGCAGCAAGGAGAGCTTGGAAAAAGGAAAAGTCTAGATTTACATCAGCATTCTCTGATGCTTGTAGGATTGCAGTAAATATCTCTTTGCCATGGGGAGAGTTGGGATGAAACAGGAACACGGCAAAGTCTCTCCTCCTTAATTGCAAGGCTGCAGGTATCCATAAATCCTATGGACTCAATCCCTGCCTGCGCACGGCGGCTGCGGTCGGACTGTTTGGGAATAGGCAATTAAAATCTGTCGCTAATGCAGGCAGGGATTGGAAAAAGCCCAAGCAGCAGATAGGGATTCTGGTTACTCAAGTGAATTGCAATGACCTGTTGGCTCCCCTGTTATTCATCACCCGCTGGATTAAGCCACTTCGTTAATTGAGCCGTGCCAAGTTCTTGGCAAAGTCATCCCTGAAAAATAGGGGAAAAAACTGCTGAGGTTTCAAGAGCAGTAGCATTTAGTTGCTCCACACGGGTTGGGGTCTCTACTGGAAACTCCTGGTGCTCACCCAGGGTTTTTTAGGAATTTTGCCACTATTGACTTACAAACAAACAAAAAAAAAGAGGTTTAAAATCACTGAGAGCAGAGGAAGGAAGGAAGTGAACGCAGCTTATTGTTGTTGTCAACTTAAGGCTGTTTTAAACACATGGAAGAAAAAAAATCCTGCTGTTTCTAAATGTGCTTGGGAGGAGCATTGTGGGATATATGGAATTCTGTGGGATATATGAGTTTGGGGGATGCTCTGTATGGTCGTGGGAATAAAAGAATAGCTGACAGAAACAGGGCAGGGGGGACAAATGGTGTCTGGCAGAGGAGCAGCTTAAGACAGATGACCTAAATGTGCACTGAGCAGATTCAGAAAGTCTGTGGATGGAAGTTTTGTGATGGAAATGTGGATTTCTCTCCAGGATTCCTTTACAGGCAGTGTAGGGGTGGCAGCCAGCTCCAGTTCTGGGGGCGTGCTGGGAGCGCTGGGAGAGGACTGAGCACCTTTAGGGGTTTGCACCTGAGGAAAAGAGATAAGTGAATGAAAAAAAGCCCAGCTAGGTTTAGAATTAGAGCAGTCCTTCTGACCAAAAGGTGTTTGGGAGGTGCTGCCCTGTGGCACGGTAACATCTGTATTTTATTGAGGTGGGATGGGCGGCAGGGCTGACATTGATACAAAGCAAACCCTCTGCCCTGAAAGACAGTGGCTGATAATGGCAGGCAGTGATGACATCTCCTAAGGCCTTGGGTTTTTTGTGAATCACTGCTTGAATAAGGATTTGGGCTACTGGTTTAACCTCCGTTGTTCCCTTTTAGCAGCTCCTCTGATATCTCTTTTCCATCACTTGGCAGAGGGTGGGATGTCACCCAGGGACTGGCACAGGAGTTGTCCCATGCAAAGTGTTTTGGTTGTAGCACTTTAAGCTCTTTCTTTTTCTACCTTTACTCTGCAAATGTGTCTGGAGTTCACCCCAGGGGCTCTTTTCACCATCAAATGGACTTTGCTGTGTTATCTTTCAAGGGTTTGAACTCTACTCCTGGCAAGATCAATTATAAATATTAGTGTTCTTCTCCCTATGAAGTCTCCTTTCCTTAATGGACCCCTGAAAGGGTTATGAATAAAACACCAACAAAGTGCAGCGTCACTGATTTGCCCAGGTTTGTGTTTGAGGTTTTGCAGTGCTTATAAACACTCCAGGCCCTCGTGAGAGTTGCAGGGGAAATTCTTTGCCTTTAAACTGGAATGAACTCCTTGCAACAGCTTAAGGCTATGAGAGAGAAATGCAGAGTCCTTGTCCCAGCTCATTTCTGTTGTAAACACAAGGCAGGATGAGGCTGCAGGGCTTGTCTTGCAGGTGGCTTGCTCCTTGTGCTTTGGACTTTGCTGGAATGCTGCATCCAGCTCTGGGGTCCTCAGCACAGGAAGGACATNGGGGAGGAGGGAAGGGGAGTTTGTGCCTCGGGCAAGGGGTTTGCCTGCTCCATCTCTTAGGACAAATCCTATAGGTTTTGTGCTGCCAGAGGGCAGGGAAAGGAGATTCCTGTGGCCTGCCTGGAGTTTCACTGAAGTTTTGGACATTGCTGGGAATTTGCAGCCACGCTCTGGATGTAGGATGCTGGTAGATGCTCTTCAGCCATTAGTGAGCGGGGGGAAAAATGCCTCCAACTCCTCTCAGCAGCAAGGAGAGCTTGGAAAAAGGAAAAGTCTAGATTTACATCAGCATTCTCTGATGCTTGTAGGATTGCAGTAAATATCTCTTTGCCATGGGGAGAGTTGGGATGAAACAGGAACACGGCAAAGTCTCTCCTCCTTAATTGCAAGGCTGCAGGTATCCATAAATCCTATGGACTCAATCCCTGCCTGCGCACGGCGGCTGCGGTCGGACTGTTTGGGAATAGGCAATTAAAATCTGTCGCTAATGCAGGCAGGGATTGGAAAAAGCCCAAGCAGCAGATAGGGATTCTGGTTACTCAAGTGAATTGCAATGACCTGTTGGCTCCCCTGTTATTCATCACCCGCTGGATTAAGCCACTTCGTTAATTGAGCCGTGCCAAGTTCTTGGCAAAGTCATCCCTGAAAAATAGGGGAAAAAACTGCTGAGGTTTCAAGAGCAGTAGCATTTAGTTGCTCCACACGGGTTGGGGTCTCTACTGGAAACTCCTGGTGCTCACCCAGGGTTTTTTAGGAATTTTACCACTATTGACTTACAAACAAACTAAAAAAAAGAGGTTTAAAATCACGGAGAGCAGAGGAAGGAAGGAAGTGAACGCAGCTTATTGTTGTTGTCAACTTAAGGCTGTTTTAAACACATGGAAGAAAAAAAATCCTGCTGTTTCTAAATGTGCTTGGGAGGAGCATTGTGGGATATATGGAATTCTGTGGGATATATGAGTTTGGGGGATGCTCTGTATGGTCGTGGGAATAAAAGAATAGCTGACAGAAACAGGGCAGGGGGGACAAATGGTGTCTGGCAGAGGAGCAGCTTAAGACAGATGACCTAAATGTGCACTGAGCAGATTCAGAAAGTCTGTGGATGGAAGTTTTGTGATGGAAATGTGAATTTCTCTCCAGGATTCCTTTACAGGCAGTGTAGGGGTGGCAGCCAGCTCCAGTTCTGGGGGCGTGCTGGGAGCGCTGGGAGAGGACTGAGCACCTTTAGGGGTTTGCACCTGAGGAAAAGAGATAAGTGAATGAAAAAAAGCCCAGCTAGGTTTAGAATTAGAGCAGTCCTTCTGACCAAAAGGTGTTTGGGAGGTGCTGCCCTGTGGCACGGTAACATCTGTATTTTATTGAGGTGGGATGGGCGGCAGGGCTGACATTGATACAAAGCAAACCCTCTGCCCTGAAAGACAGTGGCTGATAATGGCAGGCAGTGATGACATCTCCTAAGGCCTTGGGTTTTTTGTGAATCACTGCTTGAATAAGGATTTGGGCTACTGGTTTAACCTCCGTTGTTCCCTTTTAGCAGCTCCTCTGATATCTCTTTTCCATCACTTGGGAGAGGGTGGGATGTCACCCAGGGACTGGCACAGGAGTTGTCCCATGCAAAGTGTTTTGGTTGTAGCACTTTAAGCTCTTTCTTTTTCTACCTTTACTCTGCAAATGTGTCTGGAGTTCACCCCAGGGGCTCTTTTCACCATCAAATGGACTTTGCTGTGTTATCTTTCAAGGGTTTGAACTCTACTCCTGGCAAGATCAATTATAAATATTAGTGTTCTTCTCCCTATGAAGTCTCCTTTCCTTAATGGACCCCTGAAAGGGTTATGAATAAAACACCAACAAAGTGCAGCGTCACTGATTTGCCCAGGTTTGTGTTTGAGGTTTTGCAGTGCTTATAAACACTCCAGGCCCTCGTGAGAGTTGCAGGGGAAATTCTTTGCCTTTAAACTGGAATGAACTCCTTGCAACAGCTTAAGGCTATGAGAGAGAAATGCAGAGTCCTTGTCCCAGCTCATTTCTGTTGTAAACACAAGGCAGGATGAGGCTGCAGGGCTTGTCTTGCAGGTGGCTTGCTCCTTGTGCTTTGGACTTTGCTGGAATGCTGCATCCAGCTCTGGGGTCCTCAGCACAGGAAGGACATGGACCTGTTGGAGCAAGTCCAGAGGAGGCCACAAAGATGCTCTGAGGGCTGGAGCCCCTCTGCTCTGGAGCCAGGCTGGGAGAGCTGGGGGTGTTCAGCTTGGACAAGAGAGAATAGAGCTTAGAGCCCCTTCCAGTGCCTAAGGGGGCTCCAGGAGAGCTGGAGAGGGACTGGGGACAAGGGATGGAGGGACAGGACAAGGGGGAGTGGCTTCCCACTGCCAGAGGGCAGGGTTAGATGGGATATTGGGAAGAAATTCCTGGCTGTGAGGGTGGTGAGGCCCTGGCATAGGTTGCCCAGAGAAACTGTGGCTGCCTCATCCCTGGAAGTGTCCAAGGCCGGGTTGGGTGAGGCTTTGAGAAACCTGGGCTAGTGGAAGGTGTCCCTGCCCATGGCAGGGGGTTGGAACAAGCTGGTCTTTAAGGTGCCTTTGAACCCAAACCATTCCAGGATTGTATGATTGTAGCCACACTTTCCATAATTACTAATCTGACATCAATACTTGCTGCCAGGCCTGTGGCTTGGGGCCTTTCTCCGGTCGGTGCCGCCACGGTGGCACCTGAGCACCTTCACTTGCGAGCTCTGCCACTGCTCAGCTGTCCACCAGTTGTCAGATGAGACAAGAGGGATGTTTCCCTTCAAAATGAGCGCTCTGTCACTCCTCACTGTTGCTTTTCAAGTACGAGATGTTCACAAGAGGGCTCTGAGGGCCCTTCAGTCCGCCGGGAGCTGTTTGTGTTCCCTCAGGCTGGGTGGTGAGAGCTCGTCTGGAATAACGTGATAAATGGTGGTGGTGTTTGCTGCTGAGGGTGGCTCAGGCTGCTGTGGTTTGGGCAGGCAGGGCTCCTCTGGTGCTCCACACTGATCCCGCTCCAGATTTCCCTGGAAAACTTCTTCCCAAGCTTTTGAACAGCAAAACTTACACTGCCAGCGGGAGGTGGGATGGGGTGGGATCTGACTCTCTGCTGAGCATCAAAGTCCTCCTGCTCCAGAAGCAGGCAGGATTCTGGGCCATTCTGGGCCACTCAATTCCCATTGAGTGGGAATTGCTACCCTGGAAGGTGCTGGATGCTGCCCAGCAAGGGTGCTCCCAGCAGAGATGCTCCCACTTCAGCAGCATCCTCAGGGAGACCTGCTAACATGCCCTGCATTTCCATACTTGATTAATACCTTTTCTAGTGGCCTGTGCTGAATCCTCATTGACCAAATAACGCATTTTTAGTGACATTTAGTGACGTGACAGTGCCTGTTAACACACACTCTGCCCAGTCACATTGATCCTTGCGGGGCCGGCTCGTTATTTTACATCCAACTTTGGACTCCAGGAAACCTCTCCGTAGGCTCACACCAAATTGCAAGATCATGGCTCAGATAGTGCCCTCTTTGTGAGCCTGAGTGGAATATTCAGCTGAACTGCCAAAGAGCAGAGGAATTTGGGGTGGGGGGAGGTAAGAGCCATACAGAGGTAGCTCCACGCTGCAGTCACGGCAATTAATATTTACACTCAGAGTGACGATGACTCTTGAAGAGCAAAAAAAATTAGATTTTATTTTTATTTAATTTTTTTTTTTTTTAATTCTGTCACTATACAGTGATATGTTTCTGATTTGGCTTGAAAGATCCCAGCCAAAGGCACAGATGCCTCTCAGAGGGGAAGGAGAGCGGGGTGGGAGGCGGCGGTGTTCCCGCGGATGCCAGAGCCTGGGTTTGTCATACCACAGACAGGAAATTGTTGGGTTTGCTGCTCCCACCCAGCCCAAATCAGTAGTTTCCTCTTCCAGCTCCCTCAGGTTTCGATTTGACATAAGGCACGCGGGGAAGCTGTGTCCACGTCAATCTGAGGGAGCTAAAAGCCATGGAAATCATCACATTCACACACTTCCCTTTTTTTTGTTTTGTTTTCTTCTCTTTTTTTTTGTTTTTCCCTTGTTCCTTTCGTTTTTCCCACTGTTCCCCATCAGGGCTTGTGCTTTGAGGAGGCATCTGGATGTGTCTGTCTCAACCATATGAAAACTCAAATTGTTTTCAAAATAGAATCCCTGGAAGTGTCCAAGGCCAGGTTGGGCAGGGCTTGGAGCAACCTGGTCAAGTGGAAGGTGTTCCTGCCCATTGCAGGGGTTTGGAATGAGATGGGCTTTAAGGTCCCTTCCAACCCAAACCATTCTGGGACTCCATGATTCAGCAAACCAGGCACCTGGATTTTAACCCTTGGTCTTTGATGGGATTAAAAAGAAAAGAAAAAAAAGGATAACTACATGGAATTGTGGATGTGGGGTGTGTTTACTGAGTTGGGAAAGGCAGGAGGGAGTATTTGCACTGCAAACTTTGGTTGTTTCAACATCACAGGTGACACCGACACCGCCGGCTCCTGGTTTGGGTGTTTGGGGGATTTTTTTTTTAGTGGTGATTTTTCTCACAGACAAGGAAAAGGAAGGAGATTTACAGCCTTGGTGGAGCTCTTGGCAGTTCAGCTCAGCATCCAATCCTGGGCAGGTTTGGGGGAAGAATCTTGTAGTGCTAAAACTTCTTAGAGAAGCTGCATTTCTTTGTTCTCCTCCTGAAATGTGAATTAACTGATCACTTAGAAGAGGGAAGAGAAAAAAAAACAAGGAAAACTCATGTGGTGGGATTTAGTTCTAAACATTCTCAGTGGTTTTCAGGGTTTTTCAGGTGTATAACTTGCAAAAATACTGAGAACCCCAAATTCCAGCTAAACAGAGAAATAATGAGGTTGAGCAGAGTTGCTGTAACTTAGTTTTCTTGCCCAGTTTTGCTTTTGACACATTGATCTTGTTGTCCAGGCCAGGGTTTCCACCAGGTAGAACTGATGGGACAGGGCATAAGAAGTGCCCAGAAAACCAAAAGAAGGCCTTTTTGGTTTATTTTTTATTTTTGGACAACTATTCTCCTCAGTTTTTCTTGCACTCACCCATTTCCCAGCGAGGTTGCAACACCTCTGGGTGCAGCTCACACTCTGTGGCCGGTCAGATGTGAAGAACCTCCTCTGGGAGCTGTGTGCATGGCACATCCCTGTGTCAGCACTGACCCCCTCTCGTCCAGACCAATTTCTGGCAAAATGTGGCTGAGTTTGGCCAGCAGGCTGAGAATAGCACATAAAAACAAAGCCTGATTAAACCTTCCCCTTGATAATCTCAGTTGATTTTTAGCTTGCAGCACAGCTTGACAGCAACCCAAAAATCCATCTTGCCAATTATTGCATTTTAAATCTCTTCCCAGCCCATTATACGTGCTTGTTTGGTGGTTGTTTTCTTTATTTTCCCCTCCTCCCTGCAGGCAGATGTACTTTTGGAAGGGTTAATTGCTGAAACTCCAGACTCAATTAGAAAGTCTGTGCTTTATGAAATTGCCTGGAAGGAGCTCTGTCGCCGTCGTGCTCAGCTTCCCTTCCTTGCTGATGCTACACAGAGCTTTGCTTGACACCATGTCCTGCTCCAGAGCACCTGCAGCAGGAATTGTCCCCACTGCCATCCCTCATGTCCTGTCCTAGGGCTTTAGTACCTGGGCTTGGGCTGAGGTAGACCCAAGGTCAAGCTTAGAGGTGTTAAAAGACTTGGAAGTCTGTTGTGTTCATCAGTGAGCTTGGGCCAACAGGCAGAAATTAAAAATGATGACAGAATGACAGACTGGGTTGGGTTGGAAGGGATCTTAAAGGTCATTTTGTTCCCACCCCTCTGCCATGGGCAGGGACACCTTCCGCTATCCCAGGTTGCTCCATCCAACCTGGCCTTGAACACTTCCAGGGATCCAGGGGCTTCTCTGGGCAACCTGTGCCAGTGTCCTGTTCTTGAGACCACAATCCCATCTGGATCTGCAGGAGAGAGACCAACACTGGCTCACAGGTTTGGGGTGGAATGATGCTGCCCCAGGCATCCTGAGGGGTCAAAACCTGGGATTCCAGGGGATTAAGCTCTAATGAGAGATTAAACATCATTAAGGCACTTGGGGAGTCGCCTGGTGAGAGTTTGGGAATTCAGATTGCCCGTGGTTCTCCTTTATCTGCCTTATGCATCCATCCTGATACACGTTGTCCTCTGGCTCCAGTACTGGGAATGATGTCTTCTTGGCAGGGACCAGCTGCCTATGGCACGTTCCTTGGGGATGAGTCAGGACTGCAGACTGCTGTCACCACCACCCTGGGACACTTGTCCTTTTTGGAAAGGGAAGGAAGCCTGATCCAGGGTTGGAGACTGGGCTGGTTGTCAAGGCAGATGAGTGCTCCCTGGAGAATTGGTTTTCCTTCCTCACTTCCTTCCTCCGCTGCTGCATTTGTGTCCGATGCTTCTGATTTTGTGCTGCATGAACCATGGAAACCACCTTCCTTAATTGAGATTTCTGCCATTTCTCATGATTCCATGGAGGCTGGAGCAGCCAGTGAAAGGGAGGGGTGGGGGGGAACAGTCAGTAAAATCAGGTTGTGAAGATCCTGTTTCAAAAAAATTAAATTAAAAAAATATTAATCCACTTTTGTTTTCCTTTATTCCCTTCCGTAGAAAAATGAGCAATCCAAATTTCTCTGGGGTGCTGGTGCAGGGATTTAAAAGAGGTCTGCACTGGTCAAAGACCCTCCTGAGTCCATCAGTGCTGGGGGTGTTGGGGGGCTGAGGTCACCCCAGCTTTTGACTCCTCTGGAGAGTTTCCTGGCATTCCAGCTGGGTTCAGCATTGCTGGAAAACCTCTCTCCTTGCTCAAGGGTTTAAATAGGGTTGGATATGGCTGTGCAAGCATTTAAATTGGAGGATAAAGCTACCAAATATCACAATACCTAAAAATTACAGGGAAAATTTTACAGGAAATCTTGATGCCCCATCCCTGGAAGTGTTCCAAGCCAGCCTGGATGGGGCTTGGAGCAACGTGGCCTAGTGGAAGGTGTCCCTGCCCATGGCAGGGGGTGGAATGAGATGGACTTTTAAAGTGCCTTCCAACTCAAATCATTCTGGGATTCTATGATATATATATATAATAAATGTATTTTACGCCTGTGGTATCCCACAAACACAAAAAAGGGATTCTACTGTTCTTCCCACAGGTCAGTGGATGTTCAGGGTGAGGGTGCTGGTGGGTGAGACCAGCAGGAGAAAAATCATTTCAGCCTGAGGAGGAGGAGGAGATACTCATGTTTCAATACTCACAGTGCGAGGAGTAGATTCTGTGGGGGCACCTTAATGAATTAAACTTCCAAGTCAGTAAATTCAGTCCAAGTTAGGAAATTTCCAAGTGCTGGTTGAGTCATCCTGTTACCACTGAAAAGAGCTTCCTTCCTAGAGTTTACTTTAGAAAAACAGTAACTTTCAGGCCTGTTGGGATTTGCTCTTTTCCCTGAAGCTTGTACATGGACCTGGCTCTGGAACTGATGCTCCAAAGCTCGGTATCCCATGGATTGAGCATCTCAAGCACAGCCCTGCCCTGGCAGGGGGCAGCATTGTGGGGATATTTGGGTTTGGTGTATCAGCTCTTCAGTGCTTCAGTTCCCACCCCCTGCCTCATCAAGACGTGGACTTTCCATTGCAAGCCTCACTTAGAATCCCAATAAAAGGCGGCTTCTTTTCCCGGCACGTCCCCTCATTAGCAGGAGACGCTCCATAATTCTTCTCAGCAAGGACACATGGAACATCCACATGCATCCCAATGTGCTCAGTGTCCTCCACAGGCTTTTTTTTTCCTCCCCCTCCTCCTTTTTTCCCTTGCTCTTGAATCGCTCTGTGGGACAACACGGGGCCCCTGACGTCAGGACTCACGGCGGTGATCCATGAACGTGTTCCCTGGCACGCCGGGATGAGAGGGAGGTCTCCTGAGCTGGGTCGTGCTCATGGAATCCCAGCGTTGGGAACAAGGCTCCTTTTGTCCATGGCTTTTTTTTTTTTTAATAAGTCAAACCATTTTTCATGCGAGAAACATTCTTCTTAAATTTGAATTCCAGCACGGGTCCACCCTGTTTTGGACACCTCCGTGGGGGTGTGTGTAGATGTTCTCCTGAACGTTTTGTTTTCCTGAAAATAGAGGGGGATAAATTTTTTTTGCACCAGCTGGTAGGGGTAGGAAAAGGGGGAGTGGTTTTAAACTGAAGGAGGGGAGATTTTTATTCCCAGCTCATTTCTGTTGGAAACACAAGGCAGGATGAGGCTGCAGGGCTTGTCTTGCAGGTGGCTTGCTCCTTGTGCTTTGGACTTTGCTGGAATGCTGCATCCAGCTCTGGGGTCCCCAGCACAGGAAGGACATGGA
>VYXB01009265.1:77825-130233 GCA_013397135.1 Pachyramphus minor | reverse complement strand
GGAAGTGTCCAAGGCCAGGTTGGACGGGGCTTGGAGCAACCTGGTCTAGTGGAAGGTGTCCCTGCCCATGGCAGGGGGTTGGAACTGGATGATCCTTAAGGGCCCTTCCAACTCAAACCATTCCATGATTCTGTCAAATCGATGGTGTTAGTTGCCCGTGGTGGCAGCTACAGGAGAATTTGAAGTTCCACTCTGTATTTATCCATGGATAAAAGCCCTTCTGCTGGTGGTTGCTGCAGAGTGGCTGCTGTGGAGAGTATTTTCCACAGCATGTGTCACATACATATGGGAGATGCCATTAAAACCCCTCTTAACTCCCATTAGCACCGGGAGCATCAGCGTTTCGTGGCTACAGCTTTATTACACCAGTCTGATAATAATTTTATAGGCTGTTTATCTCCCTGTTTCAAAGTATCATTTTTCAAGAGTCGTGACCAGGGGCTGGAAGGATTTTTGTTCCGTTTTGAACTTTGCTCTGCAATTAAATCCCCGCTGGGGGATGGAGGGGACTCTACTCCAGTGCACTCCATACCCCAAAAGACTCATACTTTCATTAAATTGTAGATCCTGCCCCAAGACAGAGACTGTCACCCAGCAAAACACGTCAGCAATTCTGTTGGACTCGAGATAAATGAAAATAGCTCTGGTTTAAATTTTTTTTTCTCTGTAATTATTGTGGAAGGAGTGGCTTTGGCATGTTTAAAGGAATCTGGGTTTCCAGAGGTCAGTGGGAGCAGCAAGAAGGCTGGAGGGAGCCTTCTGTGGGAGCAATAGGTTCAGCTGTACAGATGTGTGTGTGTATGTGTGTGTACCTATGCATTTATAAAACATATAGTTACATAAAATAAATATATGCACAAATACATATAAGAAGTAATTTTTTTAGATATATATGTAATGAAAAATCTTCTGCATCTTTGGGACCGTCATCAACTCTCTGGCTATGAGGCTGTCTCTTGGCAGGGTCAGGAGTTGGACTTGATGATCCTTGTGGATCCCATCCCTTCCCTTCCCTTCCCTTCCCAAACCTTCAACCTTCCCAAACCTTCCCAAACCTTCCCTTCCCAGACTTTCCCCCTTCCCCCTTTTTGCCCTCCCCCAGCACCACTGTTCTGCTCCATGCACCAAATCAGCCTTTTTTTTGGTACTTCTGAGTGTTTTGGGGATATTTGCCATATTCCCTGATTTTGTTGGTGCTGTGAAGCTGTGCCTTCCTCCCTCGTGGACACATGGAAAAGGAAAACCCACCAGAGCAACCAGAGAACGTTCTCTACAATAATTTTTGGTGGCTGGTTTTACTTGTAGTCCAAATTTTTCTCTTCTTTTCAAGTTTTTAAATGTTTTTACCTTGTTTTCCATGCATGGTGGCCATGCACTGCATCCTGAGGGAGCAGGAGATGAAGGAGAGGCTCCATCCCATCCCTGATTCACCCAGGGCACTTCCCAGCTATTTCTGGCTGGAATTCTCTTCTTTGAAGGACTTTTTCTCCCCCTCCAGCTTTGCAGGAGGGGTGTGGATCCAGCCGACACCCAGCCTCTGGTTTGGAGAGCTCCTGGCAACTCCTTGGAGCTGGGAGTGCTGGATTAAAGTGTTATCAGCAGGAATTTGAGCTTAAAGGTACTTTAACACCCCTCTTGAGCTGTCAGCTGCCTGCATTCAGGGGGTTGTCCACATCTGTATTTTTTCAGTTAAATGTGGGTTTCATATTAATTTTAAAATTAAAAAATAGCAAAAAAATCATGCCAATAATTTTTTTTTTATTATTAGTTTCCTATAAAAACCCTTGGGCAGTTTCAGCCCCTCTGCACCAAATGCATTGAAAAGCTGGAAATGTTGGGATTGGGGTTTTTTTCCCCCTAGGTAGATTATCAGGTAAAAATTCATTTTTTGCAGGAAAAAATGCCTGGGTTGTGAGTTGGTTTGAGTCCTTGCACTGTATCTTGGATATATAGCATTTATATATGTGTGTAGGACTTATACCTGCACATTTATTTTATATATGCATGTGTGTTGTGGGTTTATATATTATATGTGCATATAATTTGGTTTTGTCTATATTATACATGCATATATGTTATATAAATGTGTATATGTGGTGTGGCTGTGTGTGTGCTTAATATTTAAATATAAACATATCTTTATGTTGTATATTATGTAATTATGACATATAATTATAACATATTACTTATAATTATATGTAATATAAAACATATATAGTGTATCTGATATAATCTTTATAATGTGTATTTTATGTTATATTTATATATATAAATATTAGGCATATAAACATACATATATACACACTGACATCATTGGGGTTTTTTTCCCTTTTAAATATATATATACATATAAAAATATATATATATAAATAAAAATTTGAGGGGTGGTGTAATGGAAAGCCATTTTTCCATGTCAGCTGTTACTAGACCAGGACAGGGATACTCCTCATCAAACCCACCTCTGGTGCTCACACATCATTTGCCAGGACCAGCTAATTCAGCTCCTATGGAAAAACACCCTGTGGGGTGGGTGGCCTTTGGTTCTGCCATGTTCTATTCCAGAGGAGGAGGAGGATCCTTTTGGATTGCTCCTGTGGGAACGCTGAAGACTTGAATCCTGGTGCTCTAAAAGCCATCATTTATAATTAAGGAATGAGCTGAAACCTCTGCTGTGGCTGCATCCACTGCTGCTCTGAAGGTGGAGAGTGTGGCAGGCAAACCAGCTTCAGCTGCAAACCTTTTGTCTCCAAAAATCCATCAGAAATCCGTGATCCAGCCCAGACAGGCCTGCAGAATTCCCTCTGTACCTACTCAAGCTTATGCAGGAGATTTTTAGTAATCTGTCTGCAATGTTAATGGGATGGAGGGTGTTTGTAAGCTCTTGGCTCTCCTGTGGGTTTAATCCTGGATGTGTGTGTGAAAAGGAATCTGGTCCTATCCCACAGAAGCCTTTCCCAAAGGTGGAGACCACCCCTGCCCTCCAGATATCCATCCAGTGGGGTTTAACTGTGCGCTGGGGATGGGGGAAAAAAGAGATTTATTCAGTGTATCAGGGCTCTGCTGTCCTGATGGAGTGCAGGGAAGGAGAGCCCATCTGCAGTAGGGGATATCCCAAAATAACAAGGAAAATACAGTGTTTATACAGCGCTGGAGACTTGTATACTACTGCTGCTGAGTCCTAAGCTCGCCCGGAGAGCTGCCAAGTGTCGGGAGTGCTCCTGGAGGAAGGAGCTGCAATAGCTGCTGGAGCAGCAGAGCAGAAAAGGGACTTCTAAAAAACCATGGATTGGCAGGGGGAAAGCATTTGGAGCTCCAGCTCCTGGGATAAATGGGATAAAAGGGCTATCAGACGGGGCGGGTGGGGCGGCCTCAGTTTCCTTTGCCCTTCGCCCAAATTCAGCTTTGTTGCTTGAGTGGTGATTGTGTGTATGGAGGGGGGTCCCTGTGAATTAAAATACACTCTGTGTGCATCTCAATTAAGGCTGATTTTCTGCCTTAATTGAGATGTGAATTCTTGAGCTGTAGATGTGAATTTAGTGGTTGCTGTGGGAATTAAAACCTGAATGCTGGACAGGCTGGTGGGATGTGACTGCAGCGAGGTGCCGGCATGGGTTGAAAGCTAAGGATGTGTCAGGTTTAAAACACTTTATTGAGCAGCCTTTCACTCCTTCTCCTAATGTTCTGCCCTCACAGAGGTCTCTGCAGCCTTCTGATGCCTCTTGCATTCCCAGGACCATCTGAATGGCTTTCCAAGGGGAACAGCTCCGTGGGGTTTGCTGTACAAAATGTCCTGAACATCACTCGTGCCATGTCTCTGCCTCTTGGCACAGTTCTGGGAGGCAAATGCAAAACCAGGCTCTTCCTGGAAAAAAAAAGAGTCACAGCTGGGTTTCCCAGGCTCCCAGGAGCCAAGGTTTCAGTTCAGGCTGCACGGGAAGGTGGGGAAAACAGGGAGCAGGGATTATTTTTGATGCCAGGAAGGAAACGCCGTACTTCCCTTTCCCTGCTGGAGTTGGTCTCCTGGAACTCCCTGTCCCCAGCCCGTGCTCCAGCTGATGCTGTGTCAGCTCCAGCTTCCACATCCCTGCTGCCTTCACCTGGCAGATTCCTTGCCTGGAAGGGGAGCAGCGACAGCAGTGATTTGTTGTGACCCTTACACAAGTGTGCAGCTCATTCAATAGAATCATGGAATGGTTTGGGTTGGAAGGGGCCTTCAAGACCATCTCATTTCACCCCCTGCCATGGGCAGGGACACCTTCCACTAGCCCAGGTTGCTCCAAGCCCCATCCAACCTGGCCTTGGACACTTCCAGGGATCCAGGGGCAGCCACAGCTTCTCTGGGCAACCTGTGCCAGGACCTCAGTCCCCTCCCAGCCAAGAATTCCTTCCCAATATCCCATCTAACCCTTCCCTCTGGCAGTGGGAAGCCATTCCCCCTTGTCCTGTCACTCCAGGCTCTTGTAAATTGTCTCCCTCCACCTTTCTTGTAGGCTCTCTTCAAGTACTGGAAGGTCACCCCGAAACCTTCTCTTTTCCAGGCTCAACAGTCCCAATTTCCTCAAACTTTTCTCACAGGAGAGGTGCTCCAGCCCTCTAATCACCTCAGTGGCCTCCTCTGGACTTGCTCCAACAGCTCCATGTCCATCACATTTAGCAGCTCAGAGGAACTTCTGGATTTACAGGCAAAGATTTTCAGCTTTAGACCTGTAAACCCTTTAAATTCAAAGTCTGTGTTCTCTAAAGTGATTTTGCAGTGCTTGGAGACTTACCTGAGCCCTGATAAATATGAAATGGCCAGTTGATGAATTGGTAGTAGTTGATAAATATGAATAAGTTGATCAGCAGGATGAGGTGATAAATATGAAGTGGCCAATGACTGACAGTAGTAGATGGGAAAAGCCTGAGCTGAAATAATGAGCCTTGCCATAAAACCCACAAATCAGTAACTCGCAGATTGGGACCCTGGTGAAGATTTTTAGACCTTTAGTCAGATTTAACCAGACTCCTGGCATTCCCTGGTGTGCAAGGATTGCTCCAAGCAATGCTGGATCCCGGGCAAAGCACCGAAGGTTCTTGTCAGCATGTTAAACTCAACCCCATGAGGCAGCTGCTAAACATTTGCCAACCTCTTTTATATATAACTACCCTGTGGGACAGGCACAGACCTTTACCTTCCTGGGTCTAACCAACATCTCATTGTTAATTCAAAGAGTTAATTACTCTCAGGCCCGAAGACGATGCTTTGTGCCATGGCCTGAAAGGTTCATCTGCAGCACAAACCCAAACCCCCTCTGTCAGGCATAAATGTTAGTGGTTCAAAATGTCTTTTTCCTTTCCTCCCCCTGATTTTCAGTGCCAATTGGTTCAGCTTTCAGTAGGGCAGAAGTTGGACCTCATTACCAGAGCCCACTGTAATGATTTCTCGGATTTTTCTCCAAGTAGCCAAGGCTTGTGCAAGTTTGCATGCTTTTCTATATTTGGTTTTGTTTAATTTGATTGTACAAAGCTGTTGAAAAGCCCAGCTGAACGTTTCCACTTTCTGGAGTCATGATTGTGCCATTAAACCAGGAGTTCAAAGGAAAAAAAAAGAACAGCTCCTGCTGGATTTTCTCAGTGACCCCGAGCTCGAGATCCCATTTTTAGATAGGGACAGAAAAAAGTTCACTTGTCACGTTGTTCTCGTCTCAGTTAAGTTCAAACTTGGCTTATAGGGGATAATCTTCACCATCACAGAATCAGAGAATATCCCAACTTGGAAGGGACCTACAGGGATCATCCAGTCCAACTCCTGGCCCTGCACAGGACATGCCAACAATCCCACCATGATGTCAGGGCTGGAGTGCGTTCCTTGGTGTTGTGTCTGCTGGGGCTTTCCCCTTGGATTCTTCTGGATCTGCTCCTGGCTTTCTGGCTGGTGCCCTGCACGAGCATCACTCCTGAAGGATGGAGGCAGGAGCTCCTGGAATAAATGTCATCTGGCAGTTTTAATTTGGATTAAATTGATGTTTCGTGTTGGAAGTCCAGAATCACAGATGGATCGGGAGTTGAAAACTGAGTTATTGTGCTTTAACCTGGAAAGTTCTTCTTTTTTGTTATGAAAATTCAGATAATCCACATACAAAGTCCACAAGCTGAAAACTCATTGGTAACTGTTACCATGTCTAATATTGAGTGTGGAAGTGACCCTGTGGTTGTCCTGTGCTTGGCTGGATGACATCCTTGTTTGGTTTTTTTTGAATTGAGAGTTTTGGCTGGTGCCATGGATGCTGACATGTTCCCTGGTCAGTATTTTTGGGTGTGGAGGGTCTGGGCTAAGCAGAGCTTTGCAAAATGCTGGATCATCCATTTCCTTTCCTTCCCTTTCTCCTCCGTGGTCAGGGGGTGCTGCATAATCAGTGGTTGTTGGAGTGGAAGATGCTCTGGCAGGAATGGCACAGGGCCATTGGGAGAGCAGGGCAGGTGTTAGCAAAAAACATTCCAAAAAACATGGCACAGTGTCTGTCTTTTGGAGTTACCACCATGCTTTGGTTCCCCAAACAGTTCCCAACTTGGAGGTGACCTTCAGAGACCCCGTGGTTCCATCCCTCCATCCATTCCTTCCTTCCATCTCCTGGAAGGAGACATGACTGTTGGGTTGTTCCTTTGGGAGGTAACTCTTAGTTTCATTTGGGAATTTTCCAGGGTTTCTTTGTAGAATCTGAAAGTCCTGGGAGAAAATAAGAATTTCTGTTGAATTCTCCTTGCAGACCTCCTCCAAGTTCTGCTTTCCATATGTGCCGAGGTGCTGGGCTCACCTCTGGGTAACACAGGTGTTCTGGATGGTGGGGTTGGGGAAAGAAGAACTTGTAGTTAACCCAAAAAACTGTCCAAAATCCCTCCTGGGGAAGTTGTCAGGTCGCTCATGACCCCCTGGCTTCATGTTCCGGCCGCGATCACTGTTGGGCTGAGTGATCCATGGACAGTTGTGTTCATCCTTATTCCACTTGGCTTCTTCCCTGCTTTTATATCCATGGTGGCTTCAAAATAGCATTGAGTACAAGCAATCATTTGTATCTGAAAGGAACTGTTGGAGTTTTTTTGGATCGATAGTTGCCTCTCAGTTAAACACATTTAAACTTCTTTTGTCCTTTGAAGGCTGATTCTGGTCCCGCTTTTAACCGGGGAAAAAAAATGGGTTCTTTGTTCCAGATGTCAAGAAGGACTGGTCGGATCACGCGCTGTGGTGGGAAAAGAAGAAAACTTGGCTCCTTAAAACGCACTGGACGTTGGATAAATACGGGATACAGGCGGATGCCAAGCTCCAGTTCACCCCTCAGCACAAGCTGCTCCGCCTGCAGCTGCCCAACATGAAGTACGTCAAGGTGAAAGTCAACTTCTCCGACAGGGTCTTCAAGGCTGTTTCTGACATCTGCAAAACCTTCAGTAAGTGCTGCAAAACTCCCATGGTTTGGTTTGGCTCCTGCCTCTCCTTTGGTGCCATAAATTCCCTAAATCATTCGTATTTTTGGGGTTCAAGACACCTACCAGTCACTTGGGCATCAACCAGCCTGGGTGTCTGCTCTTTTTCCCTTCCAGATCTGCCCTTTTGTGTGCAAATACTTAAATAACAGGACCAATTGTATGAAAAGCTTATAAAAAATGCATTTATTTTTTTGTGCTGAGTTCTCTTCCGTAGCAAGGCCGTCCTCGGTTTTATCGCAGGCGAGGCAGTAGCAGCAATACTTGATGTTAAAGCTGCTGGTGTTGTAATTTTTTTCCCTGCAAATTTATGTGCTGGATGAAAAACAAACCCTGAAATGGGAAACCTGCCAACCCTGTGGGTTCTCTTCTAGTGGAGAATCACATTAGGGATTAAGTGATGATGCTTCACTGTAAAACTGTCTGGTGGAGGGAAGGAGCCGAGTCTTGGTGTCTCCTCCCTGGCTGCTCTTCACCTTCTTTTCTGTGTTGAGGAGAAGCCCAGAAGAAAGGAGGGGTCATTCCCTACCAGGTACACAGGGCTTGAATCAATCTGCTGCTTTAATGCATCACTTTTTACCCATCTCCACAAACTCCCCATCCCAAAAGCTGGTGTTTCTTCCTCCCCACCAAAAAAAAAAACCCAACGAGGAGACGGTAGTTCCACTCTGAGGAACTCAGGTGTTCCAAGCTGGAGTCCTCCCCTCCAAAAGGAGCCTGTAACCCAACCTGGGCCGTAGTAAATCTATTTCTGCCCTCAGAAGGCAGCTGAGGTTACTCTTGGCTGACCCAGTTGTTTGGTAAGGCAGGAAGAGCTCAGCAGTACGTGCGGTGTCCGGTGCATCCGTGGTTGGGTCGGTATTTATAGCTGGTTACGAATCTTTGCTGTTTCTTTCCTGTGTTTTTTTGGTGTTTTTTAAAATATAAATATTGGGCAGTCTCTCCTTAAAATAGAAAAGGCTTAGCCAGCATTATTTCCTAGTGGATTTTGCTTTTCCCCCTGTGTCCCATTGGCCTTCTTGATGTCGTGCTAGACAGGGAGGTCACTTGGTCACTGCTGAATCTCTCCAGCAGTGAGTCATATCAGGAAATTCTGATACATTTAATCACAGAACAGAAGATCTGTCGCTGCTGCTGCTGAGCACTCAGAGCCTTACATGGAACTGGAGCAGCTTTTTCTTCAGCTCTCGGTGTATTTGTGAACAAACCAGCAGAATAATCCTAATATTTAAAGATCTGGGAGAGGGAGAAGCCACTGGGACAGCAGCAGCTCAACTGTGGTGGGAGGTCTCTGAGCAGGCAGCAGG
Organism: Pachyramphus minor; assembly: GCA_013397135.1. Classification (NCBI taxonomy): domain Eukaryota; kingdom Metazoa; phylum Chordata; class Aves; order Passeriformes; family Tyrannidae; genus Pachyramphus; species Pachyramphus minor. The sequence goes on along the minus strand of VYXB01009265.1, from coordinate 121,468 downwards.
AACACATCCATCAAAGATGGTCCTGACTTTCCTTCCGTGGCATCCGACATACTGAAATTACCGTTCGTGATTTTCAGGAAAGGAGGATTTTTACTGGAAATTTTCACCTTCCTTTTAGTGACTCTTACCAGCCTGAGCTGTCTGGGGAAGGCAGAAACTACATGGCCAAATACAGTGATTTAATCTTCTTTAGCCCTGGCCTTTGTGTTTACTGGGAGCCAGATGTTCAGCAGAGCTACTGGGGAGACGGTGACATCAGCTCAACATCAGCTTGAGGGAAGAAGGGATTGGGATGTGGGGATGCAGCAGTGCTGGTGCTGGAGGGGTTGGGAATGCTCTTCCCTGTACCACAGAGATTTTTGGATCCCTGTACAGATATATAATATAAAGGTGTTCAAATACCAATATAGATGTCTAAATACTGTTATTTATAATACAGTTTAACTTTTATTTATCTAATATATATATAATATAAAAGTGTATATTATGTATTAGGAACAAATTCTTCCCTGTGAGGGTGATGGGGCCCTGGCACAGGTTGCCCAGAGAAGCTGTGGCTGCCCCTGGATCCCTGGAAGTGTCCAAGCCAAGGTTGGACAGGTCTTGGAGCAACCTGGGCTAGTGCAAGGTGTCTCTGCCCATGGCAGGGGTTGGAACGAGCTGGTCTTTAAGGTCCCTTCCAACCCAGGCCATTCAATGGTTCTGTGATTCTCCTTTTTTCCCTCCCCAGTTTATCCTACCCCATTTTATTCCATGACCTTTCCCTGCCCTCCTCAGCACCCCTGCACAGGTTTGGTGCAGACAGCTCCCATGCCCCATATTAATCAAGCTATTTGTCTTCCCAAGGAAAACTGAGCAGATATTTCAAGGTGGAAGGGAAAAGCAGTGATCCCAGCACAGGCCTTGTATCTTCAACTCCCTTGATTTCTGAATTTGGGTCCAGGGAAGTCAGGAACTGTACCTGTGAATTGCTTGTTTTTTGTCTGTACCTGTTTGCTGTCGCTTCCCCTGGATCACTTCGTTACAAACCTCAGTAATTTTAGCATAAAGCATCATTAATGAGTAATTGAAGTAATTCCTGGTGTTGCCAGGACTCTGACTGGTTGTGTTTATAAAATCCTTGATGCACAAGCAGGAACACACGTGGGTGGATTATTTAGGGTCATCCTTTACTTCTGTTCCCTTGAAATCGTACCCTGAGGTGTCACCCTTGCCGTGTGTGGTTGATTTTTAAAGACTAGTCTCTGTTCTTGTGCAGAGGGAAGTTATTCCAAAGGACAGCTCCCTGTGGCTCCCAGGAGGAAGCCCAGAGGTGGCTTTGGGAAGATGTTGGAGCCACTCACACATCCCTCACTTTCTTGGAGGTCGTGTGAAGCCGGAAAAAAACCCAGTCTCATTCCCAGGGGCTGGATTGCAGCCCTTCCATTCTCACAGCAACCAGTCAGGAGGGTTAACAGCATGGATTGACCCTGCCTGTGGCAGAAGCAGGAAGGAGGAGAGGAGGGGAGTGAGTTTTGGATGGGATGGGCAGCCCTCATCCGAAGGGTGGCCTGGAATCCTGCCCAGGAGCAGCTGCTGGCAGGCAACTCTGGCCTGAAGGCAGTTTTTTGATCTGCAATTAAAGACCAGAGAAAGAGAAAGTAAAACTTCACTTTTATTATTTTTTTGAGCAGCAGGGATTTGTGCTTCCTGCCCAGCTGGCAGCAGGACACGGAGGCTGGGATGGGATGCTCCTGTGTCCCTCCCTCCTGTCATCATCCCAGTGGGGAGATATTTCTGCCCAGAGATCAGCCCATCAAATATCCAAATGGGAATTGATGGGGCTGCACTTGACACTTTAGTGGTATGACTGGGAATATCCTCATTGGAAAATGGGATTTGGGGAGGTAGGAGATACGGCTCCTTTGCAGAGTTCCTGCTAACTCACCATCTCACATAACAACAAATTAAAAAATCCTCCTTTCCTCCATGATGAGGAAAAAATTCTTCCCTGTGAGGGTGGGGAGGCCCTGGCACAGGTTGCCCAGAGAAGCTGTGGCTGCCCTTGGATCCCTGGAAGTGTTCAAGGGCAGGTTGGACAGGACTTGGAGCAATATGGGATGGTGAAAAGTGTCCCTGTGCATGGCAGGAGGGTTGGAATGAGATGGTCTTTAAGGTCCCTTCCAACCCAAACCATTCCATAATTCTATGATTCTGTGATGGCTTTGTTTGATTCCAGCCCAGCAGACTCACTCATGCCCTTAAGCTGCTTCCTTCCAGCATCCCCTTTCTCCTACTGCTGCCTGTATTTTTTTCCATGCGTCCTGGGAGCACTGAGGGACTCTAGGCAGGCTCTGCTGCTGCAGTGTGGGCACGTGGGAGAGGAAAAGCAAACAGCAAGTGTGAAAGTTTTTTCCCATGCCTCGGCGTTTCCTGCCCTGGCGATGCTCCTTCTCCTGGGGAAACGACATGTGTTGGATCTGCAGGGTGAGGGGACATGCTGTGACAGCATAAAAGCTCACATCCCTCTCCTCTTCCTCTGGCTGTGAAGATTTGGGACCTGCACTGCCCTCCAGCCTGAGCAGGGGAGCAGGGTTCATTCCAGTTGATGCTGGTGGGAGCTGAGAGCGAAGGGAGGATGCAGTGCCAGAGCTGGGAGGAGGCAGCTCTGGGAGGAAACGCTCCAAAATTCATGACTACTCCTTCCCTTACCCACCCTGAGGCTGTGTAAGGTTGAGAAATTCCCTTCAGGCTCTCTTTTTTCCCCAGAGCCTCTTAGAGCATCACACCCAGCTCCTGCCACCTAATCCTCAAAGAGCTCTGTGTGAATTAATCACCTGTTTTGGAAAACCAAGTCTGGGGAGCATCCTGTGCCAAGCAGTGGCAGCTTCCATGCCCACATCCCATCTCAATCTGATCCTCAGCAACTTGGGACCGAGGAGTGCTGGGAAATTGGGACTCCTGTTGCGTGGGGTAAGGGTGGTCCCATCTCAGGGATCTTGTGGAGTGAGGAGGGATGGGATGCGGAGAGTCCAAGTGATCTGCTTCCATCGCCTTTCCAGCCCCAGAATAAAGAGGTTCCCAAGACTCTGTGAGTGATGGGAAGGTGACAGCCAGCCATCCTTGCTTCAGCCTCCAGCCACCAAATGCAACCCGAGCCGAGGGGACAGTGGCATTTGGGAGTGGTGGGATGCAAGCCCAGCCCAGGCAAGGAGACACCGGCCCACAGTCCTGATGCCAAATGTGACCCTACCTTTTTTTTCCCCTTTCTAAAGTGTCTTTGCTCCGGGACAGAACGTCCTCTGACTTCTGAAGTATTTGTAATATTTCCACGCCCTCTCTTGCCAAAAAGACTTCTATAAAAAGCCACTGTTTGTTGATTTTTTGGGTTTGTTGGTTGTGTTTTTTTGTTTGGTTTTTTTTTTTCCCAAAACTGAAACCCTTTGGTAGTCAGAGATGTTCAGCGTTCCCAGGGCTCAAGCCACGTCCCTGGCATGTTGCTTTCCAGGAGGCAAAGCTGTCTGGAGTTCATAGAATATCCTGATTGGAAGGGAATCACAAGGATTGAGTCCAACTCCTGGCCCTGCACGGGACAACCCCAAGAATCCCACCCTGTGCTTTTCCATTATAAACCTCTTAAACCTTCTTTTTTTCCTTCACACCCCACTGATAAATAAAATTGTATTTATCCTAAAATCATGGAGTCCTGGTAGATGCACATGAGCATCTCAGGGCAGGGTGGCTGGATTTGGGGAGCAACCCCAGCATTCAGGAGGAATTTCTTCATGGAACAGGTTGTTAAACATTGGAATGGGCTGCTCAGGGAGGTGGTGGAGTCCCCATCCTTAGAGGTGTTTAAGGAGCGACTGGACGTGGCTTTCGGTGCTCTGGTCTGGGTGACAAGGTGGTGGTGGGTCACAGGTTGGACTTGATGGTCTTGGAGATCTTTTCCAACCTAAATAATTCTGTGATTTCGGGGTACAGTCAGTGGATGCTCAGCAGCCTCACAAATAAGGTCAGGGTGGTGGGGAGGTGGCGTTTGTGTGGGGACGGACGCGCCGAAACACCAGGGAAGGGTTTGCTGCCTTTCCCCGCCACGAGCAGAGAGGTTTGGCAGCAGCACAGCGATTTCCAGATATGTCCAGGGGATGGGTGTGGAAGGAAATCTTACCATTTCGAGAGCTGGCCAGATTGCAATGTACTCAGCTCTTTAACTGCGAGGCCCAAGTGTCCCGCTGCCAACGGCGGCGTCTTCCCCTTTTATTGCCTGCCCGTGTTCAGCTGTCCTGTAGGATCCAGACCAACCCCAGAAACTGGTGTCGGGGAAATAACGAGATTTAATTACAAAGTGTCTGAAATGGAAAAAAAAGAGGATTCCATTCTGCCCCCTCTCTCCACCCCGGTCGTGTTCTGCCTGTCGAGCAGCATCAGGTTGTGTCACCGTGTGAGTCAGAGAATTTTTTCATCCTTACTCTGCTGTTGACAGAGACCCTTTAAATAGACTTTCATCCTGAAGACATTAGGAGATGCTGGCAAACCCAGTGCTACTGCCTTCCTTGGAGTTATTGGGATTGCTCTTTATGGGCCGATGCAGAGGGCATAAGTGGATTGTTTTTCTCTGGTTTGTGGGGCTTAATTTAATTGAGTTTAATTTGACTTTCGCTGACGTTCAGCCACTTTAGGGGCAAGCAAGGCTTGTAGTTACTGCTGCCTGTGCTCTGAGAGGCATCTGGATAACAGGAGCCCGGGGATTTCGTCCCACTTATGGAAAAAAAACATCCAGACATTCAATGTTTGTTGACTCTGTGTCTCCAGTGGCCCTTTTTATTGGCCTGGCAGTAACGCTTGGCTCCAGTACTGCTGCCCCCTCCTCTTCCTCCTCTTCCTCCTCTGTCTCTGGGTACCACCCACACGGACATTCACACCACTACCAACCCCTCTGACCCCATTTTTGGGTGGTTTTGCAGATCATTGCTCCCTCAACAAATCAGTAAGTCAACAGGCACTTGGATTTTACCCCCAGAATTTGGGAAGGCTCCAGCAAAGCCCCTGCCAGGGGAAGCCCAAGTTGATCCTGCGCCCGTAGAACTCACTGAGTATCTCAGGAGGCTTTGTGGGATGCCCTGACAAAGCTGCAGGGCCCCATCAGCAAGTGGAGAGCTTGGCTTTTGCCCAAATAAATATTTAAATTCCTGGGCATCTGAAGAACCCATAATAAAATGTTCTGAATGTACAAACGTGGTAAACTGTGCTTGGGGGGTGAGGACCTGCTCCATCAGATCCTGCCCAGAGTCCAGTACAACCACAGCCTTATCTCCAGGCACTTCAGAAGTTATGCAAGTCTTTTTTTTCTTCTTCTTTTTTTAGGTTTCTTTTTCCCCCCTCTGGTCTGTTTTGCAAAACTTTTATCTCGAGTGAATTTATGTTGAAGATAAGTCGGATACTTAGTTCTGTAAACTTACACCGTGGAAAACAATCCACAGGATTCACTCCTTTCAAAGAAAAATACTTTTTTGCTGTTGTTTTTAAGTCTGAAGTGGAAGAAAAATGGGGTTTGAGGTCTCATTTTTCTAAGACTCATCATAGTGATGCACAAAGGCTGTAATTTTTATGAGTCATTGGTTAGAGGCAAGCAGTGACCCAGTGCAGAGATATCCCACTTCCCAAAGATATCCCACTTCAAAACACATTTCCTGGCTGGATCAGCATTAAAGAGAGGATTTCCCCTAAATGCTGTCTGTGCTACAAGTAAAATAAGGGAGTTTTTATGGTTGAAGGGCTAACCAGTTGAACCAACCCTCTGCCCTTTAAGGGAGCTGGAAGCAGGGTGGGAAATTGGCTGCTGAAAGCTTCTTTGGTACATTAATTCTCCTTCTATATCAAAGTATTCTTTATATGTCACATTATTTTCCTTCTATATCAGAACTGAATGTTGAAATTAGTGTGATTTCCTATAATTTTAATTTTTGGGGAAGTTGGTACATACTTAGAAAGCCCCTTCCAGTCAATGACGTCGCCTCCCATGTGTGGGTGATGCAAGAAGTCCGTAAATCTAATTCCTTGTGGGAGGGAGACCTCATCCCTTAGAGCAAGGAAATCATCACTGTGGGTCCCCTGACCCTTTGCTGAGCTGCCTGGTGGGTTCTGGGGACTCTGCATCTTGGACAAGAAGTAAAATCACCCCTTCTTCCACCCTGAGACACATGGATTTTGCTCCCATCTCTTCCCATCACTGCTTTCCAGTGCCCAGAGAAGCTGTGGCTGCCCCTGGATCACTGGAAGTGTCCAAGCCAAGGTTGGACAGGGCTTGGAGCGACCTGGGATAGTGAAAGGTGTCCCTGCCCATGGCAGGGGATGGGACTGGATGGTCTTTAAGGTCCCTTCCAAGACAAACCATTCTAGGATTTCCATCACAACACACCTTGGGGGTTAAAGATGCAGCAGCTGCAAGATTTATTTGGTGGAGTTAGTGCAAAAGAGGATAAATTGGGAATTTTGCGACCTGTGAGGCAGATTGTTTTTTTTTAAAGTCATTTTTTTGGGTGCAGATGGTTTTCTGTGAAGAGGGAAGGTTTAATCCCATCTCTGCTGTTCATCTCTGGATGGGAGATAAATGGGAACAGCTGGGCTGGACAAGCTGTGCAGGGGCTGGATGAGAAATGAGGAATTCCGCAGGGAATGGGTTTCCCTTCAGCCAGAGGCAACACAGGCTGTAAAATGGCTTCATCCAAGAGTTGGAAAAATTTCTCGTGGAGGTTGAAAGCCACCTTCCTGATCATATTTTGAGCTCTGAAACTCTTCATCCCAGGCTCAGGCATCTCCTTTACACAGAATTGTACAATGGTTTAGGTTGGAAAGGACCTTAAAGACCACCTTATTCCACACCCTGCCACGCACAGGGACACCTTTCACTAGACCAGGTTGCTCCAAGCTCCGTCCAACCTGGCCTTGGACACTTCCAGGGTTGGGCAGCCACAGCTTTTCTGGACAACAAATGCCCTAAACTTGAGGGGGGACAGGGATCTGCAGCAATGTTAGGGCTCAGCCAGAGCTGCAGCTGGCCCAGCATGGGCAGGAGATGCCGTAATACAGAGAGTTCCTGCTCAGATCCAGCTGAAAAATGGTTTTGGAGCAGTTTCTGGCTGGTGCTCTTCCCTCTGTATGGATCATGTTGTGGATGGTTTCTGCTGCTGGCTGCCACCAGCAGTGCCAGGGACACTCAGTGAGAGGCTGGAGAGCTGGGTTTCCACGTGCTTACACAATAAATAGAAATAAAATGCTAAAAGGCTCATTTACAGTCAATTCTAGGAGGCCTTGCCAGTGCCATCTGTCCCCTGTGTACAGACAAGGAGCCTCTTGGAAAGCAAACACAGCCCCGACCAACGTGTCAATTGAAGAGTCAACACATTAATTGTGTTCAGCAGGTCCCTTCTGCTGGCCCACCCACATCTCACTGACCCCTTTTTCCTTCAAAGGGACCTTTGGCAGCCTGGCTTCAGCTAGAAAATGTGGATGAAGCAGGTAACAGAGGATTTGGTGTGGGAATTTGAGGCCAGAGTCAGACCTTGGGGAGATGTTTTACGTCCAAATGAACAAGCCCAGCAAATGGGCTCCTCCAGGTTCAGTGGCACTTAGTAAAAACCCATAAAATCCCAAACTTATATAAAGGAGTTGATTTTTTTTTTGCATCACTTGGATACTCTAAGAATCTTACTCTTGCTCTCATGGCCAGAAAATGTGGATCTGGGGCTCTGGAGTAGGTCCTTGTCCAATTTTTAGTTAACAGAAGCCCCACCATCCACCCTGGGGTAGACTCTACTTCAGCTACAGGAGTTAAACACCATGTTTTCTAAGCCCGCCTCTGCTTAAAACACACTTAAAGACCCTTTGTACACTTGTGGATCATAATCTGGGGCGGGAAATAAAATCAGTGTTGCTCTTGCTGCTTCGCTGCTCTCTTGTTTTTAGCACAACAAGCTTTATTTTTCATTTTTCCTCACAGAACCCTAGAATGGTTTGGGTTGGAAGGGGTATTAGAGATCATCCATTTCCAACACCCCTGCCATGGGCAGGGATGCCTTCCACTATCCCAGGTTGCTCCAAGTCCAACCTGGCCTGGAACACTTCCAGGGATCCAGGGGCAGCCACAGCTTCTCTGGGCAACCTGTGCCAGGACCTCCCCACCCTCCCAGCCAAGAATTCCTTCCCAATATCCCATCTAAACCTTCAGTTTAAAGCCATTCCTTCAGCTGGCTTCAGTGAGTTTGTAAAGTCTTGGAGTCCTCGGTGCATCCCACAGGAATTTGCGGCTTATCCCGAGGAGCCGTGCTGAGCTGCAGGGATGCTCCGGCATCACAGGGATGCGCCGCCTCTGCCATGCCCTGCAGCCATGTGCTCTTTGGAAGCAGCTGCCTGTATCCTTGTAACCCTCTGACAGCGTCAGGAACAACTGAGGGACTATAAAAAGTCTCTTTTGATATCAGATGGTCAAGCCTTGGGCCGACTCCAAGAGATTGCTTCCAGGAGCCGGGCTTGGCCCGGAGCCCTTTTCCCGGCCTCCCTGAGTGGTTCCAGCTGAGAGGCTCCATCAGTTGCTGATGCACCATAAATAAACATCAGAGTCTAAACCTTGCTCCAAAATACCAGGGGAACTCCTCGTTTTAGGCTCTGCTGCCTGTTGTCCCCTGCGCGTGACCCCGGTTGTCCCAGCAGATTCTTCCTCCATGAGGTAAGCTGGCTGGGATAAATGGGAATGCGTGGAGCTGGCTGGATTCATGCTCTAGGTATTTATTGCTAGAAATGGTCAAAAAGTTGGGCAGTGAAACTGGTGGGTGCAGGGATGGGCGTTAAGTGGGGTAATAAATTGATGTTAAAATAAAGCTGAAATTAAATAAAGCTTATCTATAAAAAGAAATATAATAGAGAAGTATTATATGAATAAATATATAAAGAAAAAGTTTGAATATAAAATAAAAAATATAAAAAATCTATACACAATATATAGATATTTATATATGTATAAATATATATAATACTGTGTATATATTATATATTAAAATATATTAAAATCTATATATTTCAAATATTTTCATAGATTTTAAATCTCAATATATTATAAGGAGATAAATCTACAAACATATCTATATTATTATATTATCTGCATATAGAGATAAATATACATATTTTTGGCCTGGAGTTGTTCAAGGCCAGGCTGGATGGGGCTTAGAGCAACCTGATATAGGGGAAGGTGTCCCTGTCCATGGCAGGGGGTGGAATGAGGTGAGCTTTAAGGTCCCTTCCAACACAAACCATTCTGGGATTCTCTTATGTGATCGAAATAAATATATATAAATACATAAATAAAAATGAAGCTTAAATTAAATAAAGCTTATATAAAAATATAAATCCTAGTAAGTATCTATAAATATATAAATAAAAATAAAGCTTAAGTTAAAGCTGTGCTGGATGATAGTTTGTGATGGGAGACCTGCAGTATAAAAGGGGGTTAAATCCCAAGCCCAACCTCTGGATTCAGGAACGCCAGGGCCAGTGGGATCCATCCCTGGAGGTCACCTGGATGGGGCAAGTTCCCAGCTGGATATTTTCCAACCTGTTTTCAGTAAGGAAAGATGCTGGTGTGGGCGAGCACGAGCCAGCGCAGCCACATCTGCCATGAGGGTTTGTCCTGCTCGGGTCACGGGCTGGGGACCAAATTCCAGTTTTAATTATAATCCCGCGCCTGGGAGTGCACAGGGAACTCCCACTGCTGCCAGCACGTGGTGAGATCTGAGCCCTGTAACTGCCCCTCGTTAGGATAATGACTTATTGTCTCCTTCAGCATTCCTCAGGGTGGGAAAATACAGCCTGGCTGCAGCCAGCTCCTGCTCCCCTGGCTCCTGACTGTCTTTTGCAGCAGGGATGGGATGAGGAGCAGCTTTCCATAGGGCATCCAAAGGCAAAGCTTTGCCCATCTCCATGCAGCTGAGAATTTTGGGGGGATATGTGCAAAAACCAGAGCGAGAAACAACACGGGGGCTTGAACATGGACAACCGGCTGCAGAGGAGATTCCAAAACTCCTTCCAGGCTCGGGCATGTGCCCTGATCTCCTTTCCATAGAATCATCATAGAATTCCAGACTGGTTTGGGTTGGAAGGGACCTTAAAGACCATCTCATTCCAACCCTTGCCATGGGCAGGGACACCTCCCACTAGCCCAGTTGCTCCAAGCCCCGTCCAGCCCGACCTTGGACACTTCAGGGATCCAGGGGCAGCCACAGCTTCTCTGGGCAACCTGGGCTGGGGCCTCCCCACCCTCACAGGGAAGAATTCCTTCCCAATATCCCATCTAATCCTGCCCTCTGGCAGTGGGAAGTCATTCCCCCCCATTCCTGTCCCTCCAAGCCCTTGTCCCAAGTCCCTCTCCAGCTCTCCTGGAGCCCCTTTAGGCACTGGAAGGGGCTCTCAGGTCTCTCTGGAGCCCCCTTCTCTCCAGGCTTTCCAGGGAGCTCCTTCCCGCTTGGAAGTGACTGCAGCAGACCCAAAGTACAGCCTTAGTGGCAAATGACCCTAAAATCCTCTTTTTCTTTGCTCCCCAGTGGCTTAAAACACAAATACACTGAGATGCTCCTCATTTTAAATGGTTTTTGAATTATTCAAACTGGTCCTGGGCAGGGAAATGGGAGAGATTTGCTGTGAAAAGGGAACACTTTGACCAAAATCTCTCTAAAAATTGGGTGCCTTAAATACAGGCTTTAAGGGCAGCCTATAACTGTATAAATAAATGACTTAACTCTTGGATTGCTCCTATAGAAGTGGGAGGACCTGGCCTGTTACCTACATGCTGATTTCTATTTCCATTTCTATATCTATTTGTATTTCTACTTCTATTTATTTTTATTATTTATGTATTATTGTGTCTTGTTATACTTCTATATTATTATGCATTGTATTTATATATTATTGATATTAATATTTTTCTGTCATTTGTGTTTATATTATTTATATTTAATGGGTGGAATAGGTACCAGGCCCTGCCACAGCCTCTCCCAGTGCTTTTATTTACATTTGAGTGGCTGTACCTGGGAAATTCCACATTTTATCCAAATGTTGTGTTACCTTTCCAGCCAAGGATGGTGCTTGTTCTCAACTTGATTTTTAACCATTGCCAAGCAGACAGATCAGCCAAGGGAGATACTGAACATTGCTGGATGTTGTTCCTAATGGAAAGATATTCTTTTTGTCCCACTTTTTTCCCCTTTTTTCTCCTTTTTTCCCCTCCTGCTGCTATAAAAGTGGTCCATTTTCTCCCCAGACATCAGGCATCCAGAAGAACTCTCCCTTTTGAGGAAACCCAGAGATCCATCCAAGAAAAAAAAGAAGAAGTTGGACGATCAATGCGAAGACGACGCCTTCGAGCTGGAGGGTCCTCTGATCACGCCAGGGTCTGGTGAGCCAGGAAAAAAAATGGGAGGGGGGAAGAATGGCACTGCAATATCAGTCTGATTTAATTCCTTGAGGTCTGTGCAAGAAGCAGACCCCAAATAAATGACACAAGTCCTGCAGGGCTGCAGCACTCGGTCACGGATGCATGTCTGGAGCTGTCACGCATTTCAGGGAACAGAACAACACCAGGCTTCATAAAATAAACCAGAACACGAGTGTGACCACTTTAACACTCAGATGGCGTTACTGAGAGGTTTTCTTAAGGAAAATCATTCCTAATGTCAAATTCCAGGTGTGTTTTAGGCTGTACCATTGTCCTACTCCGTATTTATAACCCAGGAAGAGCAGTGTTTTATTAATTGCGTTCGTGTTGCCTTATGTTAAGTGTGTAGCTATGGATTGTAATGCTAAAAGAAACCCCTTTTATTGCCTGTGTGGTAGTTTGCCAGTCTGAATTGCAGAACCAGAGCAGCACTGGGAAGAGAATTGCTGGTGGAGTAATGTCCCTGATTGGAATAACATCCCTGATGGAGAAATATCCTTGATGGAGTAACATCTCTTACCCCAGGCAGCAAATTGATGCAGGTGTTTGCAAGCAGAGGGTTATTCAGCTCCGTGGCTGCTGGAATTCTGGTGTTTGAAAGCACATGGCAGGAGTTTAAACCATAATTTTGGCCAAGTGGGAGCACTTTATCCCAAATGGAATTGCGGAGTCGGCGGCGCTGCTGGGCGGGCGAGACGTGTCTGGCTGCCAAAGCTCTTGGGTTTAAATCCAGCGATCCGAGGGTAGCAGGGCAGCTTTGATTGAAAAAAATACCTTGAAGTTCAGTAAACTTGTATAAATTGGTGTTAAATTAACTGAAGGGAAGGTCATGGAGTGTGGTTAATGGCAGTGGTGGCGCTGGGTTTGCAGGCAGAAAGGTTTTTGCACCACGGGCTCCACATCAAACCATCAGCACGGATCTTGGCGAGGGAAAAATAATCCCTCTTTTGCTCTGATCCTGCTCTTTCTCCTCTCAGTTACTTAAAAGTGTTTCTGGGCTAGTCCTCTCCCATTCCTGGCTCAGAGACATTGGGCAAACTCCAGCCAATTTTCATTTCCATTTGGCTTTTTCATCCTGTGAGTCTGTACGAAGCCTTTCCAAAAGCCAGTGTTCACGGAGAGCATCTCTGTTGGATTAATAGGAAATACTTGGCCTGCTGTGGGGGAAATGAAGGCAGAAGAGAGTCTTTTATTTTAATTATTTATTGCTCCTTCAGTGAGTCACTTTGCTGGTTTTGCTCTCCCTGTGAATGAAATCACTTGCAGCAGGTTGAATTCCTGCGCGTTCAGGTGCCATTAGATAAAAGTCGTGGTTTCAATCTGAACAAACTGTTTCTAGCGTTGTTCCAACGCCAGTCCGTGTGCTGAATGCTTCTGAAAAACAAGTTAATAATTCAGGATGTGCTGGTTCCAGTGTGTGGAGGTGTACTGGGTGTGTTTTGTCACTGAGCTTCCCAAACCTGGCAGTGAAACCATTTAAATCCCGGTCAGCAGAGCTGCCAATACTCCCACAGGCCGTGTTTCCCAACACTTTCCATTAGAAGACCTGTATTCACTTGTTTATAAATTAGCCAAATTTGTAGCTATTTCTGCTGGAACTTTCCATGACACTGCCTGGCCTAGGGCAGATTTTTTAAGGGAAGCATCTTTTGAGATGTTTCAGGTGTTTGGAGAAGGTGATGAGGAGAACAGTGGAGGGGAAGCTTTGCTCTGATGGAGCAAACACTCACTCCGAGGAATGTGGGGGGATATCCATGGAAAAACCTGCCCAATTTGGGGCAAGAAGTGGGATTTTTCTTCTGTTGGTCCAGTTGATGCTCAGCCCTGTGTGCCCTGTGTGCTTGAGCCATGTGAAGGCTGAGACTGAGAGACACTGCGAGGATGGATGGGGAGTAGGCAGGAGCATCCTTCGGGATGTGGTTGATGGATGGTGATGGTGATTTACTGCTGGTTCTTGTTGGACTGCTCTGCTCCAGTGTTGTAGCAGCCCATGGGGAGAGCACCTTCCTGCTGCTTTTATAACCATAGAGTCATAGGATATCTCAAGTTGGAAGGGACCGTAAGGATCATCGAGTCCAACTCCCAACGTGTAAGTACCTGGTCTGAGTACCTGGCAAATCATCCCTGGCATTCTCCTTGCAAGTGGGAAGCTTGAAGGAGGGTATCTCCATCCCTTCACCATTTCTGCTGCTTTTTTTGCTCGTGCCTGGGTCTGTCTTGATGGAGGTACCCACAGTGCTCACTGGTCCCATCCAGACCAGGATGCCAGCAAAACTAGGAAGGACATTAAAAGCATCCTGGTGGTTTTCTTGTTTGACGGTTTTCACTTTTATTTTTCATCCCATCAGGCAGTTTAGAATCCCATTTCCATATTATTTGTTGTTTCCTAGCCATGAAGTTGGCAGTCATGGGCATGGTGCTGTCGATTCAGACAGTTCCTCCTGCTCCTTGAGATACCCATTGTGGAAAATGAGGGTTTGGAAAGGTTCTTTATTGGTTTGGTCTTGGACTTTTCCAGTCTAGCTCAGCTTTGTGCCATTCCTTGTGCAACGAGGGAGGAGGGATGGTTTGGAGTGAGGAGGTGGCAGTTCAGAGCAGCAGGAGGTGGCACAAAATTACCTTGTTTGTGGCATCTCAACCTTGTCACCACCTTCAACACCCTCAGCAGTGCTCTGGGAGGGAGAGTTTGGATGCATCGAACTGCATGTCTGAACAGGCTGGTGATTTAAAAAGGACATGGCCCTTTCCCAAAAACCCAGTTTGTTGTCAGACTTTCTAGATCCTGGTGGGCAGAGTTATGTCCAGCAGATGCTGCTGAGTGAGCTTGTTGCCCAGGGTACACATGCAGTGGAATTCCTGGCATTAGGGTATGGTGGTTGATCCTCCCTTCTTTTGAAAATCTGGATTTTAGATTAATGTAAAAATCAGTGTTCTTGTGAGGTGAATAGGGGCTGTTTCATAGAGTGGTTTAGGTTGGAAAGGATATCAAGGGATATCAACCTCTGCTGTGGGCAGGGGCACCTTCCACTATCCCAGGTTGCTCCAAGCCCCATCCAGCCTGGTCTGAAACCCTTCCAGGGATGAGGCAGCTCTCTGTTCAGCTCTCAGCTACTTTGGGGTGTGAGACACCAAGCTGTGATTTGCTTGTTTCCATTTCAAAATGCTCCTTTTAAAAGGTTTGGGTGGGTTTTCCGAGCGCTTTGAATCCGTACGAGCTGCAAAGCTTTGAAAGGCCTGTGAGTAAACGTGTGCTTTGGGATCAGTTTTGCACCACATCGCACCACTCGCTCGGCACATTAATACCAAACGTGTGTGGCCACCTCAGCAAGCTTTTCCATCCGGGAAACGCCGCGTTTCCACGCCCAGCTCTTCTTGTAACATGAGTAAAATAACGTGAAGTCACTCTGGGTGCTTTGCTGCCGAGTCCACCAGCGCTGCTGCCAACACTCCATTTGGGTGGTTCAACCTCACACCTGTGCTGTTCTGCCTCCTTCTAAAAAATGCCCATTTTTGGCTTCTGTCCTTTCCTGCTCTCCGGGTGACTTTCTCTCTCCTTCTCACTTCCCTCGTTTCTTTTCCCTCTCCATAGGCACCGATATTCTTTACATCGGCCCCGTCAAAGGTGAGCTCCACCTCAGTAGGACTTTTGCCCTCTGCCTCTGGTCTCTTTGGCTGCACCCTTAGTTTATTTTCCTGCTCCTCTAAAACCTTTGACTTCCAAAATCTTTAAGCAACAGGTAATACCGGTAAGTCGGGGGCCACTCATGTCCCAGGTGCCACAGAAACTCAGGGGGCAGGATTTTCCCGGCGTGGGAGACCTGTGTCTTTTCCCACCCGTGTGGGATGGAATGAGTTTTCCATCAGTTCCGCTCTTGGAGAAGAGCCGAGAGAGAGAGAGGACAGGGACAGCTTTCCGTGGGAGAACAAGCAGCGCAGTGTTTTCCCATTGTGGAAGGATAATGGTGGAAACAGGGAAGGTTTTTCATCCGTTGGCTGGGTTGGGAGCGAGGCAGGGCTTGTCCTGAAGCTAACTCCTGGCTTTTATTCCCCTTGCTGGTAGGAAATATCTATTCAAGCCCAGGACTGTATAGCAAAACGATGACGCCGACCTACGACGCCCACGACGGCAGCCCCCTGTCACCCACCTCCGCCTGGTTCGGTGACAGCGCCCTGTCGGAAGGGAATCCGGGAATCCTGGCCGTGAGCCAGCCCGTCACCTCCCCAGAGTCCTTAGCAAAAATGTACAAGCCCCAGACGCTGCTCGATAAAGCCAAAATCAACCAAGGGTGAGTCGAGGAGTCCCGGTAAGTCGGGGTTTTTTTTTTGCTGATTTTAAAGTGCGTCGCCGGAGCGTTTGGTGTGTGTTATCCCGTGTTGGCAATTTGCAGGTGGCTGGATTCATCCCGATCCCTGATGGAGCAGGAGGTGAAAGAAAACGAGGCTTTGCTACTCCGGTTCAAGTACTACAGCTTTTTTGACCTGAATCCAAAGGTACAGAGCTACTTGTTTCACTTGAATCTTGCAGGCAAAGGCTTGGAGCAAAGGATGCCTGGATCTCTCCAACGTGCTTTTGGGTTGGCAAACTTTCCCGAAAAACACGAAAATTTGAATGGAGTTTGAAAATGGGTCATGCAGGGATCAAACACAGGATTTGTGCTCCGTGTATATCAGCTTCCTAATGTTTAGGTGTTGCTAGAGATGCTCTGAGGGTTCTCAGAGCCACTTCGCTTCAGTGGCAGAGGATTTTCAGTCCCGGATTCAAGTGTTGCGTTGAGAGATGGGAGAATCCCGGAATGGTTTGGGTTGGAAGGGACCTTAAAGACCATCTCATTGCCGTGGGCGGGGACACCTTCCACGAGGTGAGGTGGTCTGTCTTGGCCTGGGCTCGCCCGTTTTCCGACGGTTCCGTGTTTTTGTGCTGTGCCGTAGTACGACGCGATCAGGATCAACCAGCTGTACGAGCAGTCCAAGTGGGCGATTCTGCTGGAGGAGATCGAGTGCACGGAGGAGGAAATGATGATGTTCGCAGCACTGCAGGTGGGACACAGGCCCGAGACGCTGGTGGTTTTGGGTCAGACTTGATTCTGTGGCTTTGCAGATTTCTCCACTGATTAACTTGATATGTGAAATCACGGAATCGCAGACTGGTTTGGCTTGGAAGGGGACTTAAAGACCATCTCATTCCACGCCCTGCCATGGGCAGGGACACCTTCCACTAGCCCAGGTTGCTCCAAGCCTTGTCCAACCTGGCCTTGGACACCTCCAGGGACGGGGCAGCCACTGCTGCTCTGGACAACCTGTGCCAGGGCCTCACCACCCTCACAGCCAAGAATTTCTTCCCAATATCCCATCTAAACCTACCCTCCTTCAGCTTAAAATCATGTATTTTGAGCCTCACCGTATCCTTGGTTGGAGCTTGGACTTCTCAAGCTGGTAGAAGTTGGATCATTTCCCACCTCCTAATCCTCACTTGAGTTTATTAGATTTATTTTGAATGTAAATGTTTGCTGCTGATTATTTCTCATGAAAAATAACTTCACCTTCTTTACCAAACGTGTTTATAATCTATCTTAACTTTTAATTTTGTACTTCTTAAACCCACCCAATACATACATGGGGTTACTGAACTGTGCCTTTCTGGCCCTGTGCCCCCCAAACAGCTGGGGGTAATCTGTGGGTTTCCCAGAACTATTTATTTCTCTGTTTTATGAAACACTCGGTGTGATTTGGCATAAATGCTACACCTGCTATTGACTTCTGTGGGACGGATGGCAAACATTTATTCCGTGTGGTCTGGCACGACTCGTTGCTGTAGGATGCAGGAATGTCCCCCTCAGGACCAGGGCTGTCTGCTCCAAGGGCCCCTCCCAGGAAAAAACTGGAGAAAACAGAAATATAATGACTCAGTTTACATCCCAGCACTCCAGAGTGGGTTGGGCACAGTCCTTCCTGTGAGATTTCATGGATGTTTTGGTTTTCTGGGGCAAAAACAGATGCAAAGACACAGGGTCACAGAATGGTTTGGGTTGGAAGGGACTTGGTCCATCTTGTTCCAACCCCCTGCCATGGGCAGGGACACCTTCCACTGGCCCAGGTTGCTCCAAGCCCCATCCAACCTGGCCTGGAACAGTGCCAGGGACCCAGGGGCAGCCACAGCTTCTCTGGGCAACCTGTGCCAGGGCCTCTCCACCCTCCCAGCCAGCATTTCCTTCCCAATATCCCATCTAACCCTGCCCTCTGGCAGTGGGAAGCCATTCCCCCTTGTCCTGTCACTCCAGGCTCTTGTCCAGCTCTCTTGATGCCCCTTTAGGCACTGGGAAGATGCCCCTGGTGGGAACAACCTCATCCACCAGGTCACTGTCCTGGTTTGTACTGGGCAAGGCATTTCCAGAGGTTGAGGGAGGTGATCCTGCCCCTCTGCTCAGCACTGGTGAGGCCACACCTGGAGTACTGAGTCCAGTTCTGGATTCCCCAGGACAAGAGAGACATGGACATACTGGAGAGAGTTCTCTGTTGTGGGCCACAAGGATGATGAAGGTCCAGGAGCATCTCTCCTATGAGGATAGGCTGGGATTGTTCATCCTGGAGAAGAGAGGGATCTTATTAAGTTCATAAATACCTGGTGGGAGGCAGGGAAGGAGATGGACATGGCCAGAGTTGTCCAGTGGCAGGACCAGAGGCCGTGGACACAACCTGGAACACAGGAGGTCCTTTCTGAACATCAGGGAACACTTTTTTACCATGAGGGTGACTGAGCACTGGCAGAGGTTGCCCAGAGAGGTTGTGCAGTCTCCATCAGGTTACTCAAAATCCAACTGGACGTGGTCCTGGAGCAGGGAGTTAAGACCAGGTGACCTCCAGAGGTCCCTTCCAATCTCAACCAGTCTGTGGTGCTGTGGAAAGAGCAGCTCTGCCCGGTGGAGTCCGGAGAGGTCCTTCAGGGATTGATTGCCTCTCCTTGAGCTGAAAACATCCAAGATGGTCATTCCTGTGCCTTGCCTTCCAGTACCACATCAACAAGCTGTCCATCATGTCCTCAGAAAACCACCTGAACAACAGTGACAAGGACGTGGATGAGGTGGATGCTGCGCTCTCGGATCTGGAAATCACCTTGGAAGGGGGCAAGACATCCACGATCCTGGTAAGGGTTGCAGGCACAACCATGACAGGGTGGGTTCTGTGTCCCCTCCTTCCCTCCTGGGAATCTTTCCAGGCTTCCAACCTTTTTTATTTCCTCTTCTCCCTTTTTTTTTCTTTTATTTCTCTATGAGAAAGTTGTCCCCGGCCGAGTAGAGCGACACAAAACATAGACCCCAATAATATTTGCTTTAAAATAGGGGATTTTTTAGATACTGAGGGATAGTTCTGGGGGCAGGGAACCACAGGCAGCGTCTGGAGAAGTCCTGGAGGAACCAGGGTCTTACTGAACCCCGCCCTACACCAAGCCACCTTCCTGATGAAATAACGGAAAACTAAATTTAAATGGATGTGATTTCTGTCCCCACTGCTGACTTTCCCAAGTACTGAGTTCTCCACGCTGAGGTTTCTCTTCCTCTGTTTCTAATTCACATTTTACAGCACCTAAAACGGCTGCTGTGATTTTCAGAACTAATTCATGCTTATGAAACCTTACTTTTATTGGACTGGATTTTAGCCTATGTCTGTATTTCAGAGGATTTGGTGGGGGAGGGGGCTGTTCAAATATGCTGTTTTAACACTCGTTTTCCACCTTTAAAAATGTAAAGGTTTAAAATTAAAGTGCATTAAAAGGACTCAGTCCTGTCAGCCTTGGCCCAGCACAGCTTTTCCAGGCTTTCTCCACATTTATACCGTCTCTAAATTTCATTTTAAGTTCTTTCCAACCCTAAGATCCCTGAAATTTTCCGGTTTTACACTTCATATAATATTTTTTTAAGTGTTTGTGAAGGGTCTTTTTGAAGTTACATCCATGCCTAGATGCTGTGTTGGCATTAACAACAGCAGAGCTTTGCAATATAAAGCAGTGGCTGCGACAGAGACGGCGACAAATTTTTATCACCGAGTCATTTTTACTAATTTCTTCTCAAAACCAGATTTGGAACACACCACTAAGGAACAAACCCTGCCAGATAAGAGTGCAGAGGACAGTGATTCATCCAAAAAACCCCCATCTTTTCCGTAGGGCTTGCAAGCAGGAGCCATTTCCAGATGCATTCGAGTAATTGAATACGGATAATGGGCAATTACTGGATTGTTTGTTTAGATTCTGCATTTTTTTCCCTGTGGTATCTATAAACAGTTCACTGCAGACTGAAAGTAAACTGTCCTGCTACTGGAAGCTGCTGGAGCAATCCTTCCTTTTTCTATCCCTCGAAAACCCTTGAGTTTCAGCTCCTGGGAGTTGCAAGTGCCCCCCCTGTACGTTTTCCTCACGCAAAAAGGGAATTTAAACTCAATATTTAAAAATCCAGGGTGGGGAAATAGTCTTTCTAGCCACATAAATCCCTTCTCCAGTCAGTTCTCTGTGGAGGTGCATCTTTTCCTTTGGTTTGGAGCTTAAGGAAGTAACCGAAGGAGGAGAAAAATCCCCGTGCGAACACGAGCTGCTGTGACCGCCCGTGACCTCGCGGGTGGGAATTGGCTCCAGCAACAGCAGGAATTGCTCAAAGGAAAATAAAACCTTGTCCTCTGCTTTCCACTGCTGGGCTGTGCCATGGATTTTTTTTTTTTTCACCGCTTGCTTCTCCCGGGAAGCGGCTCCGAGGCTTTCTCAGGAGCAGTTTCGTGACCCCTGATGTTGCTCCCGGCTTCCGCCCCCTTGCACCACATCCCATCCCTTCCCTGCCAGCTCTCACCATCCCGGCTCCGCTGGGGCAGGCGGGTGAATGGGATAATCTTTGATTTTCAGGGTGACATCACTTCCATCCCGGAGCTCGCCGACTACATTAAAGTCTTCAAGTAAGTGCTGATGGGAAGAGCTGCTTGTGAAACTGGTAATGGCAATGAATAATTAATGGTCCTACCTCTTAACATCCTTTTTTTTTTTCCATCTCCTGGCCATAAGATATTCAAAATACTCAATACTTGAAGTTGATTAGTTCTTGAATACAAAATTCAGGATGTTTTCCTACTGGGAGGGTTTGCTGCAGCCCATAGCCAGCAACGTGTGCTGGGCTATTTCTTCAACACATTTACTGCCCAGGAGATAATAAATCATCCTAAAAGATAATAAACCATCCTAAAATTAGGAGTGAGAGCTAAAAACCCTCCTCAAACACTTCTCCTGGTTTGCAGGAGGCTGGATGAATTCTAAACCAGTCCCTCCACCCTCTCCGTGCCAGAAGGAGCAGGTTAAGTTGACTCTGCTCCTCTTCCAGCTCGCTCAGGATTCAGGGATATTTTTTTTTAGTTTGCTTTGACTCGGATGGTGGAACGTGGAAACCGGGAACAGCAGCGTCTGGGCCTGGAGTAACATTTTTGGCAGCCACGACTGTCTTTTGCAATTTATTGCCGGCTGCAGCCAGGGTTACAGTGAAAGTTCTGGAAACTGGGAATAGTGGTGAGATTTCGCAGCAGAACTGCAGGGTAGAGGAGGGGGAAAAGGCTGTAGGCAGCAAAATAGCTCTGGAACAAGCCTTTATTTTATTAATTGTTTGGTTCTGGAGCCAGAACCTGGCACTCACAGCTCTGAAAAACTCCTTCTCCCTCTCCAAAGGCAAATTAATAAGGTCTCTGCGTCTGTCTGGGCGTGTGGTCTGGCTTAATCAGGGCAAAGTTTCAGGGCTGCAGCCCCTCAGTGGGTGTTTCTTCCCTCCCTTGAACAAACAAACAAACAAAAAACTTGTTCTTCCCTTTGATCTGCTGATTTGCCAATAAAATTAGGCACGACTCAGGGAGCTAATTGCCTGCAAATTGGAGCACCAGGAGATGGAGCAGGCAGAAGCTGCCGGTTCCTCGCCCAGTGAAAGCCTAAAAGCCCCCGGGGTTAGGACT
Source organism: Pachyramphus minor (assembly GCA_013397135.1). Lineage (NCBI taxonomy): Eukaryota > Metazoa > Chordata > Aves > Passeriformes > Tyrannidae > Pachyramphus > Pachyramphus minor. The sequence goes on along the minus strand of VYXB01009265.1, from coordinate 100,032 downwards.
TAGAGCTGTCAAATTGAACAGAGAATTCCATTTGCTCCTAAAATTGGGGGTCAAAAGGCATTTTAGTGCCAGAAATCCAATGTAAATGGACGTTCAGAGCTGGCCCAGCTTTGGATGTGCCTCTTGTCACACTTTGCTTGGAGAGGAGCTGCAATACATGTCCCTAATTTTCCATAGGTTTAGCTCCTGTAAATATGTCCCTGTATGTGCCTGGTGTTGCTGCAGAGAACTGGGATGCTTCTCTCTCCCCCTCAGCCAAAATCATAGAATTCCAGAATGTTTTGGGTTGGAAGGGACCTTAAACCCATCTCATTCCACCCCCCTGCCATGGGCAGGGACACTTTCCATTAGACCACGTTGCTCCAAGCCCTGTTCAACCTGGCCTGAAACACTTAAAGGGCAGCCACAGCTTCTCTGGGCAACCTGTGCTGGGGCCTCACCACCCTCACAGCCAAACATTCCTTCCCAATATCTTCATATATTATATCCAGCATCAAAATGCCCTTCCTGCAATTTAAAGGAGACCCTCCCCCCAAAAAATCCAAAGACAATAAAGATGCATTAAGGCATCTTTAACAAAGGATGGAAAAACCTGCACATGTGGGATGGCTTGGCTGGAGGCTGGTGACTTCTTCCATAGTGGGAAGCAGCTTTCAAAGGAAATTTGTGGTTTATAGTTTTCCCAGGGCAGGGCTGTGTGTGTGTCAGGGCTTTTGGAGGAGGAGGAGGAAATCCAGCAAGGGCAGGAGGAAGCAGCAGATGCCCCAGCTCAGGTGTCCATCAGAGGAGTGGGAGCAGGGAGGTTAAGGCAGACAGTGTTTCTCCCCCACCTCCCTGATTTCCTTCTGACCTGAGCAGCCTCCAGTTCGCTTTTGCTCGGAAATGGAAGTGCAGATCCCTGAGGACAAGCAATTGGGGCCATCACATGTTTGATCCCTGCAGATGAGAGATCAGCAGCTGTTTCCGGGATGGAAATATGAGAAATGAGTGAGAGGCTGCAGATCCAGCCTTAGAATAAGGTTTATAAATTAGGGAAGGTTAAAAAATTCAGATACTTGGAGCAGTGCAAAGGCCCTGGGCTCGTGGTGGGAGGATGAGCTCAGGGTCCCACCGAGCCAAGCAGTCACTTTGTTTTGCTTCAGGTTTGCAGGGCCATCAGTTCTCCTGCAGAATCAAGCAAAATCCATGTTTTACACAGAAAAGAAGTGAACCTTTTGGGATGTGGAGTGTTTAAATACAAACCAAGTGCACTCGTGGGTGCGTGTGGCTGACGAGTCCTTGGAAGTGCTGCTTCCCCTCAGAGCTTGAGCAGAGTGGTTCCACTTCCTTGTGGTGGGTGGAGAGGCAGGTTTTGCAGTGGTTCATGGACATGTCTGTTTTTATAACACAGTTCTCCAGCTCCCCCCACCTTGCCCCAAATTACCTCCATGGGATTGAAGAGCCCAAACTTGCCACTGGAGCTCAGCTCTGCAGCAAAAGGGTGGCGGAGCCCCGGGGCAGGGACTATCCCAGGGGTGGGAGTAACCCAGGCTGCTGACAGCAGGTTTCCAGGGGTGAAATAATGAGTTTCTTGGTGCAGCAGCTTGTTTTAGGAGCCTAAACCAAGTGTGATGTCCCTCCATGTGTCTGGCAGGCCCAAGAAGCTGACGTTGAAAGGCTACAAGCCCTATTGGTGCACCTTCAAAGATACCTCGATCTCCTGCTATAAAAGCAAAGAGGAGTCCAACGGGACTCCTGCTCACCAGATGAACCTGAGAGGTAAGAGAGGCATGAGGTGAGGGAAGAGAAGCTGCTTTTTATTCCTGTAATAGACTGGTCCTCCTGTGTCCTCCTTTCCCACTGCTTTATCACCTTGGCATGACTTTCCGAGGGTTGGGCAGAAGTGTTTAAAGGAATGAGGTGACTGGGTTTGATGATGTGGCTCAGACCTGGACTTCTAGACAGTGTGATCCCACAGGGAAGCACCAACAGCTTCCCAGTAGCATGAGGAGACAACTTACAGAATCATGGAATGCTTTGGATTGGAAGGGACCTTCAAGACCATCTCATTCCAACCCCCTGCCATGGGCAGGGACACCTTCCACTTGCCCTTTCTTTTTGTCATACTTAGTTCAACCACAGTTCCCACAGCAAAAAAAAAAAAGAGTTTAAGCTGGGAAGAACAGACCACTCTCCTCCTCTGCTGCCTGAGATTATTTTCCCTCCTCTGCCCAGTGCTGGTTGAGAGCAGCCTCACTACGAGCCTTGGGCTTTTAAATTCCTACAGTTGCTGCCTTTCCTTGCGTCAAGTTAAACATTCCTGCTCCGGCAGCCACGGAGCTGCAGAGAGGGCTCATTTGTTTTCCCCATGGAGGCAGGAGCAGATGGGATGCCAAGCGACCTCGGGCTGCTGTGGGAGCGAAGCCCGGCCCGCAGGACCTTTTTGGGAGCTTTTGACAGATCTGCTGTGACGGCACTTTTAAAAAATCTCGGAGGCGGCGTTGAAGCGGCGCCCGGGAGGACTTGGCTGCTCCAGTTCATCACCCCCCGTGTTTATCCAACCACTTGGAGTTCTCTCCAGACTCCGGGAGCGGGATGCTCACACCTCACCACTCACAGTAGCAGCCAAAATCTTGGAATCACAGGCTGGTTTGGGTTAAAGGGACCTTAAAGACCACCTTGTTCCACCCCCCTGCCACGTGCAGGGACACCTTCCACTAGCCCAGGTTTCTCCAAGCCCTGTCCAACCTGGCCTTGGACACTTCCAGGGATGGGACATCCCATCCTTGCATAAATAACATAGAGGGGTTTCAGGGTAGGAGTCAACACCCATCCAGTCACCTTTTTGTACCCTTTCACAAAAGGAAATATCAGGGAAAAGGTTCTTCCCCCAGAGGGTGGTTGCCCAGGCTCCCCAGGGCCATGGGCACAGCCCCAAGGCTGCCAGAACTCCAGGAGGGTTTAGACAAGGCTCTCAGGGACAGGGTGGGATTGTTGGGGTGTCCTGGGCAAGCTGGGAGTTGGACTCAGTGATCCTTGTGAGTCCCTTCCAACTCAGCATATTCAAGGAAAATTTTGAGGTATTTACCAACCATGGGATCCATTCACAAGGCCAGGCAGGATCCATGAGGTTAATTCTGTGGGCATACCTTAGCTTTGGCTTCATTTCTTTCAAATTTCTTTCACCTGTTTTCTTGTCACTTGGAAAAAGAGAGAGCTGACAGTGGGTGTTGTCCCTGCTGTGTGGAGTGTTCATCCCCTGGAAGATGTGGTACAAACCTTTGTCAGCACTGAGACCCTCTGTTTGGAGAACTTTGCCTTTTCTTTCCTTATTTTTGCTTTTCCCCCTCTTTTTCAAGCATAGTTCCTCACCTACTTCCCCATTAAACACTGGCTCCCTCATTGCAGGATGTGAAGTTACCCCTGATGTGAACATCTCTGGTCAGAAGTTTAACATCAAACTCCTGATTCCGGTGGCGGAGGGGATGAATGAAATTTGGCTGCGCTGCGACACCGTAAGTATCTCTTGGACTTGGCCACCTGTTCACCATCAGCTCATGCTGAGGTGCTGTTAAGTAAAAAAACAGGTAGAAAACGCACTCACCTGTGTCTGATCTCAGCATTCCAAACACATTCCGACTCAGTCACCTGTGAGTGCGGAGCAGAAAATCGTTCCCTGCTTTTCCTTGGCTTTGTCCCGTGGTTTTAATCTACGTGTTGGCTGTTGGGTTTCTGCCTGTCCTGGTGCATGTTGGAGCCTCCTGGGGCTGGAAGGGGAATGAAGGTGGTCGCCCCATGGCTCTGACGGGCACGGGTCTCCATTTTGGGGCGGCAGGAGACGCAGTACGCCAGCTGGATGGCCGCCTGCCGCCTCGCCTCCAAGGGCAAGACCATGGCCGACAGCTCCTACGGCATGGAAGTGCAGAACATCCTGTCCTTCCTGAAAATGCAGCATCTGAACCCGGACCCGCAGCTGATCCCGGAGCAGATCAACACCGACATCAATCCCGAGTGCCTGGTCTCCCCTCGCTACCTGAAGAAGTACAAGAACAAGCAGGTACGTGCTGGCCCGACGGCGTTGTTGGCGTTGTTGGCGTTGGCTTTGGTGTTGGTGCGGGCTGGGCTGACCGGGCACGTGTTTTGGCGGTAGCTGGTGTCTAACACGACGTGTTTCTGGATGTCTTCACTTCCTGGGGTGCACGTGGTTACTAAAACGAGACGTGACTGACCGAAGGGCGTGGTTTGGACGCAGCACCTGGGGATGGCACCCACCGCCGGAACTGTGCCGGGCGCTGGGTGATGTGCACGCGCACAGCCCGGGCAGCGGGGAGTCCTCAATTGTAAATACATTTAAAATTGGGTTACATTTGTTTTAAATGCATTTTGGGAATGGTTTGGCCCCCGCTGATGAGTGATGGTGGAGCGATGGGCTCAGCTGCCCCATCTCTCCCCGCAGCTGGACTCAATCCCCGGTGCTGGGATTAAAACCCCATTCCCCGCACAAAATCCATGGAGAAATCCCCAGGATCAGCAGAGTTGCAGTTGCTTGCAGTGCTTTATCCACACTTGGCTGAAATGCAGTTTGCATATTTTCTCTCTTTGCTTTTCCACTGCTTCCAAATGCCAGTCCTTGAAACATTTGCTTCGTTTTTGAGTTGCTGTGACTCGAGCTTGAACTCCACGCTCCATCCCATCCCTGCAGGACAGGGCTGAACTGTTCCATGCTGGAAATAAATGCCTGACTCTCTGAAAGACATTATATGTCAGAACAGCAGCAAAAAATAAGTAAAGCATTGCTCTGTGGCCTTCTGGTGACTTAAATCCTTTGGCCTCTGGCTGGATGCGATTTCTCCGAGCCCAGAAGAAGGCTGCAAGTCAGAGAAGCTGGAAAAATGTAACTTTTTATTGGCACAGCACAGTGATTTCCTGGCAGTGGAGTTATATTTTATATAGCCCTTATTATTCTTCTGAATAAGGCTTTATATCCACTTGGATGGAGGAGAGGCTGCATAAATATACTGTTTTAACATATATGTGATACTTTCTGGGTTTCCGGTAAAATGGAGGCACCTGGAAAAATATTAGCTTGAAAAACTTGCTTACTGTGCAGGTATCCTGGTTATAAAAATAAAATCCATGGAATCGTGGGGATGGGCACGAGCCCTCATCCTGATCTCAGCTGGAACAGCAGCCAAGATGCCAATGCTGGTCCCTCATAGACATCGGCTAAAGAGCGGAGTTAGGGTTTTCCTTGTGGCCAGAGGCAAAGCTTGGAGCAGCAGAGGATGTTTGCCGGGAGGAATGAGGGATGGAGGCTGTGGGAATGCAAGGAATTTGACCGCAAGGGTCCCTCCGTGGCCCCGGCACAGGGAAAGAGGAGCAGGAGGAGGAGGAGGAGGAGGAAAAGGAGGAGGTTGTGCAGCCCACAAACAGTGCTGGAATGGGAATTGGCAGTGGGCCTTGCTGCTGGAGGGTTTACTAGAAGCTCTTGGTCCTCTCCAGCCCCAAATTCACTCAGTCAGGTTTGTCTCCATGTGCAGCAGAGTAGGATTGGCAGGCTGGGTTTGGAAGCACCGAATCCTAAATGCAAATAAACAAAAAACAACCCAAAATAAGCATTTTCACAGCTCTCGGGTGCCTTTCTGGGGTTTGGTGTCAGAGACAGCAAGGGCAGACACATCCCTGAGAAGCCCAGCTGATGTTATATCACATCTGCTTGTTCCCCTGGGCAGCATCCCCATCATTTCTCTGCATATCCCAAATAAAAGGAGCTTTTGAGCTCATAGTGAGCTCTTGAGCTTCCTCTGACACTGAGCAGCCTGGAGTTTGTTCAGAGACGTGGGGAGGAATGTGAGGATATGAATTTTCTTCCAAGCCAGCAGCTTCACCCTCCCCTTCATCCATCAGCTGGTCCATAGAATCACAGAATCCCCTGAGTTGGGAGGGACCCACAAGGACCATCCAGTCCAACCCCTGGCCCTGCCCAGGACACCCCAACAATCCCACCCTGTCCCTGAGGGCGTTGTCCAAACCCTCCTTGAACTCTGTCAGCCTTGGTGCTGTGACCACTGCCCTGGGGAGCCTGTTCAGTGCCCAGCCACCCTCTGGGGGAAGAACATTTCCTGAGATCCAACCAAAACCATCTCAGGACCAAAACCAAAGCCAGGACCCAGCTGGGATGACACCAGTGCTCCGGCAGGGCCGGCACGAGCGGCGGATCTCTGCTCGCTTGTCCCTGCTCACGTTCACTTTGGCTGCTTTTCCACCTAAGGAATTGTGCATGTGTTTTGGTTTGGTTTTTTGTTGGTTTTTTTTTTTTTGCTTGAACTTCGGTTTGCAGTTAATTTACACTTTTCCTTTGCTTTGTTGCCATATTTCTGATTGCTTTTTTTTCTTTCTGCCTCCTTTTCCTTTTTTTTTTCCCCCCCATTTCGCCTTGCCATCTACAGCCAGGCTATGTAAGAGACTTGGTAAGTGACAGCGACCATAAAATTAAGCTACGTTTAAAATAAAACTTAAAAATAATCTAGAACCCCTCTGGTTTAGAGAGCAGCGATGAAAACACTAACAAAACCTTACACCCTCCCTGAGAAACCTGGGCCCTGCTTGTTTCTTTTTTATAACAGTCCCCAGTGATTTATGCTGCGAAGCTGGAAACCCTACACCACAAATTTGCCTTGTTGTTGCTCACTCACGTCCTGCGCCTTAAAATTCCCCGAGAGCCCGAGCGGCTCTTTTGCCTCCAGACAGCCCAGATCTATATTTGCTTTGATATGTCTGGAGATGGGGAGCTCCACGTTTACCCGCCGTGGCCGCAGGCTCTGAGCAGTCGGGGCTGAAATCAGACCTCGGGGTAGAAATCGTTGATTGTCCGCGTTGGGATCCGCGTGCGGCTCCCGAGTTCGCGCGAGGTGCCGCTGAGGTGCCCCCCTTCCCCTAAATCCGGTGTGTTGGCCGCCCGCAGATCACAGCACGCATCCTGGAAGCCCACCAGAACGTGGCCCAGATGAGCCTCATCGAGGCCAAGATGCGGTTTATCCAAGCCTGGCAGTCGCTGCCGGAGTTCGGCATCACGCACTTCAACGCAAGGTCGGTGGGGTTGCTGGGGCTGGGCAGGAGGAATGTCCTTAATAAACGTGTGGGGTGCGTTAAAAATCACGGGGTCATCGTGGAAATGGGTTGGGTTTGAGGGGAACTTGAAGATCACCTCGTTCCAACACCCTGCCTTGGGCAGGGACACTCTTATGCTCATCCTGAGCTGGGGAAGTCGCGCTGGAACTGAAGTTAAAAGCATTAATCACATCGACTTATAAAAATTATTTTATAAGTTGACTCAGCTGCTGAATTTATGTGTTATCACAGGCTTGACTTTCTTAATCCCTCGCCCTGTCACAGGTTCCAGGGTGGGAAGAAGGATGAGCTGATTGGCATCGCCTACAACCGGCTGATCCGGATGGACGCCGGCACGGGAGACGCCGTCAAGACCTGGCGCTTCAGCAACATGAAGCAGTGGAACGTGAACTGGGAGATTAAAATGGTGAGATGGTGTTTTACAACCTGTCCTCTTCCCCGGCTCCTGTCCCTGAGACAGGCAGCACTCTTGGGATCGTGGGATCCCAGAACGGTTTGGGATGGAAGGGATCTTAAAGACCATGTAGTTCCACCTGCCATGGGCAGGGACACCTTCCACTATCCCAGGTTGCTCCAAGCCTCATCCAGCCTGGCCTTCAACTATATCAATGTAATACAGTTTTTCCTCCCTTGTCTTCCACCCTCCTTGGAGATCAAGCAGAGCTTGTCCCAGCTGTTGGTGGAGTAGAGTGTGACCCTTAAAATACAGAAAAATACCTGAATCTTTCTTTGCTGCAGCCAGGAATGATTTTCTCTGGTCTCTGAACACCCATTCCAAGACAGTTAAATAAAATCAAACCTCAGCACTGATGCTAAGGCTTCATCCTAACCAGTAACATAAATATACAGGTCCTTATCCATACCAAATTTCCTTTTATTTGCTGTACAGCTCAGGCTTTCATTTAAGTAAGTGGTGAAAAGAAACAGTAGACACTTCCCCAGGCTCTGAGATGGGCTTTTCCCCCACTGTTACGTTTGGATGCACAAATTTTTGGTCTCCTTTTTGGCAGAAAACCTAATTAAAATTGCCAGGGATACATGAGGGCTGTTGTCCTGCCGTTTGTGGCTCGTTAAGGGTTGTTGGAAAAATTATTCAGCTTCCCCTCTGCCTCAGAGTCATTGTTTTGACCCAGCTGCAAGTCCCAATATCCCAATTATTTGGCTTGGGTACTCTGCTGGGAATCCCCCTCCCTCCCACAGAGCTGTCAGTGATGGGGGGACAAAAAGAGAAGGAGCATCAATAAATGGTTGGTCTGTTCAGTCCCTCCAAAATGAGCTCCCCCAGCCCCCATAAAGTATTTCTCAGGCAAAACTTCCACTTAGAAAACCAAGGAAAACTGGAAAGCAAGCCCAGATTTCAGCAGATGTGTGCCTGGTCTCTGTTTCTCTGGAAGTGAAGAAAATATGGCCACGTGCCCACCATGGAGAGTTGGAAACACACTGGGGGATTGTTTCTGAGTCATGGGGGAATAAAAGGTGTAATGGTAATTTAAATAAATAAATGAAGAGGTAAATAAATAGAAAATTAATACAAATAATTAAAAAGGCAATAAAAGGTATTTCTGTATCTAAATGTTTGACTAACATAGAGTTAGTTATAGGATGTAAAAAGGTGGAAGGAACCCATAATGATCGGCGGGGCCAAATCATCATTTATAGAATCACAGAATTATGGAATGGTTTGGGTTGGAAGGAGCTTAAAGATCATCCAGTTCCACCCCCTGCCATGGGCAGGGACACCTTCCACTAGCCCAGGTTGCTCCAAGCCCCATCCAACCTGGCCTTGGACACTGCCAGGGATCCAGGGGCAGCCACAGCTTCTCTGGGCAACCTGTGCCAGGGCCTCCCCACCCTCGCAGAGAGGAATTCCTTCCCAATATCCCATCTAACCCTGCCCTCTGGCAGTGGGAAGCCATTCCCCCTTTGCCCTTACACTCTAAGCCCTTGTTCCAGGTGCCTCTCCAGCTCTCCTGGAGCCCCTTTAGGCACTGGAAGGGGCTCTCAGGTTTCCCTGGAGCCTTCTCTTCTCCAGGAGAACACTCCCAGCTCTCCCAGCCTGGCTCCAGAGCAGAGGGGCTCCAGCCCTTGGAGCTTGTCCTTGGCCGCCTCTGGACCTGCTCCAGCATTGACATCACCGGACTTTGCTTAGGCACTGGAGAAGGCATCTGAGTAGAGAGAGAAATCAGGGAGAAAGGGAGCAGTAGTTCCTTTGGGAAGGCCGGGGGGCTGACGCTGTGCTCTCACGCTCCAGGTGACGGTGGAGTTCGCCGACGACGTCCGGGTGTCCTTCATCTGCACGGAGGTGGATTGCAAAGTGGTGCACGAGTTCATCGGCGGGTACATCTTCTTGTCCACACGGGCCAAGGACCAGAACGAGAGCTTAGATGAAGAGATGTTCTACAAACTGCTCAGTGGCTGGGTGTGAGCCCCGCCCGCCCCGCACCCGGAGGAACCCCCGTGGCCATATTAATTAATATTTAACTTTCCAAAGCTGTTCTTCTTTGAGATAATGCTGCTTAATAAAGTAAGCTTGAAAGGTATCTTTTTTTTTTTTTTTAATCATTGGAATTTTTTTTTTTTTTTTTGCATTACCAGACCAGTTAATCTGTGTGCACTAATGAGCACTTCTGTTAATTCGCTATAACAAGACCATGTCTGGGTCGTGGATCCAGATTCCTTGTGGGCAGATCAGGATAAGATTTAACTGACTTAAAACAGCCAATTTTTGAAGAGAACTCTAAGCCATCTTCTTGTAAAGCCATCCAGGGCTTAACCTATATGAAGTCTATTTTTCATGTTTAATGCATGAGTGTTTTATTTCTTCTTTTTTTTTTTTTTGGTTGTGTTTTTATTCTGTACATTTGTCCTTTTTGGAAGTTTTTAATTCCTAAACAGAGCTGCCATCTCTCCTCTCACACTACACACACCAGGACTGCGACAGGTGCCTGACGTGACTTTTGTGTGGCCTTGAAGATGATCTTCTGTTAGTCTGTTATAGCTTGGATTTGTTTGTTTAACTTGCCTTTTGATAATCATTTATATTGTCCTTTTTTTTTTTTTAATTTTATTTGTACACCATATTGTATTATGACACTTTTAGTATTCACCAGCATAGTCACTGTTCTGCCTCTGATATGCAAAGTTTTTCATTACGATATGAAGTAAAAGGTCTATGAAGTAAAGGTTTTGTGTAACTAATGTAAAAAACCCACAAATTTTATAAAATTGTACAGTTTTGTTAACTAGTCTCACAAGCCAGCTAGAATATTGCATAGATCCTGTGTATCAGCAGTACCTATAGGATGTCTGGAAGGGGTATGGGGGAGAAACCAAGGAATAAAAAAAAACCCCAAAAAATACAATTTCAGTGAATTTTTACCTTAAGTTAAAGGGGATCTCAGAGCTGTGCCACAACACCCTCAATAACTGATACTTGGGGCCAGGTTCATTAAGCCATTCCCACATTAATGCCAATGAGGAGGATCCCGTCCCCCACCCAATGCTGAGGAATAACCAGTGTTGTGTTCCAGTACTCTGTGGTTTCAAGACTGTAAAAATGCATTTTATTTTAAATAAAAGTCAAATCTTTTATTTAATATTCGGCTTCAGCTCCTGGTTTTTGGGGTTTAACTGAGCTATGGAAGGGCCATAAGTAACTCCCATAGGATAGATGCATCCCGTGCCAGCCCTGTGCTCCCTCACACTGCTCTATCCTGAGCTTGCCAAAACAAATGCCACCAAAAAGCAAAACAAGTCACAGAATCACAGAATGTACCAAGTTGGAAGGGACTCAGAAGTCACAGAATCATGGAATGGTTTGGGTCGGAAGGGACCTTAAAGCTCATCTTGTTCCAACCCCTGCCATGGACAGGGACACCTTCCACTAGCCCAGGTTGCTCCAAGCCCTGTCCAAACTGGCCTTGGAAGCTTCCAGGGTTCCAGGGGCAGCCACAGCTTCTCTGGGCAAGCTGTACCAGGGCCTCAGCACCCTCACAATCAGGAATTTCTTCCCAATAACCCGTCTAACTCTGCAGTATGGCAGTGGGAAGCCATCACTCCTTGTCCTGTCCCTCCATCCCTTGTTCAAAGTCCCTCTCCAGATCTCTTGGAGCCCACTTTAGATCTCCTTCAGATCCCAATCCCTGGCCAGTCAGGCAGTGGGGAAGCAGCCCAGGGATGCAGGGAATCACAGGATCTAGGCCAGGCCCACCACTAAGCCACGTCCCCCGTTGCCACATGTACATCTCTTTTATATCCCTCCGGGGCTGGTGGCTCCACCACTGCCCTGGGCAGCTGTGCCAGTGCCTGACCACCCTTTCCATGAAGGAATTTCACCCAGTACCCAACCTAAACCTCCCCTGGCACAAATGATGCATTCCTCCATTTCTGCACCGATCCTCTGAGTTTCACACCAGGAAAGGCTGAGCCCTTGCTCCATAAAATCCAGGGGAGGGGGTGGCCCGATGATGCCGGGCGATTCCTCCCACTCCTTGTTCCCACCGCAAACGGCGGTGGAGGTGTGCCCGGGATGTGCCAGGGATGCTCCTTGTCCTGCCCCACACCCCAGGGCTTGTTTTTCTGGATGCTGGCAAGTCCAGGCAGCCCCAAGAGGCACACGAATGGAAGGGTGGCGTGCACGCTCCTGGCAGGCAGCGCCAGGGTTTTGGCTGGATGCGGGAGCGGGTGAGGCACGGCAATAACCCTGGAATAGCTCCAGAGCTGGGTGTGTGGTGGGGATGGCTCGCTGAAAAATATTGACCTCCCATTTCCCAGCCTGGGGTTATGCAGGATGGGGAGGTGTAACGTGGATAGGGAAGATGGGGGGAGAAGATGGACCAAGTCCCCTCGGTCCATCCATCCCACAGGGCTCCGTTACGCTGCTCCCGGGCCTGAATCTGCAGCTGGGGGAGGTGATAAGGCAGGAAACGCTGAGCAGAAAAGCAGAGGAGGTCGGGAAGGGGCATGGGAAGGCAGAGGCTGCTCTCGGCCGCAGCCCTTCCCCGCACGGCCCCCCGAGGACGGGAGCTGGGAGAAGCCGGGTGGGAAGCGCTGCGGGCACTTGCAGGAGGCTGGGAAGCAGGGAGAGGGCCACAGGGGGTTCAAGGTGATCTGAAAGGTTTTCTAGGATCTTTCCTTTCTCCTCAGATGAAAAGATGCAAACTAAAATGAGCTGTTGCAGGGGATAAAAAAAATAATGTGGTTTTCTTAAAATCTGGAGAAACACCAGATAAAATACAGCACGGATGGGAACAGCCACACACAGAGGATGGACATGGGAGTGAGGAGGAAGCATGAGGAGCATGTTGGAAAATGAATTATGGAGGGAGGTGGTAAGAGCTGGAGCCCATGGGAAGGGATGGATGATCCACCTCAGGGACAGGCAGAGAGGACAAGGGGGATCATGGCTGTTTGTTCCACGCTCCTGAGCCAAAGGAAAACCAGGATGTGGTGGGCACAGAGGGTTTCCAGTGATGTGCTGGGGAGAGATGTCACAGACCAAGTGGTTTTGGGGGTGTTTGGGCACTAAACTGAAAAGCAGAGGATGAGGAAGGTCTTGGCAAGCCAAGGCAACTGCAAATCCCAGTTCCCACAGCTCCAGTGCTGCAGGGAGACATGGAGGTTTATTCTGCTAACACAGCAAAATCTGGCTGTGGTTGTCCCTTTTGGAGTAAACCAAACTAAAACCAAAACCAAACCCAAGGAGAAACCAGCCTGTGGGTGTCCACAGCCCCCAGGAGTGACTCAGGCTCGGGGAGGAAGTGCTGTGACTGTCTGGCATCCACGGCTGCACTGGGAAAAAAAGGAACTATTTCCAACTATTTTGATAAGCACATGATAGGGAGGGAGGTTCAGAGCCAACAGGGCTGCTCAACCCCAAGTTTAGCCAAAATAAGTGGCAGGAATGCCCTGAAAATGGGACAACTCCAGCCCTCCAGCAAGCAGCAGGGCTGGGGGGATGATGTTCCTCACTCACTGACCCCATTCCTGGCCCTTGAGGGGTGGAAAAGGAAAAAATAAATCACTTTTTGTCAAGGTACTGATGCAAACCGGCTGCCAGGGTGGAAAACCCACCTCTCTGAATGCAGGCAGGGGATTTGGATGCCTGTGTGAGCCAGGCATGGGCTGGGGGGGGTCGGCTGGGATTCCTATGGAGTTTTAAGCCCCAAGTAACTTAACACCGTGCAGATGGGCAAGGCCTGGAGCAGGTTTAAAGTGGGATCAGTGGAGTTTTGGACAGGGGAGAGGTTTGCAGACCCATGGAGATTTTAAAAACAAAGCAAACAAGAAATATGTCCCAAACAGGGCTGTCCCCTGGCATCAAGGAGGGGGTGAGAGGTGGGGGTCAGGACATCCCGCTGACAGGAATTGATGGAAAAAGGTAACTTGGGGAAGCTGTTGGTTTGGGGAGGCAATAAACCTCCATCCCTGGAAGTGTTCAAGGTCAGGTTGGATGGGCTTGGAGCAGCCTGGTCTAGTGGAAGGTGTCCCTGCCCATGGCAGGGGGGTGGAACGAGATGAGCTTTAAGGTCCCTTCCAACCCAAAGCATTCCATGACTCAGTGATTCTGTGATAACACAAACTGACCCCAAACCACTCCAGAAGGAGCTGGGTTATGGCCTACAAACAGGACAAGTGGGTTTCCAAAAGCCCTCCCGTTCCTCCTGCTGTGGGATGGCCACCCCAGACACTGGGGCTTTCCTGTGGAAGGCAGGGGCTGTAGAAAGCTCCTTAAATTAATCCATAGTAAAACCAAGCTGGATGAGTCACTTCAGTGTCTCAGGAAGCACGTTGGAGACTCTCCAGCCTTCAGGCCGGGAAGGGGCTCCTGGGTGGCCAGCACCAGCTCCCTGTGGGGCTGGCTGTGTGCACAATCTCCCAAATTCCTGGTGCTCACACCGTGAGGGAATGTGAGAGCTTTGTCCAACCTTGTCCAACCGCTCCTGGGTTCAGCATCCCAGGGTTCGGATCAGCAGCATCGTCCACCCTGCCCTGCCCCAGGAGAGGGACCCTCTGAGGGCACTCAGGACCACCAGGGATTTAGCTGGCATTGACTGGGGATGCAGGAAAGCCAGACCTGGTGTCTGCACAGCCAGGCAGGATCCAGCCCAGAGCCAGAACCACACACGGATGTGAGTTGCCTGCTTCAATCCAGCTGCACTTCCCAGGTGTATTAACCCTCATCTCCAATGCAGGAAGGGATGGTGAAGATCCAAAGCCCTCAGTGACACCACCAGGAACAGTTTAATTGGTCTAATTAAATTCTGACTGATCAGTGACTCTGCTCAAAACCTTTCTGGAAACCAGCGGGACGGTTTATTTGTTTGCTTTCAGTCTCACAAAAGCCCTGTGTGCTTTTACTTGTGGCACCGAGGCACTAAAGAGATAAAAGATCCATAAATATCTGCTGGATGTTATAGATTTTTGAAAAAAATTAAGTGCCTCCCTGCTCACAGCTCTTCCCGTAAGCACCAGTGCAAAGCAGCTTCCATCGGCGTCCCAGCCTTCCCTTTGAAATCCTCTGCATCCCTCCAGCTGTTCCACATATTTCAGGCTTGAGTGGCCCCCCAGAAACTGCTCCTTTGGTTTCCTTTAAGCTCTGCCTGTCTGGTTTTTGTAACTCCAGAATGCAAACGGGGACTTTTCCCAGGCTGCAGGGCTGTGATACCCTCGGGATGCAAACCTGGACCTCCCTCCCGCGGGGAGCTGAAAACAGCCGGTGGGCTGGGGAGGGAGAGGGTGGGAAACACCAGTTTAAGGAGAATTTAAAACCCCAACATGCCAGATTCATCCCAAAAAAGCTGCCAGGGAGCTCAAGACTTTGATCAGCATTTGATCTGATCCGTGGAAGAGGCTGCGGAGCGGCACTTCAGGAGTTTTCCGGTTTTTAGCCTGACACAGGAGCAGCAAAATATTTTCCTAAATCCTCAGTGACTTGGAAAGGCCGATCCCATATTTCACAGTGGCTCAAAGGCACAGGAACCTGTCAGATATTGAAATAATTCAGGAATTTTTCCCTTTGATCCCCAGTTGAGACAAAGACCTGGTAACAGAGCTCCCATGTGCTGTCGGCTCCTGGTGAAGCCGCAGATTCCCAGCTGGTGGGAAGCCTCTGGCTGGAGGAATCCCACTCCCCCTCCTCTGAGAATGCAGCAGTTTGAGCAAATAAAGCATTTGCTCTGGGTTTTATTTTTGGCTTTTGGTCAACAGCTGGTCAGTCCCTAATGAGTGAGCTGGGCTTTGATTTCCTGCCTGGAAAAGGGGGTGAGAAACAGGAGAGGATCTGGGTTAGAAATTTGACTCACACCAGTGATCCCGGCTGGGAGCTGCTACCATTAATCCCTTGCCTGGGGACATGTTCCAGAGGGAGGCACTGGCTCAATTCAGGGACAAGTATGAGGGAATTTTGGGGGTTCCCAGAGGAAGTGAATCTCCCTCATCCCAGGCTGTCCAAGGAAAGGCACCAAATCCCACTGCACTGCCCTCCAAACTGGGCTCATGGGATGGGATGACAGTGGCTCTGTTGTTCCTCATGTGTAATTCCTTAATCATTCATAGAATTCCAGGACAGTTTGGGTTGTAAGGGACCTTAAAGCTCATCTGGTTCCACCCACAGCCATGGGCAGGGACACCTTCCACTGTCCAGGTTGCTCTGTCCAACCTGGCTTTGGACACTTCCAGGGATCCAGGGGCAGCCACAGCTTCTCTGGACAACCTGTGCCAGGGCCTCCCCACCCTCACAGGGAAGAATTCCTTCCCAATATCCCCCTAAACTTTCCCTCTTCTCCACATCTTGTTTCCTTTCAGAGCACCTGGGCCCTCTAAGCTCAGGTTTGAGCTCTACCCCAGCAGTGGGAGAGGAGATGCTGAATAAGCCCATCTAATTCCTGCTGACCCAGAAGGCAGGGATGGACAGACCTCACCTGGGACACTTGGGAAAAATCAGGTTCCTGATTTCCCTAATGGCTCTTAGCAGATTCAGGCAGGAGGGCAAAGACCTGCTGTTCTCCAGTGGTGACCCTGAGGAAAGTTCTGTGTGTTTTGCTTTTGCCCTGACGAGGAGGGAAAGGAAAACTCTTGGGAATGGCAAAGCTGGGAATAACCCTGCCTATCCTTCCAGAGGGACAGGGCTGCCCCAGGGCCACCTCCAGCCCCCATCCATGCTGCATCCCGTCACGAGGAACCACATCTGATCCACATCATCTCACAGCTGAAAATCCCATGTCAGGCACTTCCAAGGATATGGCCTTACATCCGGGGGGCTCCCCTGGAGCTCGGGGTGAGCTGCAGGGTCTGGGTGATGGCTCTGGGCAGCTGCTTTATCTCCTGAATGTTCTTCCCCTTCCCATAAACAGGAGAGGCGGATGGGAACGTGTCTGAGATGGATTGTGAAATGAAAGAGGGGGAGGAAGAGGGGTGTTAAATCTTCAAAAGCACTGGAGTGCCAGATCCTGGAAGAGAACTGAAGTGAGAACAGGGAATGTTGCTGGTGAGGGAATGAGCTGAGCACCAGGAAAAGCACCAAGTGAAAGCTTAGAACATTTTCCAGGGCAGAGCCCAGCCCCAACTGCTCCCCCAGCACCCCCAGCCGAGCCCTGCATTGTCCCAGACATCCCCACAGCCTGGGAATGAGAACATCGGGAACCTGCGCTTCAGGAATTGTCCTTCAAACTCTCTGTGACCAAGTCAATCCCCACCCCTTAATGACACTGTTAATTAAAGCAGAATTCAGAAATAGCCCTGCAGGATTTCCTGCTTTCCCTCCCCTCCAACTACAGCACAAGGTAAGGGGAAGGAGGAGCAGCTCATGAAGCAGAATTAAGGGAAGATGCTCCGTGGAGCCCATGGTACATCCCTGATTAAATCTTTTCCTTTCATTTTGGGCGATTCCTGCCTTCCCCTGCCCAGGCACACCCAAAGCACAGCTCACCTTTCCCATCCCAGGCCTGTAAGTTCTCCAAGATACACCGGGCATCATTAAACTTGGGTCACTAAATTCCCAGGAAGCGCCCAGGCGAGGGGGATGTGGGCAGTGGCAGGGATCTCGTCATCTGCCCGGCTGCAGGAGCAGATCCAGACATGGAACAAGCTGAAATCTGATGTGTAACAACTCCACCTAGAGGGAAAAGTGATGGTGGAGAGAGAGGGACACGGACGAGCATCTTCCCAGTCGCCTGTCTGGCACCAAGGAGGGATCATGGCCTGGACACAGGGATGGCCACTGGGACAATCATGGAATTATGGAAACCCAGAATGGTTTGGGTTAAAGGGACCCTAAATACCATCTTGTTCCACCTCCCTGTCCAACCTGGCCTGGAACAGTGCCAGGGATGGGGCAGGCACAGCTTCTGTGGGCAATCTGTGCCAGGGCCTCTCCACCCTCACAGCTGAGAATTTGCTCCCAATATCCCATCTAAATTTGCCCTCCTTCAGTTTAAATCCTCAGTCCCATGGCTGTATCTGCCACCATCAGTTCCCAGTGAGCCCAAAGCTGGCTTGGATTTGAGAGCCCATTTCCAAGTCCCTTTCCATCCCCAGGACCAGCCTCCCCTTACTGGTCTCACACAGGAGCTTTGTGGCCATTCCAGAGGCGACTCTCCAAGTCCTTCACTCAGGGCATTTTCCTCCATGCTGGTACCTGCAGTTTCACCCCACTTCTTGGCACTTCCTAGGGCATGGGCATCTCCATGGATGGGTCACATGGCTCAGAAATCAGAACAAACATGCAACTTGTCACAGTCCCCTCCCAGTGCTCTGATACACCCAGAGCTAAAATATCCCCCAAATCTGAGTGTTTGCTCTCCACAACCACCTGCTCTGGCTTCATTTCCCTTTTCTTTTTCCACAGCAGATCCACCTGCAGTTGGGTCAGAGGTAATAAAGTCTGGGAAGTGCCTCCTGTATCATCCAGATCCTCTGCCTATCTCCAGGCAGAACCAGCTCCACCAGAGCTGGGGTAGGCTGGACACTGTCTCCCCACTATGTGCAATGGGAGTGGGGTTCCTCTGGAGGGAAATTTGGGATTGTTCTCCCTGCTCATGGCTTCATCAGCACTAAGGGATCAGGGATGGAGCCCTTCCCACTGCTCATCCCACCAAGGTGGCGATTTTGTCCTCAGATTTCAGCTGATCTAATGATGCAGGATGGGCCCCAGTGGGGGCAGAGAGGCCAGTTGTGTCCCTGATGTGTATCCCCCAGCAGCCATGGAAGGAGAGGATGAGAGATCAGGGCTGTATTTCCTTTGGGGAAGCTTCAATCCTGAATTTAATGGAGCTCATAGAAATACAAGCGTTGGGAAATACAGGAAGATGCTCCTTAAGTGTCCCACTGCTGGGACGTCAGGTGGTGCATTTTGGGATCAGAAGCACCATTTGGGCTTCATCCCCCGTGTATCAGCCAGATTCATGATCTGATCCCAGCTCCAATTTTCTGGGATGAGTTTGATGCTATCTTACTCCCCATAAAACACGTGCAAAGGAGGGTGACACCAGCAAATTAAGTTTGGGGCTGGTTTTGTGTATTTTTCAAGCTCTGACTTGGACTCTAGGCCAGGATATTTGAGCACTAATGAGGTGAGATGTTGTCAGCCTCAGGCAGGGATTTTCTCCATGAAAAAAAAAAAAAAAGTGGGTTTAGGAAACGAGCAGGAAAGATGAGAAACCCTGAAGACACTGAACACTTCCAGCCTCCATGGATGGCAGGCTGGGGCTGCAACACACCTGTGGTTCCCAACACTTCCCCTGCAGTTAAATTACATTTGGCTGCTTGGATAATGATGGGATAATTACTTCCAGCGAGGCAGACACAGTCCAGATGCACTTCTCCTTCCATAACTGCTCTAACACCATCCTAAGCTCCAAGGAAATGCCATTTCCCAAGTCCCAGGGGGCCAGCTGGATGGCAGCAGAGCTTTGCCAGGTTTCCTCTTGATTTTGTTTTATCCATCTGCAGGAAACACTTGGGGACACACAGCAGTATCTTTCTTTCCAGGGAATAAACAGGAGCTAGGTCCTCTGCAAAATCCAGGTGCCTGGAGCTGGTTTGTGCAGCTCTTCACACATTTCCACCCCACAGGATTTATTGGTGGTTGGATACAGCCCTGTCTAGGAGAGGTTAAAAAGAACCAAAGAGTCTGGTCCCTGGGTATTCCAACCCCTGAGCATGTTTCCAAAACAGAATGTAAACACTTTTGTTGTGGCAGGGATTTATTCGTTCTTCCTGCCTTGTGTCATGGGTCTGAAGGAAAGGAGAGCACTTTTTCCCTCCTCATAAATAGCAGGGTGTGTTTGGGCTCAGACATTTACATCAAGCAAGTGCATGGCTCATCTCCCATCCTTCTGACTGTCCTGCTGTCAGGAATTTTCAATTTTCCTGCTTTGTGACCGCCCTGTTCCAGCTCTGGCAAATTCGGAGCAGCCAGAGGATATCACTCTGCTGGAGGGGGTTTTTTTCCCTCTGCAACAGAATATGCCACAGTGGAATCACTGGAGAGGACATGTGGAAATGTGGAAAACGGTGGAAATGTGTTATTTCAACTTTCCCCTTGGCCTTCAGCAACCAAATCCTGCCCACAGAGGTACTGGGAGGATTTCTCTGTTGGCTGCTGTGGATCCTCACTGGCCCTGGTAAGAATCATAGAACATCCTGAGTTGGAAGGGACCCCCAAGGATCGCCCTGTCCAGCTCCTGGCCTTGCACAGGACACCCCAACAATCCCCCCCTGTCCCTCAGAGCGTTGTCCAAACCCTTCTGGAGCTCTGGCAGCCTTGGGGCTGTGCCCACTGCCCTGGGGAGCCTGGGCAGTGCCAACCACCCTCTGGGGGAAGAACCTTTTCCCAATATCCAAACTAATTCTTCCCTGACAGTTCCAGCCATTCCCTCGGGTCCTGTCACTGGTGACAGAGAGAAACAAAGCACATTTCAAGTGTTGACTCAGCAAAGTAGCTGATCCCTGATCCATCTTTCCTGTGATGGACACACTAATTAATATAATTGTCCTGTTGAAGCGAGGCCAGAGGAGGCCACCAAGGTGATCAGAGGGATGGAGCACATCTGCTATGAGGAAAGGCTGAGAGAACTGGGATTGTTCAGCCTGGGAAAGAGAAGGCTCCAGAGTGATCTAATTGTGGCTTTCCAGTACCTGAAGGGAGCTACGAGAAAAATGGAGAGAGACTATTTACAAGGGCCTGGAAGGACAGGATCCAGATCATTTCCCCACTCTGGTTTAGACTTTTGCTGCCACAAAATCCACATGCAGAAAGGTTTGTTAGCACCTGTGGTGGTAAATTGGACAGCACTGGTCTCCAGGACTGACAAACCCAGCCCTGCTCGGGCAGGGCAAGAGGTTTAACTGGGGGAAAAAAGGATTTTTTTCCTCATTTTTCAACATCCCACTGCAGCACAGGAGCTCTGGAGGTCGGGAGCTGAGATACACACACAGAGGTTTGTGCTGCTCAGCTGTTAAATCCCACAGGCCAGATGGACCCTCTGGGTCAGGATGTCCCTACAGAGCGATCCGTTGGAAACTGGGAGGATGCACCTGGGTGAGGCTCATCCAAAAGTCACCATATTCCCAGTGCAGCTCCAGGTCCTCTCCTCTGAACCTCACTGGGGAGAGCTGGGCTGACCCCATGTGGTCATGGCTTTGTTATGGCACCATTTCGGTTTTAAAAAGCCTTGACTTTCCCCACTGATTTAGGCAAAACATAAAATCTATCTCATATCCATAAAATCTTTCCAGTGTGGAATAGGCACCAATAAGCTAAACCTCTTTCATTTTTCATGCAGGGGAAATGTGTCCACACTCCCATTTTCCCTGTTCAAGAAGCCAAAGCAGGGCAACATAAGGTTCATTTTTATCATGCAGGGGACACTCCCGGTCCTCTTAATCCCTCAAAACAAAGGAAATAAACAGAGAAGGGACAGGAGGGGAAATTCACACCCGTTTTGTGCCTTCCCCTTGCAGTAAGAGGTTAAATGTTGCAGTGAACTCCCCTGGCTCCAGACTGGGAGCTTCGCCTCCACATTTTGGGTGTGCCTGAACCTAGGGAGGTTGGGGTGTGTGTCATCTGGTCACTCTGGGCCTGAAGAAGTCAAAAATAAGGAATGTTGATTGTCTCCACGGTTACAGAGTGATTCACTCTGTAAAATAGGGTAAGATAACGGGGGAGACACATGGAAAATGAAAATCATGTCTCAGAAGCATTTTGTGTAATTATTGTGCTCACCAGTTCTGCTCAAAGCCACACGCATGCCCTGACCTCAACTATTCATAAAACAGTCTCTTGAGATGATCTCAAAAGTTGGGCTTTTTTATTGAAAATGAAGAAAAACGCCCACTCATGACAGGTGAGGCTGAACAAGTCCCATCCCAAGCACATATCTTGTCCAAGGGGAGCGATGGGACCTCCAAAAACAATCGCCCAAAGATGAAAATTTGATATCAAAGTAAGGGCCTGGAGTGACAGGACAAGAGGGAATGGCTTCCCACTGACAGAGGGCAGGGGAAGATGAGATATTGGGAAGGAATTCCTGACTGTGAGAGTGGAGAGGCCCTGGCACAGGTTGCCCAAAGAAGCTGTGGCTGCCCCTGGATCCCTGGAAGTGTCCAAGGCCAGGCTGGACGGGGCTTGGAGCAACCTGGGCTAGTGGAAGATGTCCATGCCCATGGCAGGGGGTGGAACGAGATCGTCTTGAAGGTCCCTTCCAACCCAAACCCTCCTATCAGTCCATGACTCCGAACCCTCCCAGGGCAAACGCCTCCGCCTTTGNCGCCTCTGCCTTTGCGCCCCTGGGGGCGGGATGAGGGGGGGACCTAAGGTCCTGGCATCCTTGCTGCCCTCACCCGCTGAACTCAGGGGAGGTTTCTGCGAGGGTGAAAAGACTCTTGAGGCCTGGGGGTGGGCGGCAGAACCAGCAACAAAACCCCCCAACCCCTACAGCCCCCACGCCGCCATCTTGGCCCGGCGCTGGGGGGCGGGACGCGGTGGGGCGGGGGCGTGGCCTCCTTGAGGGTGGGGGCGTGGCCACGGCGCGGGCGGCGGGCGGCGGGGGCGGGGTTTTTGCCGAAAGGTCGCGCGGCCGGCGAGGCTCAGGATTGG
>VYXB01009265.1:37866-70127 GCA_013397135.1 Pachyramphus minor | reverse complement strand
ACCCCTCTGGAAACGGCAGCTGGAGAGCTGAGGCTGCCCGGGATGGGGACTTAGAGGGGCCACTGTGGGGTCAGGTGTGTCCCTGGAACAGCACCGGTCACAGGTGTGTGTTTGAAACTCATCGGAATGGGGGAAATGCCACAAATTACAGCATTTAACAGCCACAGGGGGTATGGAAATACATTGTCCACCTTCCCAAAATGCTGAAGCCCGTTGATTTATCTACATTTATCTAATTATATATATATATATAATGTAGAGCTGTGGATCCCCAAAGACTTGGGTGCTGCAGTTTTGTATCTGAACCTGGGGAAGGGGAAATAAAAAATAAGGATTTGCTCCCTACCACTCTTTTAGGACCCTCCTACCAATTCCCACCTTGAGCTGAACCCCCAAAAGCAAACACTGAAGTAGCTCCTGGCAGTTCAGCTACAGGAGACAGACATGAGGAAGTTTTAAATAAAAGGCTTAATAATAGATATGAGGGGAAATTAATCTCTGACTCCCTTAGGATGGGACAGGCAGACAGATCAGAATGACTGTAAAAGGCATCAGGATGTGGTGACAGCATGGAAAAAAAAAAAAAGCCTGGATTGGTGAGAAATCCTTAGTCATGGAGTAGTGACAGAGTGTTCCCAGGACCCCAGGGATAACGGCCCCAAACTGCACGTGGAGGAGCCCGGTGAGATGAATCAGCGCCTGCCATCTGTGCTTCATCCCTCCCCTTCCCCAGGGACCCAAAATAGAAAGGGATCCGCTGGTTCCCACCCCTGTTTCACCGGCAGCTCGTGGCTGGCAGTGTCTGAGCTGTGCAGCCTCATGCTGGACTGGCTGGGAATGTGTTTCCCAACAGAAGAATTCCTTTATGGAGACTCACTTGGTAACCAACCCTCCAGCACTGCAGAACCAGCCCTGCACGCTGAGCCTGTGGGCTGAACACTGACACAGTGCAGTTCTCCAGAAGGGAAGTCACTTCCTTTTTTCCAGCTAAAAATTTCCTAACTCCAGCATCAGACTTTTTATTCCACCTTTTTTTTTTTTTTAATTCCTGAAGGATTTATGCTGCTCCATCACTGCTGGAGGTGGCAGAGGATCTCAGCAGCACTTTCCTGTTCCTGCTGAGCACTGGGTGAGCACTCCAGGGGCTTCACATTCCATGGGAACAGAGATTATTAATCTGGAAAGCCTCACCCTGTGTCCTGGCTCAGCTAAACAGCCCTGACTCACTGGGGGATATTTCCTCCTCAGGTGTCACCCACATCTGTCCCAGAGCAGCAACAATCCAGGCATGGATTTTCAAACCAGGTTTAACTACCCTGACATGGCCAAAAGCTCCACCTGCTCCAGAGGGACCATCCCTCAGCAGACCTTCCCAGGAGCTGCAAGGCCAGGGAAAAGAGACCCCCACAGTACTAAACAACTGCCCTGTTTAATTCCTGCCTTCAAATCCACAGATTTGTGTCCTTGGGAATGCCCCCAGCACAGATTGTCCATTCTGAGAACATTCCCAGCCCCACACAGCCAAGTGCAGGGGGATGCCCTGATTCCCAAATCTTGAGCCCACCAGCTCCATGTTAAACACAGTCCAGGTACAAGCTCAGATTTCCCAAATCCACAAGTTTTTCTAACAGCTTTGTGAAGTGCTCAGTTCCCAAGGAACCATCATTCCCTTCCCAGCTTTTATGCAACAAGCACTGGGAAATAAAGCAGATGCAGAACTGGGACTTGCACAACCTCTGTGCTGCTTGGACAGAAGAATTAAAGCTGCACAAACCACCCTGACAATTCCCAGTTTGGAAACTTCAAAGCACCAACAAGTGTTTCCTTAGTTGACTCCAGTGTTTCACCAGACCTGAGGTGAATCCTTGAAGTCTTGGTCCCGTTATGGGCAGCACTTGGGGCCTCAGTTTTCAACCACCACCCCGATTTTTACCTCAAATAATGCAACTGTTGACTTCTAACAGCAGCTACTCCTTCAGTAGGAGTTTGAAGATGTTTGTTCGACTGGAATTAACCCATAAATCACTTAACAAGCAGCTTCTTAGTGCTGGCTAAAAGAACTCAGCCTTGATGTGTCAAATTGGCTGCCCTCTGTACTACCCAACACATGATTATTTTATCAAGTCATCAGTACCCTGTTCAACTTTCACTTGCATCAAACAGGGAGATTTTTCAGAACAGTCTTTTGTCTTCAATTGGTCCCAGAGTGCCTCAAAATAATTCAGTGTTCAACGAGGTTAAACACTGCTCAGCTCACTGGCAGCAGCAGCACATTGAGCAGCTCCTACAGCACATTTCTGCCACGAGACATACGGAGAACAAGGTGAGTTTTAGCAAACTTTTTCTTTACTAAAGTCTCTTGTTATAAATTACACAAATAACTTTATAAACAAATCCCCCCCCGCTTGCATTTTGTTTAAAGTAATAACTTTATATCATACAAATAAAGAAATTTCAAGTATGAAAAGTGCATTATTGCAATAATACCTCTTTGCAAGTCCAAAAATCTTGGTTTAGAATAAAACTGTAAAGTGTAAAAAAGGAGTAAAACAATCAGTGCCATCTATTCATTCAAGAAGTCCAACATCTTAAAAATGATGCTTAGTGTGTTGCAGAGGCAGATTTACATCTGAAAGCAACATGTAATTGAAAAGAAGCAACGTTGTGTTCATTGTTTTGCATTATTATCTTTTTTTTTTTTCTTTTTTTTCCCCTAGTTTTCTTCACCTTTCTTGGCAGGAATTCGTAATACAAACAGTGCTTGTCCTCAGCTCTCATCCATTCTGTGCTGCTGCCACTTGCATGGTTCCAAGCTCTTCATCCTCCTCATGCATCCTCTTCAAACTTCCTGCAAAAGGCAGAAGAGGGAAGTTCAGCCATAGGAGAGAAGAATATTCAAGCATGTTGAAGTTTGGGCACAGCTTGCACAGCAACTGCAGCCATCCCAGTTTATTCTGCTCCTAAAGGTTTACTTGGGGAGTGTCAAAATCACCTCCCACACACGACAGGAGGGGCTTCTCACCTGTATTCCCAGGTGGAACTGAGAGGGATCTCTCCAGCTGCAGTGGTGACATCATCTGGATGGTTAATTTTGCTAGATAGATGGCTTCATATTCCTGAAAAGGTTGAAAAATGCATAATGCAATTAATTTGGCCCAGTGCTTCGTAAGGGTGAGGAGGACAGATTCAGAGAGGTCACCAGGATGGACTGGAGAGTATTTTATAATCAGGCACAGATTTTGGAGGAGGAGAATACTTTGTTGCTTTGCCATGAGTGACAAAACCCATCAGGAAGACAGAGCTAAAGCAAACTTCAGGGATGACTTAAAAAAAAACAGCTTTAAGGAGCACACAAACCCGGGAGATACTCAATCATCTCACTGCCAGCCCTCAGCAGAGACACTGCAAATCTCTGTCAACACACTGTTTGCCTGCCAGACTCCTGGAATATGACAAAGCAACTCCAGGATTCTGCTATTTGTCCTCTCAGACTTGTGAATCTCCTCACCCCTGAGTGCCAGGCGCCAAGCAGCATCACTGGGAGGTGCCACAATTCACTTGGCAGCTCCCTCAGCCACCAGGAAAAATGTTTCAGAGCCTCTTAATCACTGCACAAACCAGGGGGTTTATTTCTTCTCCATTCCTGGGTTTTCTGGGTCTAAAGCTTCAGTCTCAGGAACTGGGGTGCCCACTCATCTCCGTGCTACAGCTCCTGACATTTAGTTGTCAGTAAATGTGAAGCAGAAATGTCTGTCTGGCAGGAAGATGATTCATTAAATGGCTTTTGAGTTATTATCAGTAAAAAAAAAAATAAAGAGTCACCTGAAGTTGATGGACAAATCCAGCATTAGGATTAATACAGAATCTTCTTTCTTGGACATAAGTAAATGCATCCCTTAAAAAGAGATGGGGAGAGAAAACACTTCAGTGGAAAACAGACAGTGACAGAAGTTTGTGGTTTGAGTCTTCTTTCAGATTATCAGTCCTTAGGAAATCCAGAACCTCTAAACCCTCCCCAGGACTGGTTTTACAACTGAAAGGATTTAAACACCCCTGCAGTGAAGTGAACTGGAATAATCAGCCCCTTGTAAAGCAGTTTCACCTGCTGAGACTGAGTGAACACAACTGTTTGTGCTCCCTCCAAAGTGATTATTCACTTATCCCCTCCTTAAATTAAAGCACAAATACCTGCTCTTACCTGTACTTCACCCCAAATGTCTCCATTATGTATGCAATAACTAAGGCAGCACTGAAAAGAAATGAACACAAATCAGTAAAATATGTTTCAACTCTCTGAAAATATTCCTAAGCAGGATGGGGAGTTTCCTACCTTCTAGAAATCCCTGCGTTTCCATGGACAAGAACTTTTCCTGAGAAGGAAAAAAAAAGAAACAACCCAAACCAATCAATCATAGTTGTATAAATAGAATAAAATTCTTGGAAATGTGGTTTTTACTTGTTATGGAGAAGTAGGAAGCACAAGGATAATGGGTGAAGCTCAGTTCACTCTGGATTAGTAACTATGCTCTGTCCTGGGATGCAGAAACAGGGATTCCTGCTTCTCTGAGGATTCTGAGGGACAAAATTTGCCCTCCAGGACCACAAGGCAAATTTAAGGTCCTACATTAGAGAAGGGACAAAAAAACCCCTCATGCAAAGAACATATTTAAAGTGAAACACCCCACCCTGAACCTCAGATATACAAAGACAAAAGGAAAGAACACTTTGCTCTGAACTTGTACAATAAAGTCCAATTCAAGCATAATAAAGCCCCAAATTTAAAAAAACCTCATGATTAAGATTGTCTCACACATACCACTAATTAATTTTAAAGCTTTAACAGTGTCCTGGTAAATGAAGCAAAGAAGTTAATAAGACTTTACCTCCACTTTGTAAACTTCCATCAATAAATTCTTTAGTCTAAAAAGAAAATAAAAATTACAAGAGTAGTCAAACTTTCACATTATTTTAAAAGCAAGTAGCAGTAACACCTGAATTTTGGTAGAATTTTTGTATCAGTCTTACAATGCACCAACTGGGCACTTATATTCCTTTTGTACTTTTCCCTATCCATAAAACTGCCAGTGAAAAACTAAGTTTTTAGGTGGAAGAAGGAACAAAATGCTTTTGCTCTGTTGCAAACTCAATTAAAATAGAGATGAAAACCCCACAGCTCTAAATCAGGGGTTTATTCTATTTGAAATATCACAATGTAACTGTTTACCTTCAAGTTACTTTTTAATTCCTCTACAGTAACATGTTTCAAGATGCTGTAAATGCAGTCACACCACCCAGTTACTGTTTTGAATTTGGGTTTGGATTTGATACAAGAGGTGTAAATACTCCTGGGCTCAAAACACAAGTTTCCCAAAGGTCAGGGTCCTCAGGATTCTCCCATTCCTTTGTTTTGACACCAGCATTTTTTAGTTTTATTCCTTTTTTTTTTTTTTTGAGACCATAACAAGGCAAAGCTCTTACAACTCTGTCTCCACACTTGTAAAAAGGAGTTAATTACACTCATTAAAGTGTCAGTAATAAGGTCCCTTCAGAGCTGGCAGCACTTCCAGGTGCCTCAGGCTGGGTATCCCAAATCTGAAACTGCTGTCTGTTAGTCTGGAAAACTCTTCCTGGGCAATTCCATTCCCAAAGAAACACTCACCATAGGGAAAAATCGTATTATATTCTCAACTGGATTATCTGCAATATCCAAGACTAAATACCTGCAATGAGAACAGTTGCTATGAGTAAACAACAACACTGAGCAGCTACTACTGGTACAACCCCCCCCAGTTACTCACACCTGCAGGGGGATCCCACCAGCACTTCCCTCCTGGCTTTGCTTCCTGCTCTGAGCTCCACAAATCCTACAATTATGGAAAACTCTGGAGTGCTCCTTGTGAGGGAGGAAGTGAGGAATCTCCTTCAACATCCCCTGACAGAATCACCTCTGAGAACCAGCAGCTTTAAGCCTGAAGTTGCTGCAGAGTAATGGATAATTCTCATTTCAGGCTGGCCCGGAGTTCAGCAGGGCTGACAAACTTCATGGGTTGGATTTAAAGTCTTTCTGCACCTCAGCACATTTTTCAAATGGTTTTGACATGGTGGAAAATATTACTGGTACACACACACACACACACACACAGAGAAACAACAACAACAACAAAAAAAGAATCTGGGTGGTTTCTCACCTAAATAACTGTTGGAAGTTTGGTTTAATAAAATTTGCTTCGATGTTTTGCCGTATGCATATTACATGGGTTATTCCATGTTTCTGAAGGATAGGTAGCTGTGGGAAGAGGAAAACAGTATCTTTTTCAAATTACAGATCCATCTATTACACAGTAATAAAAAGGAAAGCTTATACTTAATAACTACATCTAGTTAATAACCATATATATATATAATTAGGATATATATATTTAATAACCATACACAATAGGGCTATATCATGTCCTTAAGGAAAATAAGAGCTGGTTTTCTAGAATTTAAATAGTGTGAAAATTGTCTTTCAAGAGGTAAAAAAGCTTTACTAACAATGCCAAAAAGATCAGGCATTAAGAGAGGCATTCAATGAACTTGTTTGGCTCTGCCCACCTTTCCCTTCTCCTGAAATTACAAGTCCCTACACGATGTAGGAATTTCCAGCCAGCTCTGGATTCTTGCTGGAAGGAGACCATGAAAATAAGGTAATTTAAAGTATGAGGCAAGTTTACAGAGCCAAGCTGTGCCTCAGCAGTGCTTGACTTTATTGGAGATTTAATTCTCCTTGTTTTACTCTGGTGTGTGTGAGTGCCCAGCTCTGATTTGTGCTGCAACACTTTAATAAATTGCCTGATCTGAAATGGTCTCAAACAGTTGAAATTTCCAAAGAATTACATTAAGTTTTAACTACAAGACTCAATTTCCATACAAATAGCTCACACCATCCCATATTCCTTCTGCTCTGGGATCTTCCACGTTGCAGCTGAGGACTGCAACCAGATTTACCCCTCCGTAGATACACCTGAACATAAACCCCCAGTAACAAATCAAATCACCACAGCAAAGCTTCCCTGGGAGAGAATATGCTGAAAAACCATACCTTGCTTTTCATAGCTGAAGAATATGGGCCTAAAAATAACCCAGGTAAAATTTCCTAGGAGGAAGAACAGACATTTAACACCAGCCCCAGATGATGTGAAATAACACATCTCACATTTTCACCTCGGAGCACAGCCCTGGAAACAAGTCATTTACATTTTAGGGAGAGATGTGTGTCATCCAGTGTCATTTTTAAGAGGACAAGGCAAAAAAAAAAAAATAAATAATCAGTTTGGCAGGATAAAAGAAACCTGATCTTTGGGCAGGAGATCTTGTTTTGGAACTGGAATCAAGCCCTTGATTGGGACCGAGTTCCAGGTTGATGACAGCACCTCACCCAGCCCCTGATCAAGTGAAGGGAACTCTGACTTGGGATATAATCCTGTCTTGGAATTCATTCCAAATGGCTCTCATGGAAATTCTTCTACCTTTGTCCCAGTAGTGGGAAAACATTGTTTTTGCCACCAATTTGTAACCATTTATTTAGTTAGTTGTGTGGATCTTAGCCCGTGTGTCAAGATTTGGCTGATACACAGAAGGAAAACTTTAAGTTTTCCATCCTCCTGGAGAACAATTCCAAGCAAATTTAAGGCAGAAAGCAAAGTTCTGATATGTTTTTATCAATCACCTAAAAACATTTAGAATGATTTGGGGATTATGAAAAAAAAAAAAGGACAAAATTAATTTATTTTTAGTACTTGCACAACAGAAATCCAAGCACAGCTGCATTCCAAGCTGGCAAATCCTCAAATTAATTAACTAATTAATTCTGTCTCCCATGGTGCTGCCTGACACTTTACCTGTAAAGACTGATTTTGATACCAGCTCTTTTTTTTCCCCCCCTCCCTCACTGAATGCTCCATGTTTTTTTGCCTCAGCTGGTAAATGGAAGTGTCATACCTGCATCTCTCTCCTCATGGGATAGGTCCAATCCTTGAAAAATAAAATAAAAAACCAATTAGATATACACAAAATACCCAGGCAGAGATCTGTACATGAGGAGGGGGGAAAAAAGAAAAAAGCTCAAGAACATTCTGTGTTAGTCACAGAAGCAAAAAAAAAAATATCCTTTGCCTGGTACATTCCTGCAGCCACTGGAAAAATAGAAGATAACAGGCAGGGCAGGTACCTCCCTTAAAATCCACATTGCCTCACCTAATACACTCCAACTGCCTTCACTGGGAATATTCAGGATTTAGCTTTAACAATTCCAGCCATTTGTGTTCATCCCACTTTTCCCCATCCTGCAGTTGCACTGGGAAGGATCCTGACACAATACAGACAAATCCTCCCTGTTGGTTAACTCACAGTTCCCACAAAATCCCAGATCCTCATGTTTGTGAGGGTTCACTCCCCCATTCCCAGCTATTTACAATCCATCAGAATGCCCAGAGCAAACGCCAGGATCAACATTCCCACCCTTGGCTCCATTTTAGCACTGCCAAAGCTGAGCAGAAAAATGCTCAGGAAGACTCTATTCCTGATTTTCCTTCTCTCTCTTCCTGTCTTTCCTTCCCTACAACTCCCACTGTCCTCTATTCTTTGACCCTCACACCCCAAGGAGCTGTAGCTGAGATCCCAGTTATCAGTTGGAGGGGAAAAAAACCGGGATTAGTCCCACAAATCAAACACTGAACACATTTATTCCCATATTTTGCTGTTTGGCTCACACACAACCAGCAGCCAAGAGAAAACTTCCCTGATGTTTTGTTCCAACGACCCCAAAACCCATGGGAAAGCTAAACCCTAAATATTGCAGCTGTGAAGTGAGGTCAGGATTACACCAGGAGAGGTCCCTTAAACCTGAGCACCTCCACTTGTACCAGGAGCATCGATTTCCCATTAAACCTCTTTTTCCCAGCACGATAAAAACCCCAGTGCTTCCCTCAGACACCCCCACGGAGCACAGGGAGGATTTTCCAGCTCTTGGTAGTGGAATTAGAAAGGATTTTAGTAGCAGTGAAGTTATTCTGGAAAATACTTGGATTGAACCTGGGACAGCTTTCCTGAGAAAGCAAACAAACATTACACCACTCAAACCAATCCTTTGGATACCACCTGAAGTGGTAACATGGACAGGGAAATAAAATGCATTGAAATGGGCTTTGCTAAAGACACAGAAGTAGCTAAATTACTTCTGCATGTTCCAGCTGGAATAATAAAAGCCCCTGGAAGCAGAAAAGTAAAAATGCTGCGACAAAAGATGGTATTTTCAGAACTGTATCCTTTGAAGGTTGACCTGAGAGTGTTCAGCACAACCCTGTTGTCTCATTGCAGATACAAAAGCATCACTCACTCCTCAAAAAGCAAAAAAAGCCCCATTTTTGTCTAAGAATAAAAGCAACACTAAGAGCAATAAAGTCTGAGAAGCTTCTGCTGCACTCCAGGACTACACAGGAGCTACTTAAGTGGCTTTATTGTTCTGTTTGTAGAATTTAAAAGTCTTAATCTGGAGCATAAAGAAAAGGCAAATTCATCACAACTGTGGCTGAGGGGACTTAAACACATGGCAAATATTCCTTTCAAATGCTCCAGAAGCTGGAATTTGTTAGTCCCACCAGCTGCAAACTGTGCAGAATAAGTAGGTAAGAACTGAGCCCAAAGGGGCCCAAACCCAAAATACAGCACAGATGTTCTGAACAGGGCAAGTAAAATGTCTGTGCAGGCCTCAGACTTTGGTGTCCTTCAAGAAGCCAAAGAGATACAGTTACCAAAGGGATTTAGGCTGCAAAATAAGTATCTGAGAGATGGTGTTTAAAAGAAACTATTTAATCTGAGGCCAAGTACACAAACTGCTGAAAGAGTGATTGTGGTGACTGCTGACAGCCCTTCAAGGCTTTTAAACCCAACAATGGCAGATTATTCAAATGCTATGCAAGATTATGTAAAAAAACCCGACCTATTAATGGAGAGTGAACCCCAGCAGAGGTTTCATTTTAAGGAATTCATTCATCAGCCCTGTTTTCCACACTGTCTGACAAACAACAGCTGAAAGTTTCCCTTTTTAGCAGACCAAATGCAAGGATTTTGCAAAGAAAACAACTGATGATGGCAGAGATGGAGAGAGGAACAGCATTCCTCGGTGCTGAGGATTTGGGAGGTTCTCCAGAACAAGGGGCAACTCACTGGAAGACGAATTCATCGACACTTGGAGGACACTGAAGAGAAGGAATGCAAAAAATGACCCCCACAACCCCAAAGTTTTACAGGGGAGCCACTCATCTCTCACTTATCTCCCCAAACTAGACTGGGACTCAAAGGTTGACAAGTGCAAGAGATGCCTCAGCTGTAATTACCTTAATCATCTGCTGTAATTTGTATTTGCACAAATGAAATTCCAGAGACCCCTCTAAATTCAATTCCTGTCCCAGAATGGGGTGACTGGCAAGAGAAAAGGGAATAAAGCACATTTTAAAGGCCTCCCTTCCCTTTCCAAAACTGATCTCCAGCCGAAATAAATTGAAGATATCAATTATTAGGTAAGACTTGTCCACTCCACAAAGAACTTCTTGGTGTCCAATAACTGCATCAAGAGTAGCTCTGCCAACACTTATTTCTGCCCATATTTTGCCACAGCCACACCTGTTTTTCCCTCAGAACAATTTAACAGCAAAAAAATGACACCTTCCAATGGTGGCACGTGGACCTTTTTCCCCCTGAAAGAGCGACCTTGGCTGGGAGTTCATATCAAACAGCCCCTGACACTGAGATCCCCACAAAAGCAAAGACTGTGGGTTTTTAAACACACAGCTGCACCTCATGCAGTGTGCATGTGCCTCTCCAGAGAAATGCAGGGCAAGGGATCCACGTGATGGGGCTTAACTGGTCCCTGACTGACAGCTGGAGTCTGCAGACCCATCTCATTTTTCCCCCCCACATGAAAAGGCACATCCCTGGTCTTTGTCAAAGCTGAGCTTTGGCTGAAAGGCAATCCCAGCTCTGCCCTTGCCCTGGGATGGTTAAACTCCTGCTGCCTCATAGAATTAGCAGAGCCTGCAAACCACAGGCTGGCCCAGATGAAGGGAGAAGCTCTCAGAGGTGCTGAAAATCACACCAGGAAAAGAAATCCCATTGGTTGTTAAGGGAGAATGACACCAGGAAGTATCTTTCCCAGATTTTCACCTCTGCCTCTTGCCTGCTTAGCATCAACCACTTCCTGAATGACTCTCCCTCTTCCCAGACCATTGCTCCAATCCTTTGGAAAAGCTGCACACAGCTCCCAGTGAGACTTTCCTGGCCACTCCAGGTGACCCTTTTCCAAAGCTCAGCTCGTTTGTTGTTGATTTGCAGCATCACTTCCCTCCCCACACTGATTTCACTTCCCATCACAACTCACCACAGCCAGGACTTCTGCACAACTGATACCTCAAAAACCCAGGGCTGTCAGAATCCTCCTGCCTAAATTTGCTTCCCTGCCTGGTGGGATGTTCACATGGGCTGTAACACTCCAAGTCTCCGCTCCCAAACCTGCTACAACGTTGTGAAGTGGAAGCTGCAGACACTGTTACAGGGGCTGCTCCAATTTCTTCATCCACCCTGGACAAATCTTGGCTCCCAGAGGATTTGGAGGAAATTAAACTTGCAGCCTGACAGTGTCAGAACAGTCAGAGGGCAGGATTGTATCAACTGCCAGCACCACTATCATCCCCCTTCACGGGATCCAGCTTGGATTGTGGGGGGTCCTGATCCCAAAGCTTTGTGCTGGATTCCCAGGCAGCTGCAAGTGTAATTCCTACAGTGAAATAAAACCATGGGTTTGAAAGAATTTTAGTCAATATTTAAAAAAAACCCTCCCAGCTGATACAGGAGGGGATGTTATCATTGCAGACCTGCACAAAACCAAAGTTAAATCAGAGCCTTTGTAAAATGGACCAAACGCTGCCAAAAGAAACCTTGAAATACTACAGCAGTAGTAGAACATATTCCTCTGCCACCTTTTAATAAGAAAGCAGACAAACTAAATGAAGCCCTGAAATCACATTCAAGGAAAATATTTGTGTATTACTGAAACCTGTCACCTCTCTCACTGAAGGGTGGTGCTTTAAGGGCCTCAAAATGAGCTGCAAATGAGTGAAATGAAAGGTTGTGTCTTCAGTTTTGGTCATGCTTCGTGTTCTTGGACACTTACATTCTTTAAAAATCCTGTGAATGAAATAGGTGGGTTTTTTATACATAAACAATAATTTCAGCTGGAAGAAACCTACAAGAATTTGACCACTGAAAGGATATATAATTTTTTTTTTCCCCAGGTAGAAATCTTGGTGAAAGTGTATAAAATATAAAAAATTAAACCCATTTTTTTTGTTCCCTCAAGGCATGG
The DNA here is from genome assembly GCA_013397135.1 of Pachyramphus minor. NCBI lineage: Eukaryota > Metazoa > Chordata > Aves > Passeriformes > Tyrannidae > Pachyramphus > Pachyramphus minor. Next base: position 57,727 of record VYXB01009265.1, on the reverse strand, counting down.
GCACCACCATGAGCAGAGCTTAAGGAGGTTAAATTAAGGAAGGCTTGGACTGCACTGCTATCCCAAAACTGGTTAAAGGCTGGTTAAAGCACCAGGGTAAAGAGTGAGGTGGCATTCCCACCCTTGCACAGCTGTTTAATCCAAAGGTCACCACACTCAGGAAACGATCCAGGGATTGAGGCAGTGTTTTACAGGGAATTCTGTGTGTTTCTCAAGAGCACTCAGGAAATGGGAAGGACTCATCCTACAGATTTTTGCTATTGAAAATACAAAGGAATACAAAAGCAGGAAGGTGGAGAGGGACAACAACAGCAGGTGGGAATGACAGGGGAAGGAAGAAGGGGACAACAGGAAAAGAGAGGTTATTTTAGCAGAGGGAAACATGAGCCATGGAAAAGGATAAAAGGTAAAACTAAAGGAAAAAGTGGAAATGGAAAGTAGAAACATCAGTTTCTTATCTGTCCCCTTCTGGAACACTGGTCCAAAAGACACCTCTGCTGGCTCCTTAAATACCAGCAGCACACAGGACCAGCAGCATTGGCTTCTATTAAAGCACAAAGATAAACCAAAAATAAACAATAAAACAGAATTCTTCAGCTCACAGGAAGCACAGAGCCAAGGGCCAGGAGTGCCACACACTCATTCAGATTATCAGGGTTGTTTATAATGGTGCAAGAACGTCCTTCTCACGCCCCTCCTTGTTTTAACTGTGACTTGGGCTGTGCTGAGGCAGATAAGTCTCTTTACAACCCTCATTTAGATTAAAAAAAACCAAAACCCACCAAACATCCTTTAAGTCCCCAGCCCTACAAACTGCTCCATTGTGCCTGTGGATCCCCCAGCACTTCCCAAGGATCCACAGGCACGAGTTAATCACCACTGACAAACTCCAGAGCAGTTTTTTCTTTGCTCCATGCAAAGCAGTCTGAGGGCATCCCACAGAGCTGCCACCAAAATCTGATTTACACCCCCCCATTTTTTTTTCCCCCTCAATTTTTTGGGCTCTAGCACGTGGGCAAGTAAAATAATTCTAATTATAGAGCTTCCTACTTGTTCTAAAGAGTCTGCAGAGGAGGGGAACTGTTTAAGAGTGGGGAAAAAAAAAAAGTTTGATAAATTTGTTCCACTTTTAGATGGACTGCATCCTAGTTAAAAAAAAAGCAGTCAAAAATACTCAGCATTTCAGACTAAATATAGCTGTCAAAAATGTAAATGTCTTTTAAAAAAACCCTCATGTGCTAAAGAGAGCTCAGTCTTTATGCATAAGAAGAAGGGAAATATGGCTGCTTAGTCAACAAGCTGCTAATTTAATTACAAAAACCCATGGAGAGTCCTAAAAAAATCCTAAATACATCAAGAATATGAGTTTGCTCAGCCTGCTTGCAAGCAAATATGCTAATTTTTTAGCAAACAAATGAAATGGTAATTGCTGATGTGTTCCCATTATATGTATGCCAGTTCTTTTTTTGTTTAAAATTCAATGGGAAAATAATTTCCATTAAATTCCTTGAATTACTCCGGTCCTTATTGATCATCTTTCCTGAAATGTTAAGATGTTTCAGCACTAATAAGCCAACATGCATTAATTGCTATTAATCTGACCTTCTTTTAACAGGTTTTTAGACATACATGGTTACACTGGTGGGAAAAAAAAAACCACAGCACTTTTAAATTTAAGAAAGTTTGAGATCTTATCTTGGAAAATGTGCTAATTTTAGAAAAAGATATAAAAATCTAAGCTCAGAAGTGTTTCCATGCCACATGTGATCACCATTACTCACAAGACTCTGACATATTCACTATCACCAGCCTGTAAAAGAACACACAGTTTGCAGACATTCCTGGTATATCCCAGAAAAGCTTGGCAAGAATGAGGAGTTATGGGGTTTTCAGGCATTTCCCAAGCTCCAAAAAGCACCAAGAGCCAAGTGGCTTAAACATCCAGCGACCTGTAACACCACGTATGGATTAGGGACAGGGCAAACATCATCCAGGCTGGAAAAGTGACCTATTTATCCAGAGCACATTTCCCTGCAGCCTGTCTGAGTCAATCCAGGCTGTTCTCACCCCTCACCACTTTCCCATGTGCTAGGAAAGACTGTGATGCTGTGCAGCCAAGCAGATCACAAAGTGATTTGGCACTATTTTTAATTATTATTATTACTATTATTATTTAAGCTGCCATGTGGTTACAAGTGTCAGCAGGGAGAAGGGAGCTGAGGGTGGCAGCTGGATTGACTTAAAGAGGTGACAAAGTTGCACTTACTCCTTCCTGAGCAGCAGGAAGTCAACCAGGGATTCCCCGTGTTCTCCCTCCTCCCCTTCCCAATATCCTGAAATCAAATCTGCCAGACCAGCGTTCAACCACTCACCACCAGCCTCCTGAACTAACATCAGGGATTGTTCCTCATGAAAGGGCCTCCTCACTGCCAGGCACGGGAGATGATCTTCAGCTTTCCATGGAAAGTTTCGAGGGCAGAATGATTTTAGTCTCCTTAGTTTGCTTTTCCAAAGCATTCTCTTAAGGATTTGGCTGAAGCCTCTTACACTTTGCTTTTAACAAGTTAACTTCACGAGAACTTTGCTGTTCTCCATTGGCTTTAACCTTTCCTCATAAATTCCAACTGTGTGATATCATGTATTTAGATCTTGCCATTTATTACATGATATTGTATTTAGATCTAGTCAGACACAAAAGTAAGGTGTTGAAAAGGAATTACAGCTTTTAAAAGCAGTCCTTGAAATTCCCCACTAAGTTCTAACACACTATCACATGTATTATATTTATATATCACACATCGTATTATTGAGAGATGAAGACTGAAAGAAACCCCAAAAAACAAAAGCTGCTCTGAAGGATGCTGTATTATAATCTCAATTTTCATCATTTAAGAATTGTTAGACCCGCAGTGACTTCTGTTTTTATTCTTATTTTAACCATAAACTCTTCTTTAGCCATTCTAGATAGAAACATTCAAGATGAGAAGCCACCCAGTCTAATTTATCTAACCATCCTCAGACATAGCTGTGCATAACATGATTGGTTTCTCCAGAAGAAAAAAATTAATTTTAAACCAAAAAAATTATAAACCCCATAGGGTGGCAGGTGATTTGTGTGGAGACACAAAGGGACTACAACTTTGTGAAAACAATCAGGATGACTTCACCACAACATTGAACAATGTCGTTAAAACAGAAATAAACGGTGATGTTTACGAAATATACGGGGATCTATAGAATCCTGAAGAGCTCAGGCACTCTCCAGGCTGTGACATTTTGCATTAAATATCTGAGGCCACCGAAGGGGGGGGACGGGACACTCGGGGCTGTTTGTGACACACAAAAACACCACCAGTGCCCGGGGTCAGAGCCGGGGAGTTGGGCCAAGTTCAGAAATCAGACACCGCGCAGGGCACAGCTCAGCCCGGGCACACGCCACCACCTGTCCTAGTCCACACAGAGGTCTTGGCTCAGGAACACCCTGAAAATACCTCCCTGGCGGGCTCAGCACAGCGCCAGGTTGTTTCTGGAGGAGCAAAGAGTCGCCGCAGGCACCGAGTGTCTGGAAGGGACACGCAGGTACCCACCGCCCGTGGGGTGAGGGAGGACAGGGCTGGTGTCCGTACAAAGGGAGAGGGACACGCAGGGGGAAGCAAAAGGGCGGGTAACAGGCAGTCTGGGACACACCGCACACAGGGCAGGGGATATAAAAACGAGAGGGCGCCGCTACGGGAGGGCAAAAGCCAAGGGAGATAAAGCAGGGGGGCTCCGCTCCCTGCCTGTGAGGGTGGGGAGGCCCTGGCACAGGTTGCCCAGAGAAGCTGTGGCCGCCCCTGGATCCCTGGAAGTGTCCAAGGCCAGGCTGGACGGGGCTTGGAGCGACCTGGGATAGTGGGAGGTTTTCAGGCGGGGAAAGGCCGGAGGCAGCCGGGAGGGGGGGTCTGAGAGAGGAATACGGGGAGCACAGCACAGCGGGGACGAGGGAGGGAGGATGCGCTCGGTGCTCCCGGGGCGTGGGGGTGTCGCCAGCACAGCGAGGGACACGGACCCGCGAGGCCTGCGATGGATCCCAGCGGGAATCCCGCGGGAAGGGGTGCGGGAGGCACCGCAGGGCGGGCAGGGCCGTGAGGGGGAACCCCCGGCTGGGGATGGAGCGTTTGGGGCGGGCGGGGAGGTGGGGGCGCCGGCACCGGAGCTCCCGCTCACCTCAGAGTCCTCTTTGGCCTGCGGCAGCGCGGGGAAGGCCGGCTTGGCGAGCTCCATGGCCGGGCGCTGTCCGGGCGGGGCAGGACCCGGGGCAGGGCGGCTATTTGGGCAGCGAGACCGCGGGCTCCGGCTCGGGAGCGGCAGGAGATGGAGGCGGCGGCGGAGGAGGCGGTGGCGGCGGCGCGCTCAGCCGCTCGCGCCCGGCCGCCATGCTGCTGCTGCTGCTGCTGCTGCCGCCTCTTCTTCCCTCCTCCTCCTCGTCCTCCTCCTCCTCCTCCTCCCCTTCCCACCTCTTCCTCCTCCTCCTCCTCTCCCTCCCGCCCGCGGGCCCCGCTCCAGCGGCGCCCCCGCCCCGCTCCGCCCTCAGCGCTCTGCCCTCCCCTCACGGGCGGGCGCCGCCCCGGTTCCTTTCGTTAACTCCCTCGCGGCCCCCGAATTCGCGTTCATTAACCCCAAAATGTCGGTAAGGGGCGCTTGGCCCGTTAACGGCGGTGAGGGTCAGGCTCCCCACATGTCCCGGCCATTAACGCGCCCTTGTCGCAGTAACCCCGGTATTCCCGTGGGATTCTTCTCCTCACGCACCCTCTTCCACTTTGGCGAGGGGACACTCGCCCTATCCCCCATGGGAATGACACTGCTGCCTCAAATTCTAGCTGCCAGTGCAAAGGGGGTCACCTACGATCAGGTCCTCTTTGCTGGGTGATGTCCACAGATACATCAGTGCTGGGGCAGGAACCCCTTTTTCTGCTTTTTGAGGTTCCCTGGTCCCATGTTCTGCTTGGAATCTAAATATGTGGAAGAGATGCAGCCAGGAAAAGGCTCCAGGGAGATCTCAGAGCCCCTTCCAGTGTCTAAAAAGGCTCCAAGAAAGCTGGAGAGAGACTTGGGACAAGGGCTTGGAGAGATAGGACAAGGGAGAACAGATTCCCACTTCCAGAGGGCAGGGGTAGATGGGACATTGGGATGGGATTGTTGACTGTGAGGGTGGGGAGGCCCTGGCACAGGTTGCCCAAAGAAACTGTGGCTGCCCCTGGACCCCTGGAAGTGTCCAAGGCCAGGTTGGATGGGGCTTGGAGCAACCCGGTTTCGTGGGAAGTGTCCCTGCCCACGGCAGGGGGTTGGAATGAGGTGAATTTTAAGGCCCCTTCCAACACACTCCATTCCTTGATTCTACGAGACTTCACTTTAGGCTGCAGTTTTCCATTCCTGCACTCTTTACTGAAACAAAAGCCTGCCCTGGCGTCATTGGAATTTCTAAGGGAAGCTTAGTCAAGCAAGCAAAGTCAATGGGTTGGTTGCCTAAATAAAACTGGAAGCGCCCTTTTGAAAGTCCTTGCACTGGAATTTTAGGCGCAACAGGAGTAAAAACTGAAGCTCTTCTGCTTTTTACTACACAAAACCTTGAGAAATCTTCAACAATCACATTTCAGCAGCTGTTTCTTCAGCACTGCAATTTCCTTCCAGCGAAAGATGAAGAAGGAAATGGTAAAGGAGGAAGCAATGGGAAAACTGCAGCTCCCACTTCCAGCTGGTGTCAAGAGCAGGAACAGGGATGTGTGTTTGTAGCCTTATATTGGGGCCTGAACTTCAAAAATGAGCTTTCACCACTCCCATGGCTCCAGGAAAGAGTTTTCCATCTTTTACCCTCCTCCAGGATAATGCCAGAGGCTCACCTTTCTGTTTCCATCACTGCAGTGCTCAGAAATGGACTCTCATTTATTTTCTCATTGTTCCAAGCACTCTGGCTGTATGAGCTGCACTCAAAAGAGTGTTATGGTAAAGCTAAAACTGAGATTTGCATCTTTACACTCCTGACAGTCAACAATGGGAAGCTGCTACCCAGAAATAAAGGTCTGTAACAACCATTAGCCAAATAAATGGAAATACTGTTGCCTGTCCTGTTGTAACTCCTCTATCCCTCACAGTACCTGTTTAGTCTCAGTGCTGGGAGAGGAAATAAAACCACAGCTATTAAAAATGCCAGGGAGATGCTGTTAAGCAGTGTGTTTCCTGGAAAGCCTAGAGTTAATCTAATGCACTTGTCTGTCAGCTGAGCATGCCCAGAGTAATCCAATTAGGATAATGAGAAGTAGCCAGAAGTGCAGTTTAGTGCACTGCTATTCCAGTCCAACACTCAGGTGAGCTGTGCAGTGGATTTGTGTGCACCCCTTGGGGTGGAACTGCTTGGAAAACAAAAATATGGCACAGTGACAGATGTCCTTAAAAACCCCAGCACCTTGTTTACTTCTTGCAATTATTAAACAGTAGCTCAGGTAAATCCTCTTCCCAGAATTCAGCAGCACAGCAAGTGTGCCCAGGTGGCCAGGAAGACCAGTGACCCCTCAGACAAGAGGACCCCTCACAAGACATTGAAGAGCTGGAGCGTGTCCAGGGAAGAAAACAGAGCTGGGGAAGGGTCTGGAGCAGCAGGAGCAGCTGAGGGAGCTGGGGGGGCTCAGCCTGGAGAAAAGGAGGCTCAGGGGGGACCTTCTGGCTCTGCAACCCCCTGACAGGAGGGGGGAGCTGGGGGGGGTCGGGCTCTCTCCCAGGGAACAAGGGTCAGGACAAGAGGAAAGGGCCTCAAGCTGTGCCAAGGGATTATGTTTAGATTGGATATCCAGCCCTGGCACAGCTGCCCAGGGCAGTGGTGGAGTCCCCATCCCTGGAGGGATTTAAAAGCCCTGTGGATGTGGCACCTGGGGACATGGGTCAGTGGTGGCCTTGGCAGTGCTGGGGGAATGGCTGGACTTGATAGTCTCAGAGGGTTTTTCCAACTTCAGTGATTCTGTGAATCTAAACCCCACTTGTCCCTCCTCTCTCTCAGGGAAAGGCTGCCTCTGTTTGGTATGGAAGGCACAGGACTTCAATGCCAACACCAGAGAAAAGCTGCTCTTTAAATTCTGAGCACACATAATTCACCTCTCCACGAAGAGCTACAGAAAAAGCCCACCAGCATAAGCAGATTTAAACAGGTTTTATTCATAAACTGTTTGGGGAAAGGAGATTTACTGATATACAAAAAGTCAAGAAATGAACTGACTTTCTTATGTCTGCGAATCCCTTCAGGCACATTTATAAATTCCCACCATAATTGCTAAGAGAACACATCTCCACACATTTTACTGAGCCTGGGCTGTAATGAATAATGTATGTCTGAATTGTACAGAAAACACACTCCTGTAGCCAACTTGCAACTAGCATTCCCAAAATTACTAGCTACATGCTACACAAACACCTTACAATGATAATCAAGAGGTACATTATTTCTCTCTCTTTATACATTAACCCAGGAGGACGTGTGCAATCAATCACAAATTCTATGGTTAATTTACACAGGTTTGTAGTCAAGCTTGGACTCCAGTTTCTTGGAATCAGCCACTTTCCTGACAGCTTTCATGAAGTCTTCCTGAACTACGAAGTCATGATCGGCACGGATCGCAAACATACCTGAGAGGAGAATTTAACAGCCAGGATCAGCTACAGAACATAAAGATTCACTCAAATCCAAGTGAAAATTAATCCAAGTTATACTGTCTTGGATGTTGGGAAGAGGAGGGAATTTCAGTGAGGTCACCTTTCTGAACTAGGGGATTACTAAGAAGAAAACTTGTTTATACTGTGAGTATTTACTGGGTTACTCAGCCTGTCCACGCAGGGAAACCCTGAGTGCACAAATTTTAATGTAGAAAAAGCTTAAAACAGCATCAACTTTCCAGTAACCTGGGTACCAAGAGACTTGGATCCTCTGCAAAAAGGAGAGAAATGGGTGCAATCACCGTTTCTGGAATGTATCTACTGAGACAATGTGAAACATGTCATGATATTTATCCAACACGTGGTTAGAGACCAGCCCGAGTGAAACGTTCCAGCAGAAGGTTTTTGAGCTCCTGGTTTTAATCCACAGAGAAACAGCTCCAAGATTCAACATTATCCAAGATTTAGCTCAGGGAAATGAAGAGTTTAGGAATTACCTGCTTCAGTACAGACATTTCTCAAGTCTGCTCCGTTGAAGCCATCTGAGAGCTTCACAATTGCTTCATAATCTGCCCAGAAAACACCAATGCCAATTAGAAATAAATCACATTCCCCTTATGGATGCCAATGACATATATATCCAGCTAACAAACACACACTTGGATCTCAGTGCAGAGAGCACTGGACTGATAAATTAACTGGAAGCAGCAGCTGTATCACCCTTCCCATTAAAACACAAAGTACTGCAGCCAAAAGCTCGCATTATATAATTAAATCCCAAAGTTACCAACTTGTGGTTACAAGAATCATCATGAAGTGCAAGAAAGCTACATCAGGGCAATGTTCTTATCATTTAAATGATGCAAAACCCCAGAAGTCTTTATCTCCAAGTGATCACAGCTCAGTCCCTTTCCACTTCCAACACTGCATATACTAAAGGCATTTAATGTCTTGATATTTTATGCACATCTATTTACTAAAAAAGTGGCTGTGGTGGTAGTTCATCAGGAACCAATTTCTAAACCACTGTGTCTGTTGAGCCTCCAGCAAGTCTTGCTTTTTGCAAGGCTGCTTATTAAAATTATCAATTTTCTGCGAAACCTTTCAAAGTCTCCCTCCTGCATGAAATTTAGAACATTTGAGCTCAATGTTTTTAACTCAAGAATTCAAGAACTCCTCAAGATAAGAAATTCTCCAATTGTATTTTAATTCCATGTAGCACTATGTCCTATAAACAAGTCTTTTCATAATTGGAAAGTTAAAAAAAGGAAGTGAGGGGACTAAGCAATGTTGAACAGTGCAAGGTTTGTAAGTTTAGGGTCTTCAGCAGGAGATTCTCATGCTGGAACCTGAACAGGTCATTTTAATGGATTTTAATGCAATTCCCACTCCACCTTGCTGTTAAGTCTTGGTCTTACTTTTGGGGTATCAAAACAGGGCATCAGGCTTGCCACACCATGTTCAGACACCTCATCTTGCAAATGGCACAAAGGAATAATCCTACCCTGCTCTACTCCAGTGCCCAAAGATACAAAAACAAGGGTGAAGCAGAATCATGGAATGGTTTGAGTTGGAAGGGACCTTAAATCCCATCTCATTCCAATCTCTGCCACAGGCAGGGACACCTTCCACCAGCCCAGGTTGCTCCAAGCCCCGTCCAACCTGGCCTTGAACACCTCCAGAGATCCAGGGGCAGCCACAGCTTCTCTGGGCAACCTGGGCCAGGGCCTCCCCACCCTCACATCCAACCCTGCCCTCTGTCAATGTGAAGCCATTCCCCCTTTTCCTGTTACTCCAGGCACTTGTTTAAAGTCTTTCTTCAGCTTCATGATTTGCTTTGGAGCTTCTTCTCTATCTCTACAGTCACATGCACGTTTAAGCCACCCCTGGAGCTAAGAAAGGCAGAGCTCATCCCTCAGGCCCTCCCCCAGCCCGCTCCCACTATCCCGAGCGATCCCTCGGCAGCTGTTGATGCAGCCAGATGGTGACTGGGATCAGTTCCACTGTCCTGTCCTGGCTGCAGGAATTGCTGCTGTCAGCACACAGGGGGGTGGGTGGCACAGGGCACTGCTGCACTCAAAGGTAGCCAGCTCTGGTTTAAAGGCAAAGCACACTCAGTTTTCTCCAGGGAAAAGCCGCTCTGGAAAGCAGGACTCTGGTCAGCTTAGGCCAAAACAGTCCTCAAATAAACCTTCCCCTTTCTTATCTCGTTTTTCTCCCTGTTACACTCTGGAGAGAGCAACAAACACCACTAACCAGACAGCAATTTTCATTAGGCCATCTCCAAACTCCAGAGTTGTTCCCTGGCTTTTAAAGATCCTTAATTGTTCTCTCATTNTAACCAGACAGCAATTTTCATTAGGCCATCTCCAAACTCCAAAGTTGTTCCCTGGCTTTTAAAGATCCTTTATTGTTCTCTCATTTAAAACATTTCTTTCCTAAGGGGCTGATGAAAATGCTCTTTACCTGCACCAAGAAAACAGTGCAAGTAAAGAAAGTGTTTCCTTTAGAAACAGGATGAGAATCATGAAAAACCAGAATGGAATCAGGAAACCTGATGAGAATCATGTGGATTTTCCAGTTTACAGCTGTGCTCCAAGGGTTGATATTCAGTGTTGCTTTGCAAAGACTTCCCAATTCTTCAATTGGCATGCATTACAAAAATAAAAGAAGGAGAATTCCAAGAGGGAAAGTTGTCTAAGGGCAGGAGTGATTGTAACAACTCACCCTCTTCCCATCCTTACAAACAGCAGAAAGAGTGATATCCAGGTGACCTCCTACTCACCTATTTCACCGTGTTTAGTGATAGGACCTGCGTGGATCTTCAAAATATCTAATCTGGCCTGTTCATTTGGTAGATCAATATCTAGAAAGAATTACAGCATTAATAAGAGCAGAAAACCCAGAGTTCTCATGTATTCTTATCCTCTGTGGAGTAAAAACTCACGGATTTTTCTATCCAGCCTTCCGGGCCGCAGCAGTGCAGGATCCAGCGTGTCGGGTCTGTTCGTAGCCATGATCATCTTAACTCTGTGCAGAGTATCAAATCCATCCATCTGATTCAATAACTAGCAGGGAACAGAAGGTTTTTTTATTTTTAAACAACCCAACACCTTCCTAGTCCAGCTTTTTTTTTTTTTTTCTTCCTCCCTGCCTAAGTATTTTCACCAAGGTGAAAAGTGCTGCAAACGAAGTCAGGAAAAAAATCCTACAAGCTCCCTAATGAAAGACCTCGAGCTCCCTGAATATTCCATGAGCAGTGAAGGGCTGAAGAGAGACACTGAGAATGCTCTGCCCAGAGAAAGGGACATTGAGCAAAGCTCAGCTCAAACGTGAAAGACTTGACTAAAACAATGAGGCAAAGAAAACACTGCAAGGACTAAAGGAGCCAGTGGCTGCCTGACACATTGGGATTGCAGTGCACCAAGTGCAGGACATTCCAATTAGACTTGGAGAACAGCCCCTGGAATACTAATACACACAGAGGAAGACGTTTCATTGTGAAGATTTAAAGTGCTTGCTCTTTGATCACAGTGGTTTAATTCTCTAGGGAAGGCAGGCACATTCTTTTGAACCAGGCAAACTGTTTGCAAACACAGGCCAGTGAAGGTTCCCATTAGCTGTGGAATTGTCACCAGTGGCTTTAAAATTCTCTTCACACAACCCAGTTTACCAGAGCAACTAATCCAGAAATGAAGAAATACAACGGCTCCTCCTGGTTTCGAAAATCCAACCGTAACAGCCCAAAAATGCTACATAAGGTGAGTGTCTTTGGGTCTAAAGGAGACAGAAAGGGAGGGTCCTCCAAATTTTCAGAGAATGGGGGCCCTCCAAACCTTCAGAGATGCAGAAGAAGCAGTAAGCAAAAGGAAGAGGAAAATATCCCAAATAACTGTATCAATTTTAAGGACTCAATTAGTCCCCATGTTGAATTGATGGATGAGTTGTGAGGATGTGCAGCTGCTGTAAAAGCAGCATCTAGTTCACCTCTAGCTCCAGATTCTTAACTCAGAAAAGGTTCTGCCAGGGCAGATCCCAGGTAACAATTCACACCTGAATTACAGTCAGGAATGAGACACTCACCTCCATCAGAGTCCTCTGAATTTCTCTATCAGCTGAGGTGCCTTCGGAAAAACGGCGACCACCTGCAGCACACCAAACTCGTGAGTTTTAAGACCTGATTTCTGCCTTTCAAACAGGGTGGGAATTGGCTTCACAGCTGATTTCAGCCCCAAAAGGAGCCTCTGTCCCCTCTCCAAGCCATCAGCCTTACCAATAGCATCGATCTCATCCATGAAAATGATGCAGGGCTGGTGATCTCTGGCATAATTGAACATCTCTCGGATGAGCCGAGCGCTCTCCCCAATGTACTTGTCCACTATGGAACTCGACACCACCTTGGGAAGGACAAAGGAAAACATGGATGAGGAGACTGGAGTGCAAAGAGCTCCAGGGAGTGAGGGCACGGGGCCATTCCAGTACCTTGAGGAAGTTGCAGTCCAGCTGGCTGGCGACAGCCCTGGCCAGGAGGGTCTTCCCTGTGCCTGCACAGACAAGAGATTGGAGCTGCTTCATTCCTGACCCAGCATTGCTCACCAGGGATGTGGGAAGCAGGGAAAACAGGGGAAAAAAAGGGGGGAGAAAAGGGGAAATAAAAAGAGGAAAGGGGAAATAAAAAGAGGAAAGGGGAAAAAGGCAAAAGGAGGGTCTTGGCACAGTTTGAGAGCAACAACCAAGCGCTGGTTCCCGTTTGCTGGGACTCACCAGGGGGCCCATACAGCAAACAGCCTTTGGGAGGGATAATTCCCACACGCTGGAATAATTCTGGGTTTGTAAGTGGCAGCTCTATTACCTGTGAAGGGACAGAGAATGAGGTTTAGAACAGCTAATGGCACGTTTGCCAGCCTGCCTTTCATATCCCTGCATTTATTTATCAGCAGCATATTTTGCTTGAGAAACAGTTAAGTAAGAAAATGTCAGGTTGATCCACAGTCCTGCCCTTCCTGCTCACCCTTCAGCTCTGCAATGGATGGTTCCTCTCCATCCTCTCTGCTCAATCCATAATTCCACTCCCCAGAGCAATGCTGGTAGTGTTTGTGCAAAATTCCAGTTTGCTTTGCTGGTTGTCAATCCTACCACTTGACTTCATGGCATTCCCTCAGCCTAAAGGGTCCTGGATCCCTTTAAACCCTCTCCTTTAAAGGATTTCCTTCATTTTAATCTCAAGCCAAGCACTTCATTCGAGTTAATGAAACATGGAAAGCACTGATCTGAGAGGACCCTTTAACAGGGTCAAAAAGAGGTTTTTCCCCTGAAAAACTTCACTCAGAACATGAATCACTATTTGATAAGTGGTTTTGAGGCACTGGGTACCTCTCGTAGTTCTCGGATCTGCTCCGACAACCCTCCGATCTCAGAATATGAAACATCCCCTGGATCTTCATGAGACATGTTATAAACCAGTGGATCCACTTCCCTGGGCAAGTATCTGCAAAACAGAGTTAAGAGTTGTTTTTTCAGTGTTATAAATTTATAAAGTTATTCCCATAAATTTTACAGCAACTGTGGAAATTATTTCTTCTCCTCCCATCTTGATAACAAGTATGTGTTGAAAAAAACAGAATAAGCCCCAAACCAAGCAAACTTTTTCAAGTTTTAAAAACAAACCTTAAAAAAAGGCTGAAAATGAGTTGTAACCTTGGTTTTTTTAAAGGAACAACCAATTTATTTTTTGAATCATATAGAACAGACATACAGGCCTTCCCTCAAAGTAACTTACTTTAGCACTGCTTTGCAGAAAACCTTTACACAATATTACAGCAGAGATTATTCAAATCTTTGTGGGATATACTCAGATAATTATTTTTCCCCTTTATATGATGAGCAGAAGAGCAGAAACCTACCTCATAATAGTCAGAGTGGTCATATCCAGAGCAACTCTTGTCCCTGGCTTCAGTTTACTTTTGTCAAGCTAGTCCCCCCCAAAAAAAACACAAAAACAAATTCTGTTACAACCACATTCCAAAGCAATCTCTGTTTTTAGGATGTTTACTGGAGCTTGCACTCTTTGCTCAATCCCACACAAGAAGAAAACAAGGCTACTGAGCCCCACACCAAGCAATCATTAACTTACCTCAGCTACTCTTGAAAATAAACACTATTTTTCTAGACCATCTGTAATTTTTACTTTTATTGCTGTCAATCTGACTGGATTAGTGAGATCTAATCCTCCCCTCAGCTCCACACAGGACAGAACCAGCTGTTTGCACATTTTTACATGTTTTATCCCATTTTGAAGTCAGCTGTTCAGTTATTACTCTTTCACCTCAGATGCCTCCTCATCTGCCTCAGCAGTTTTTGTCTGATTGCTCCATTTTATGGGATTTTTAAACACATTCCAGTGCACCCTGCTAAATTCTGCTGGGATTAAAAAAAACCCAACTTGTGTTTAGGATCAAGCTGTCCCTCCTCCTTTACTGGGGTCACTCCTGAGAGCTCTTCCCAGCTGCCTCATCTCAAAAAACCTGTAACAGCTTGGAATTCTATCAACTTTGCCCAACAGATTTATTTTGCAGTGAGAGGAAAACAAAGACAAACCACTTGCCCCCAAATTCCTTAGGAAGTGCACTTGAGGTAGGGAAGTAATTTTGTTTCAATTCAAAACAGCATCACTCTCCCTCCTGAGCAGCACAGCTCAGCCACAAGGGCTTTGATCAAAAACTCATCCTAGTCTGGGAGAAAGGATTTGTCTTGATATTTTGACATTTTAAAAACAACTATGGATATGTTTTTTTGAGCCTTTGGTATCAAATCCAGGATCTTTTAAGATAAAAGAGTGTTTTTAACATAGACTTGAAAGTACGTGTTGCAATGCCAGGTTCATCCAAGGACAACCTATTCCTCAGGATTTATGTGTTTCAACCCAGAACTCCAAGATTACCTTGAGTGCCCCTAAATGGAATTAATTATATTTGTGTCCCAAAATTCTGTAATGAACATCAGCTTCTCTTCAGAAAGAGAAAGAAAAGTCACCTCTAAAATCAACACCACCCCTGTGCTCCTTTCAGTGAAGGAATTTTTATTTTTCACAACTTCCAAGACAGAGGAGAACACGATGTCTTAAAAATTCAGCTGCAGCTACTTCTGGCACCATAAAGGGATCAGTTCAAGATGTACTGAGAGGTCACAGCTGGTAAAAGCTCTTACACTCATCTGTGCATTAAAATTGCTAAATAAAAAGCTGAATGATCAAAATGATCCTTTCCCTGACAGTCCCACATTTCACATGTGTTGTTCTTTGCTCCCATTTCTCAAAGTCAGGGATGAGAGGAACAAAAAAGTACCTCCAAGTGGACCAGCAGAGCCAAAGGCTTTTTGGTTTTTTTTTTAAGACCATTAAGGACAAATAAAAATCCCTCCAATACTAAATCTGAAGCTCAGCACTGTGACAGTAATGGTCATGACACAGTTGATTAATTTTCATAATGACTATTAATTTTCAGAAAGGCCAAAATCAGGCAGAAAGACAGCTTCAACTCAATAAAAAGAGTAAAACACATGCAAGGTTTTAGGAATGTTGTGAATTGTTTTCTCTTCACTAGGAAGTTACACTACTACCAGCTACAGAGGGAGAGGGGAAGCAGATATCAGTATAAAATAGCCATAAATAGCCTTAAAGAACAAAAAAAACGTTAAAGAAGAAAATAATTAACCCCAGTAAGGACCCAGTGGATGAAAAGCAAGGCCAATATTCAAGAACAAAGCAAACTTTTAATGAGTATTCACATAGAGCACCTACCTGACGGCGACAGCCAACCANGGGTGGTGAGGCACTGGAACAGGTTACCTGGAGAACTTGTGGCTGCCCTGTTCCTGGAAGTGTTTCAGGTCAGGTTGGACATGGCTTGGAGCAACCTGGGCTAGTGGAAGGTGTCCCTGCCCATGGCAGGGGGTGGAACAAGGTGGTCTTTAAGGTACCTTCTGACCCAAATCACTTCATGATTTTCACGGTCTCAGAGAACATAACATTGTGGTCTACTTACATTTCTCCTCTGTCAGCTGTTTAAGAACCTCACCAACAATCTGAAAGAACAAATACAGTATTAGCCTAGAGATAAATTAACATGTTAGAAGAAACCCTCTCTAACCCACGTGCTCAGTTTCTGATGTCAAAGACCCTGTTTCTGTTAGCTGTGCCCTACCAGCTTTCTCTTTTTCAATGCCAAAAATGGATTTAAACGTTACTCCCGGACGAGTTCACTGTCAACAACCCCTGCAGGATGCCGAGCCCTTTTTTGTGTCACGTACCTGCCCGACGCTCTGCAAGGCCTTGAGGTCATTTTCTGATTTCTCATATTGCTTGGTGAGCTCTTTCAGCTGTTCCCTTACTGAAAAAGGAAACAAACACAGGATTTTAGAAACTTCCAACCCAACAAGAACCCGAGAGCAGAACCTTTTCCAGCAGTGAAGTGCGACTGTGGGAGACCAGCAAACTGAATAAGTGACCCTGAAGCGTGTCCAGGAAAGGGAACATGGCTGGGAAAGGGTCTGCAGGAGCGGCTGGGGGAGCTGAGGGGGCTCAGCCTGGAGAAAAGGAGGCTCAGGGGAACCTTCTTGCTCTCTAAAGCTCCCTGAGATGAGAGGGGAGCTGGGGGGGATCGGGCTCTGCTCCCAGGGAACAAGGGACAAGACAAGAGGAAACGGCCTCAAGCTCTGCCAGCAAAGGTTTAGAATGCACATTATGGAAAATATCTTCATGGAAGGGGTGGTCGGTCATCGGGAACAGGCTGTCCAGGGAGGTGTTGGAGCCTCCACCCCTGGAGGTGTTTAAGGCAACACTGGACGTGACACTCCGGTCTGGCTGCCAAGGTGGCGACCGGTCACAGGCTGGGCTCGACAATCCCGGAGCTCTTTTCTAACCTAAACGATTCTGCGATCCTGCGGCCCTTCGGTGCCCTCCCCAGGAGGAGAAGCGAACCCTCCGCGGCGCTGGCAGCGCCCACCCCGCTCCCCTCCCAGCGCCCCCGGGGCCCGGCCAGGCCCATGACGAAGCGCGGGCAGCGCCGCGGCCGCCGCTCCCCCTCAGCGGGAGAGGGGGGGAAACCTCCTTGTAGCACCGACCCCCCTCCCTCCCCTTCCCACCCCACCCCGCAAGGCCCCGGCGGCCGCCTTCGCTCACACTCCTTGAGGCGGCCGTCGATCTCCTTGTGCTCCAGCAGCTTCTTGCGGTAGTCCTGGAGCGCCTTGTCTCTGGGGTCCGCCATGATGAGCAGGCGCCGCTCATAGGGGATGCCGGGAAGGGCCATGGCCGCGGGGGGGCCGCACCGCCCTCACGGGCNGACTGAACAACAAGCGCCAGGGGTCCCAAATATTGCAGTGGGTTTCTCCCAAATGGAGGTGGTTTTTTGTTTGTTTGTTTGGAGGTGGCTGCCAAAGATATTGCAGTCTGTCCACCTGTTTCTTCTCTTGTCCACCAGTGTTTGGAGCACCCATTGCTTCATTCTAAGCTTCTGACTTCATTTTTCAGAGGTTTCATAGAAGCATGGAATGGCTTGGGTTGAAAGGGACCTTAAAGCTCATCCCATTCTAACCTCCTGCCATGGGCAAGGACACCTTCCACTGTCCAAGCCCCATCCAACCTGTCCTTGGACACTTCCAGGGATGGGGCAGCCACAGCTTCTCTGGGCAACCTGTGGCAGGGCCTCCCCACCCTCACAGGGAAGAATTCCTTCCCAATATCCCATCTAAACCTGCCTTGTGGCAGTGGGAAGCCAAGAAAAATGTTGGGATTTCCTCCCCTTCCCATGGCATGTCCCCACGGCCCTGCAAAGGACCAACAGCAGAGAGCAGCTGCTCCTCCCCCAGATCTTGCTTTGTGCCAGGAGATCATCCCAAAACATGTGTGCAAGGGAAGGCTGGTAGTGTGTGAAGGTTTTTGGCTGCTGTTGCTGCCAAGGACTTTTCATTATGCTCTGCTTTAGGTGGACGTACTTTGGGTGAAACCTGGAAAGTTTGGTGTCATAGAATCCCAGACTAGTCTAGGTTGGAAGGGACCTTAAACCTCATCTCCTTCCATGCCACAGGCCAGGACACTTTCCACTAGACCAAGTTGCTCCAAGCCGTGTCCAGTCTGGCCTTGGACACTTCCAGGAATGGGGTAGCCACAAACCAATGAGCTTTT
Source organism: Pachyramphus minor (assembly GCA_013397135.1). Classification (NCBI taxonomy): domain Eukaryota; kingdom Metazoa; phylum Chordata; class Aves; order Passeriformes; family Tyrannidae; genus Pachyramphus; species Pachyramphus minor. Next base: position 39,867 of record VYXB01009265.1, on the reverse strand, counting down.
GTAAATTCAATCTGGTTAAAGATTTGGACGAGTAAAGAAAGTATTGGTGATCAGATTTTTAGCAAAAAACCCACAGTGAATAGTTCAGAAACACAACTCAGAGCAGTGCAGCAAGTAAATTTAATTCTTTTTCATTATTTTCTGTCTCCAGTCATTGTGAAGGCTAGAAATGGACCAAGATATGTGGTTGGCTGTCGCCATCAGGTAGGTGCTCTGTGTGAATACTCATTAAAAGTTTGCTTTGGTCTTGAATATTGGTCTTGCTTTTCATCCACTGGGTCCTTACTGGGGTTAAGTATTTTCTTCTTTAATGTGTACATCACTATTTTATACTGTTATCTGCTTTCCCTCTCCCTCTGTAGCTGGTAGTAGTGTAACTTCCTAGTAGAAAACAATCCATAACATTCCCAAAACCTTGCACGTGTTTTATTCTTTTTACTGGGTTGAAGCACTGTCTTTCTGCCTGACTTTGAACTCTCAGACCCTTGGGGCTGCCAGAATTACCTTTTTCCCAGTTGGAGCTGATTCAGCCCAATTGCTGAGTTTGCTTTATTAGTTTCTTTCCTTGACTTGGGAGTTCTGCCACATGTGGCCCATAAATTCTGTGTTCTCTGTGCCCACTATCAGTGGTACATCCTTCTCCCCAGGCTTTGTTAACCTCCCCCTAAGCTGAGACCACTGAAGCATGTCCAGCCCTACCCTTGATAAGGTCCTTCCCACAAATAATTTGGTTTTCTAACGCCTGGACATCACTTAAAGCTTGTTGGCCACTCTCTGTTTCATGGATTAAATCTCCCTTCTTATTGATTATGCTTGAAATTATACAGAGATCAAACATCAAAGAACATCCTTTCGTTAGAAAATTTTTTACATATTCCACATTTTGCAGCACAACCTGGCCTTGAGGACTTCGAGGGATGAGGCAGCCACAAAATAATATCTTGTAGTTCAAAACTGGTTAAAGATTTGGAGGAGTAAAGGATTAGAGTGTTGGTGATCAGATTCTTGGCAGAAAAATGTACTGGATAGTTCAGAAACACAATTCAGAAGGTGTATCAAGTCAATTTGGTTTTGGTTTTGGTTTTTTTTCTCGGTCTAGTTTTCTCTCTCCAGTCATTATGAAGGCTACAAGTGGAGCAGGATTGGCTGTTGCCATCAGGCATTTGATCTATGTGAATACTCATTAAAAGTTTGCTTTGGCCTTGAATATTGGCCTTGCTTTTCATCCACTGGGTCCTTATGGGGTTAAATATTTTCTTCTTTAAGGTCGTTTTTATTGACAGAGCCCAAAAAGTGTTTGGACAAGGTTTGTTCAGCTCTTTTTATGAGATGTAATTTTACATATGCATTAGCTGTGTTACATATACATTAGTTGTGTTACATATGCATTCAAAGTGGGAGGGGATCATTAACATACACCACTGCCATAACTCCGCCTCAGAACGCCCCCTTGGGGTTTTCTTTTGGGGGCCTTTGGATGAAGTAAGAACTTGTCATCCTCAGGCTTGAACTTTTCAACTTTGCGAAGAACTGCTGAGCCGGCATTGTCCAATTACCTCAAAACCGGCATCATCTCTAGGAGCCCTTCCTTATCCATCTTCAAGTTCCCTCCTCCTAAGCCTCAAAGCCCTTTCTCGAAACTCCAAGGTCTTCTGTTCCTGCGAGAGCCCTCATTATAAAATTAACCATATCCCGTCTGTAAGTCGGCATAAGCAAGCAAGGCCCTATCCTATCTAAAAATTACCTAGTAAGCAACCGAGGCTACAACCTTTTGTCACCACTTTATATTCTGATCCCCCCTCATCGCATGTGTTCCATTCGAGTCACTGAGCTAAAACTCTGCCCCACCGCGGACTCTCAGAGCCCCGGGGCCGTGCGGCCCAAGGGGGGTGATCTCTCCCCGGCGGGAAGGGCAGCGGCCCATCCCCGGGAGCACGTAGGACTCTGCCAGGAAAAAAACCCGCGGGGCCCCCCCGGGAGGTGACTCAGCGGTGCCCGGGG
>VYXB01009265.1:5120-37797 GCA_013397135.1 Pachyramphus minor | reverse complement strand
AGCCGGCGGGATCCTGCTCCTGTTCCTGCTGGTGCCGGGGGTGCTGCCCCAAGGCGCCGAGCGGCGCTGCTTCTGCCAGGTGGGCACGGGGCGGGGGTGGGCACCGGGGTGGCCCGTGTGGCGAGCGGGATGTCCCCGGAGTGGGAGCGGTGTCCCGGCGGCTCGCAGAGGGAAGTGGAAGGGATCGGGGTGGGGTGTGGGGGGGGGAGATGGATGCACCACGTGGAGTGTTGTGTCCGTGGTACAGGAAGGAAACAGAGCTGTCGGGGAGAGTCCGGAGAAGGGCATGGAGATGCTCGCGCGGCTGGAGGACCTTTCCTGTGTGGAAGGATTGAGAGAGCTGGGAGTGTTCCGCCTGGAGAAGGCTCCAGGGGGACCTTAGAGTCCCTTGCAGTGCCTAAAGGGGCTCCAGGAGAGCTGGAGAGGGACTTTGGGCAAGGGCATGGAGTGACAGGATAAGGAATGACTTTAAGCTAAAGAACAGTAGATTTAGATTGGATATTAGGAAGACATTATTAATTGTGAGGGTGGTGAGGCCCTGGCACAGGTTTCCCAGAGAAGCTGTGGCTGCCCCATCCCTGGAGGTGTTCGAGGCCAGGTTGGACAGGGATTGGAGCAACCTGGGCTAGTGGAAGGTGCCCCTGCCCATGGCAGGGGGTTGGAATGAGATGATTTTTAAGGTCCCTTCCCACCTAAACCATTCCAGGGTTCTATGATTCTCTTTCATGCCTTCTTGACTCTCTTATCTCCCTGCTCCCAGAAGGAAAGGGAAGTGGTCCAACTTGGAGAGCATTTCTTCTCCAATCACTCAGGTGCCTCTTCTTGGATGTTTCAGGGATATCTGTCACTCTAATGCCTGGGAGCTGCCTCCTGCCCATTCCTGTAGGTCTGCCTTGCTGTGCTACCAGCTCTGCTGTCCAGGAGAGAGCTGTCCAGGCTGCAGCAGGCACCTGCCACCCTGCCCTGCGATTTCCAGGGCTCTGCTCCTTAAAGCTTTTCCAGGGTTAATTCCCTTTGTTGGTGTGCCAGGGGTGTTACTGCCTGGCTCAGTGCACTTGGTGCAGCTTCTGTTAAGGTACAGTGAGGAGAGAACTGGGTGCAGCTGACCAAGCAGCTGGATTTGGGAAGAGGTCACTATGCAGATTCCTTCTGACTTCACCTTGCGCTTGCAAAGTGGCTGCCCTATCCCTGTGAGTGTTCAAGGCCAGGTTGGATGAAGCTTGGATCAACCTGGGATAGTGGAAGCTGTCCCTGACCATGGCAGGAGGTTGGAAAAAGATGATCTTTGAGGACGCTTCCAACCATTCTATGATCCTGTAATAAGCAGGTTTGCAGGATCAAGGAGTGAGGATGTTACAATGTCTTTAGTGCTTTATTTTGTTGCTTTTTAAAAAAGGAAGCTTTTATAAATCCTGCCCTTTCTATATTAAACTTTTAGTGCTTAAATGTGGGTTAGAAATGGAGAATGGAGAAAGAAGGCAAATGGAATTGTGCACTTGGCTTTGGCTTTGGCTTCTAGGGTGGCTCTTGACACATTCAGCTTCATGTGGAGATGGTAAATACAAGCTTTGCTGATAAAGAATTGAAAAACCTGCCTTTGGAGTCTGTATCTCTGTAGGGTTTTTGCTTGCAGCTTCTGGTGGCAGTGAAGTTTGTTTCCCTAAAGACTGAACGTTGAGTCAGGAACGTGGAATGGGATAAGGAATCATAAGCACTAAATGAACTGGCATTCTGGCATGGCAGTGGCTGGCAGTCCCTTTTCCTTGGGCAGGAGGAACTGGTGCTGTACTTTTTGCACTGTTGGGTTGTTGCAACACAGTTCTCCTTTGTGGAGCACCGTGTGCTTCGGTTTGGCTTTCAGTGCAAGTGCTCAGTTCAAGGCTTTTTATTACCTTTAGGAAAGTCTGCTATGTGGGGCAGCATTTCTTTGTAACCACCGACCATTTTAAATCACACCTGAGGGCCGCCTCATCTTTTTTGTTAAAAATAATCTGCTGATCATCTTGTGCAGAACTGGTCTGGTGGTTTTTATTTGCCACCAAAAAAAATACAGGGCAAGCCTCAAATGATACGTTTTGCCCTCCTCTGTTTAGATACTTGAAGGCCTGGGTTTAGCTTTTGGTTTCCTGGTGTGAACCATCTCGTGCTGTCTCATGAGCTTCTCAGACAGGGAAGCCCTGACATGGGGTGACTGGGAGAGCTCTGACTTGTCCATCAGCCTGTGCTGGGACAGTTGACAAGGGCCACTTCTGAGGGCGCTGCTCCAGCAATATTCCAGGTGCTGACTTCAGCAGGCCGTGATTCTGGAATGGGCGTTGCGCTCCCGTCTCTCTGCACCAAGGGCAAAGCCTCACCTGCCTTTTGTCACTGCTATTTTATCTCACTCACTTGGTTTCAGGGCCAACCAGCCCTGAAAGTTTTATTAGAAACATCCATCTGTTGCTGAAAGCGCTTTGAGCTTCACATGCTGTTTCTGCTTTCCAAGCTCTGATTAACATTCCAATATCTGGGTTCCCTCAAACCTTATAGGCAGCTCATCCCCCCAGATATTCCTGTTTGCATCACTGCTTTAGTCAGCCATGGATGTCTTCAGTATATTCCTGATAATTATTGCTCATTTGCTGTTTACAGGCTGATGCAGCTGCGTTAAGGATGTGCTGCAGGTGTTTGGCAGTTGGGGATTTTGACGAGGTTTCCGGTCTGGCAGAGTGCTGATTCCCTTTGGGAATGTTTTTGTGGGCAGGACACTGTCATTAGGGGTGAGTCTGGGTATGGAGAGTTTCCTTGCCAGTACCTGGACAGACTTTCAAGCCGTTCTTGCGTTCTTGTTGAACTGGTGTTCGCTCAGCAGCCTTCCGGGCAGGAATTCATTCCTAGCACAATTCCCAATCTCTGTGGGGTGGTTTCAGAGGGAGCTTCCAGGCCACCAAGTTGATTAGAGGGATAGAGCAGCTCTGCTGTGAGGAAAGGCTGAGAGAACTGGGATTGTTCAGGCTGGAGAAGAGAAGGCTCAGGGGTGACCTGACTGTGGCCTTCCAGGACCTGAAGGGAGCTGACAGGAAAGATGGAGAGGGGCTATTTACAAGGGCCTGGAGTGACAGGACAAGGGGGAATGGATTCAAACTGCCAGAGGGCAGGGTTAGATGGGATATTGGGAAGAAATTGTTGACTGTGAGGGCGGTGAGGCTCAGGTTGCCCAGAGAAGCTGTGGCTGCCCCTGGATCCCTGGAAGTGTCCAAGGCCAGGACAGGGCTTGGAGCAACCTGGGATAGTGGAAGGTGTCCCTGTCCCCATGGCAGAGGGTTGAAATGAAATGGGCTTTAAGGTCCCTTTCAACCTGAACAATTTCGGGGTTCTCTGACAGCACTTCATCCTTTGTGGTTTAACCCCATCCTGAGGCTTCCATGTGACATTTGCTTCTGTGTGAGTTCCAGAAACCCCAGTCCTTGTTTTCTGGGCAAAATACAGAGAAAGCACTTGGAATGGCATGCACTGCTTCCAGGCCAGGTGCTGGGCATGACTGTCCTCAGCTGGCTGCCAGCTACTTGCTCCAAGTGGCCTGGTAAGGATGAGAGGGAGGCCTGGCTGGACTGAACACTCAGGGACAGCCAAAAATCAGTTCGTAGAATCATAAAATACCCTGAGTTGGAAGGACTCACAAGGATTATCAAAATCCAATTCCTTTGAGCAGGGCAACTGCAAGGAAACTTCTGAGGGAGCAGGATGATGAGGGAACAACAGCTCAACATCAGCCTGAGGCTGGTGTGGCTTGTCCAGAAGAGCAGGCACTGCCAGGGAAGTTGGTACAGGCTAAACCCAGCTCCTCAGCCCTGTGACATTCCCTTCCCTGTGCCCTGATGTAGCTGCCAGTGTGTGATGCAGGGAAGAGTTTGCCCTCTTTCCTGCCCGGCTGTGGTGTGAGAGTGAGAAGAAAGCCCTGAATCCAGCACCCAGGGAATGTTCCTGTGACCCTCGGGGGAGCGGGAAGAGGTGGGAAGAGCAGAATCACAGAAGCCCGGGGTGGAGGCAAAGGAGGATGAAGCGCAGGCCAAACCCAAGGGTTGCACAGAGCCCACGTGTGCCGGTGTTCCCACCTGTGTTACGCACGCAAGGTGGGTCCGTCGGCGCTCCGGGATCGGAGCAGCTCCAGCCACACGCCTTCCTCGGAGCTTACTCAGCACCCGGAGCCGCCTGGGCCGCGTCTCTCCCGGCGGCTCCGTTGCATCTCTTCCCGGTGGGAAAACCCAGCCCTGCCCGTCAGCCTCGCGCCAGGATCTCACACCCAGCCAAACCCACGGCCGGGGTGATTCACCGAGGGCAGCGAGCTCTCGGCACATGTTTGGGGCTGGATCGATCCGTGTTTTATCTGAACTGTTCTAATTACTTACCTGCTCTAATTACTCTGCAGGCTGGAGATGTAGGTGAATATTTCTTTTGGAGGGCAGGGAGAGGTGTTTTAAGGCACCACATGTTGTAGGGCATGTTTGACATGTGTTGTAGGTCAGCTACTCTGGCAGCGGGATTTGAAGTCCAAACCAAGGGAGTCTGGCAGAAAAATGGGGTCTGGGGTGGCAGGTGGTCATGGAGCAAGAGGGGACTTCTGGGATGAAGCCAAGTGGTCTTCCCTGTGTCCTGAAGCAGGTCTGTGCTGTTTGGTGGTGGCATCACTGGGGCTTTCATCTGGGCTCTGAGGAGCTTTGGCTCTTGGTGCTCCTGGTTCTGTTGTCGTGTTCCTTTGGCTGTGAACTTTGGTGGGTTGGGCACACACCCAGCCTGGGGAAATTGCCCATTTCTGCACAGCCTGACTGAAATCCTTGGAGGAAGAAGGAGTTTTCCTTCTGATGGAGTTTCCCCAGCACTTCCACAGAATCACAGAGTAGTCACTGAGTTTGGAAAAGACCTCCAAGATCATCGGGTCCAACCTGTGACCCATCTCCACCTTGTCACCCAGATCAGAGCACTGAGTGCCACGGCCAGTTGTTCCTTGGACACCTCCACCATCTCCCATTCCAATGGCTGAGAACCCTTTCCATGAAGAAATTCTTCCTGAGAAGAATTTGCCCATTGCCCCCACAGGTGTGTTCTTGGTGCCATTGGGGCAGATCATCCCACCAGTGCTTTAATAAACCAAGGAGTGGATATTTGGAGATCTCCAAAGACCCCCCTTCATCTAGTCCTATGTATTTTGGGATCATCTGCTGTGCTTCACCGTGGATTATTTTCAGCATGAGGATGGTTCTGCCTTGAATTGGTCACTGGACTGAGCAAAGGCCCAGATGGTGCTTCAGTTGGGGGCTTGGCAGCCACTCCAATGCTCTGACAGGGATGTCATTCCTGTGAAGGGAATGTTTGTTGAGCATGGATACAGAAAGCAGCTGAAGATTATCCACAAATCTTTTTGTAGGCCTCTTTTAGACCCAGCCTATGAGCTGCCTGCCTCGAAGGGTTCCAAGTTTCCAGGAAATAAAAATGTGGTTGGTTGGTGGTTTTTTGTGGTCTGTTGTTTTGATGTGTTCCTTCTATATATATATATATATATATACACACACTTTAGAAACAGCTTTAAATTGGGTAACTGGATTAGCAAATTGCTACTGTTTTTATTTTTACAGGGGTGATTCAGCCTAGTGGAAAGCTTAAATCGCTGTTAATCTTCATTAACATGCAACATGCAGGACAGAATTCAGTAAATGTGTGAGGGTGACGCACTGAGCTTCAATGTAAACACTCCAAATATGAGAGAGCCTCCAAATCATGCCCTAACCAAACTGACTTGTTCCAGTGGAGTAGGGAATTCTGGCTGTTTTTTTCTTCCCCACCTCCCCATTTCATGTGACTCTGTGCTCCATTTCTGCCTTGCTTCTCACAGCTTCATTTCCATGGTGGTAATTCTAATGGTTTTATTTAAGTTGCTGTGGAGCTCTTGGTGAATTATGAGGAGCAGCTGAGGGAGCTGGGGGGGCTCAGCCTGGAGAAAAGGAGGCTCAGGGGGGACCTTCTGGCTCTGCAACTCCCTGTCAGGAGGGGGGAGCTGGGAGGGATCGGGCTCTGCTCTCAGGGAACAAGGGACAGGAGGAGGGGAAATGGCCTCAAGTTGTACCAGGGGAGGTTTAGATTGGATATTGGGGAAAAATTTCTTCATGGAAAGGGTTGTCCAGCCCTGGCACAGCTGCCCAGGGCAGTGGTGGAGTCCCCATCCCTGGAGGGATTTCAAAGCCATGTGGATGTGGCACTTGTGGCCATGGGTCAGTGGTGTCCCTGGCAGTGCTGGGGAACAGCTGGACTCGATCTTTGTGGGCTTTTCCAATCTTAATGATTCTATGATTCCCCAAGTGCTCATTGGGGCGTGGGGGAAACAAAACTGCTTCTGTGTTGTGCAAGTTTGTCATCAGGCAGTGACCAACGTGCCAGGAAGCCACAGCTGAATTTGTGCTACTTTTCAGTTTCTTTTTTTTTTTTAACTCCAGGGCTTGCACAAAGCCTGTTGAGTTGTTCAGGATGATGCAAGAAGTATTGGCTTTCTCCATCAGGTTTAGAACAGATGTTTTCCTCTCCAAATGGCTCTCTGAGGTCAGGAGGGGGAATGTTGCAGNCAATCTTAATGATTCTATGATTCCCCAAGTGCTCATTGGGGCGTGGGGGAAACAAAACTGCTTCTGTGTTGTGCAAGTTTGTCATCAGGCAGTGACCAACGTGCCAGGAAGCCACAGCTGAATTTGTGCTACTTTTCAGTTTCTTTTTTTTTTTTAACTCCAGGGCTTGCACAAAGCCTGTTGAGTTGTTCAGGATGATGCAAGAAGTATTGGCTTTCTCCATCAGGTTTAGAACAGATGTTTTCCTCTCCAAATGGCTCTCTGAGGTCAGGAGGGGGAATGTTGCAGTTAATCACAGAATCCCAGAATGGTTTGGGTTGGAGAGGATCTTAAAGCTCATCTCGTTCCAACCTTTGCCATGGGCAGGGACACCTTCCACTATCCCAGGTTGCTCCAAGCCCCATCCAACCTGGCCTTGGACACTTCCAAGGATCCAGGAGCAGCCACAGCTTCTCTGGGCAACCTGTGCCAAGGCCTCACCACCCTCACATCCAAGAATTTCTTCCCAATATCCCATCTAACCCTCCCCTCTGGCAGTTTGAATCCATTCCCCTTTGTCCTGTCATCCAGGCCCTTCTAAATAATCTCTCTCCCATCTTTCTTGTGGACTCCCTTCAGGTACTGGAAGGCCACAATTAGGTCACCTCGACAGGCTGAACATTCCCAATTGTCCCAGCCTTTCCTCACAGGAGAGCTGCTCCATCCCTCTAATCAACTCAGTTCTGATTAATCAAATCAGTGGCTGCAGCACAGCTGATGATCAACAAGGACTTTCTTTGAGGGCTCTCATTGGTGTCACTGTTGCCCAACTGGTCCCTAATGCAAACACCAGCTCTCACCTGCCTATTATCCCACAGGAACCACCTCCTGAGGCTGATCCAGGATGGAACCTGAGCTGGCACTCCGTGGCTCACAGCTCTTACAGCAGCCATATCCATTCTGGCTAAACTTGGTTGACTCACAGAAAGGAAAGAAAACTACAAAATGTTTTATTGTTTGCAGTGTTAAAAAGTAGTGGCCAAGTTGCTCATGTTTGATTTATTGTATTTTTGTCCCCCAGGTTACTGGTTATTTAGATGACTGCACCTGTGATGTGGAAACCATCGATGCCTTCAACAACTACAAACTTTTTCCTAGACTGAATCAGCTCCTGGAAAATGACTATTTTAGATACTACAAGGTAATTTTCTTATACAAGAACTGTAGTTATGTGTGTGCTGCTGTCTTTTTTTTTGTTTTGTTTTTTAATCTGCCTTGAACTTATTACTGATCTTTTTAAAAATCAGATCCTTACATTTTAACCTTTTAAAGGTTCCAGTCAGTAAGTTGGACCTTTTTGTTATGAGAAGAATCTTAAGATGCCTGTAAGGTGCATGATTTTAAAGACATTTTCTTATGTATTTTTCCTAAGGACTTAACCATCAGACTAATGAAATGACTTCTTTTGGTGAGCTGTTACTTAAAAATGTTGGTGGCTGGAGATCCATAATAAGAGGATTCCCAGTGTGTCCCCATTGCCATGGAAAACCTGTGTCAGTTCCCAGACACTCAAGTTCACAGATGGAAGACAATCTCCTTTTCCCTTCCAGTGTTGGGATTTGTAACAGAAACACTAAGATTGATCTGAATAAAGCATAGAACCATGGAATCTTGGAATGGTTTGGGTTGGAAGGGACCTTAAAGCCCATTTTATTCCAACCCCCTGCTGTGGGGACAGGGACACCTTCCACTATCCAGGGGCTTCTCTGGGCAACCTGTGCCAGGGCCTCCCCACCCTCACAGCCAGGAATTTCTTCCCAATATCCCATCTCTCCCTGCCCTCTGGCAGTGGGAAGTCATTCCCTGTGTCCTGTCACTCCAGGTCCTTGTCCCAATTCCCTCTCCAGCTCTCCTGGAGCCCCTTTAGGCCCTGGGAGGGGCTCTCAGGTCTCCCTGGACCCTTCTCTTCTCCAGGCTGAACACCCCCAGCTCTCCCAGCCCATCCCAGCTCAGAGGTGCTCCAACCCTTGGAGCATTTTGGAATGATGGAAATACCTGTGTGGGAAAGCACACTGGAGATCTGTGTTGGAAAACTGTGGAGTGGAGGATTGATTTGGTTGCCTGGAGGAGCTGTGGAATAGGATTGATATGTCATTTACAGGTAAACCTGAAGAAACCTTGTCCTTTTTGGGATGACAACAGTCACTGTGGAATGAGGGACTGTGCTGTCCAGCCCTGCCCCTCTGTAAGTACCAAATCCATTCTTTTACCTCTGTTTTTATCTTTGGATTTTTGCAGACCAAGAGGGAGCAGCAGATAAGTGACTTAATCCTGTCATTACAATTACAGCAAAACTGGGGCTCTGGTGGAGCTTTCCTGGGTGCAGCAATACTGGTGTCCACCAGAAAGGCCAAAATATTAAATTCTGGAAATTTCAAGACATAATAGCTGACCCTAAACTTCTCCTCTTTTAGTTTTTCCATTAGTAAGATAGTTTTGGGGCCACTGTTGGTTCTGTGTTCATTGCCAGGATTTCACCCTGCTGGTCCCTGAGCTGCTCTGGGGTTTAGTTTTGGCTTTCCAGCCTTTTCCAACCCTCTTTTTTTTTTTACATGAAATGGCTCTTTGAGAGTCCCCTGGTTCCCAGTACAGTCTTGTCCCTGTATCCTGGCTGAAAGGGTTTTGTTCCCTGAGCTAAAAGAAAACATCCTGACTGCAGGTGTCTTCCCAAAAAGAAGGGGATGAGATGGGGAAGGAATCCCAACTTGGTGGCTGGTTGATAGAGGTGGTGAAATGTCCCCAGTCCAGGGGTTAGCAGCCAGCAGACTGTTTTACCCCCTCATTCTTGAGTGTAAAATAGAATGATGATTTTTTTGCCCTTCAAAATAACCATAAATGTTGTTTAAATACCTTTTTTCCCCTTAAAAAAAATCTATTTTTGGTAATAGTTATGACCAATGTGATGGAGTTACATTACAATTCACTAAATGTTAGGTAGAAGTTGTTCTTATTTTAAGAACTGACTGGGACTACTGTTCTTAATTATTTGGACTTGGGTCCCTTTCATTCCAAAACCAACAAAAATAACTCTTATTGCCTAATTTTTCTCTTCCTGTGCTCCTGGCTGTCACAGTATTATCTCCTGTGTCATAGGAGTGGTTTTATTGCCTTCCTACTCATGGAGGAAATGGAAGTTGAGGGGAATTTAGGGCCTGGCTGTGTGGGGCTGGCAGGGCTGACATTCCATGTTGGAGTGGTAAGAGGGAAGTTTTGGAATGACGTGTGTCAGGGGCTGGTGGATGCAACGTCTGAGGAGGCACCTGGGCTCCTGCCAGGGAGATGATGCCAGACATCAGCTGATGAGAGGCAGTTTCCAGCTCCCCTGGAGTTTATATTGGCTTTCCCAACGTTGCATTGGGATAAGCAAAGCAGACTCTGACGTGGCAGCCTTTGGAGAAGAGGAATCTTGGAAAAAAATCAGAATAAACCACTAAGAACGTTGCTTCACCTTAGTGTGGGGAGGAGTGAGGACTTGGATGTGTTGTAAACTGGGCTTACACCTTCTCACTCCTAGAAACTGTGGTCACCTTCCTAATCTTCCCCAAAAATTAATCTGAAAGGCCTCGTGAGCCCCACATGTGGCACATGCTCCGTTTTGTCTTTCAGGATGAAGTTCCTGATGGAATCAGATCTGGAAGTTACAAGGTAGGTGTGTCTGTGGGCATAAAATGATGCATCTTATAGGTCCAGTTTTGTGCCATAGAATTGGGAAGGCTGGAAAAGACCTTTAGGATCATGTCCAACCATTAACCCACCACCACCATGTTCACCCTTAAACCACGTCCCCAGGTGCCACCTTCACGTGTTTTTTTGAACACTTCTGGGGATGGTGACTCTACTGCTGCCCTGGGCAGCCTGTTCCAGTGATGGATAACCATTTCCATGAAGAAGTTTTCCCTAATATCCATTGTAAACCTCCCCTGGCCCAGCTGGAGGCCGTTCCCTCTCCTCCTGTCCCTTGTTCCCTGGGAGCAGAGCCCGACCCCCCCCGGCTCCCCCCTCCTGTCAGGGAGTTGCAGAGCCAGAAGGTCCCCCCTGAGCCTCCTTTTCTCCAGGCTGAGCCCCCCCAGCTCCCTCAGCTGCTGCTCCAGCCCCTTCCCAGCTCCCTTCCCTTCCCTGCACACGCTCCAGCCCTTCAATGTCCTTCTTGTTGTGAGGGGCCCAAAACTGATGCAGGATTTGTGGTGCCTCACCAGTGCCCACAACTGGCTTTGGGAAGGGTCAGTGTTTGTCAGGATGCTCTTTGGCTAAATTTTTACCCTCTTCAAGTGTTTGGGATGCCAGAGAGCCTCTGAGGTGGCTGTCCTGGACTCAGGTATTCCTGACATCTCTCCAAGGGCAGGTGCCACCCCAAAATGCTCCTGTGGCAGTGCCAGAGGCTGCCCTGAGTCCCTGCAAGACTCATCACCGTTGCATAAGCCTCTGGATATCTGCAGACATCCCGTGGGAACACGGGGTGGGGTGAATCATAGAAGTGTTTCTGGTGCTTAACCTGGTTAGTGCATTAAAGGCAGAATTATAACAGCAAAAAAAAAAAAAAATTCCTTTTTAATCCTCATCCCTCCCCACCCCTTTCCTTTCCCACCCAGTATTCGGAAGAAGCCAATAACCACCATGAGGAATGTGAGGAAGCCGAGAGACTCGGAGCTGTTGATGACTCTTTGAGGTTTGATTTCTTTTTCCACAATCCCCCTTCCTTGTCTGGAGGGACATCTGGGACCAGGGGCTCTCTCTGATGGTCTTTTCCCACGTGTTCTTGCAGCACAGAAACGCGGGAGGCAGTGCTCCAGTGGGCACGGCACGATGACTCTTCAGAGAGCTTCTGTGAGGCTGATGGTACGGGGACCTGCTGGAGCTGGAAAGTCTTGGAATGGGGCTTTAAGCACCTCTGCAGAAGTCTGAATCATGGAATCATGGTTTCAGTTGGAAGGGACCTTAAAGGTCATCCCATTCTAACCTGTGCCATGGACAGGGACAGCTTCCACTAGCCCAGGTTGCTCCAAGCCCTGTCCAACCTGGCCTTGGACACTTCCAGGGATCCAGGGGCAGCCACAGCTTCTCTGGGCAACCTGGGCCAGGGCATCACCACCCTCACAGCCAGGAATTTCTCCCTAATATCCCATCTAACCCTGCCCTCTGGCAGTTTCAAGCCATTCCCTCTTATCCCATCCCTACAATTCCTGATGCAGAGCCCCCTCTCCAGCTTCCTTGAAGCCCACTTCAGATCCTGGAATGTTGCTCTAAGGTTTCCAACACAGTCTTCTCTTCTCCAGGTGAAACATCCCCAACTTCCAGGCCAATATGTGATATTCCAACAAGCCTGGAGCATAAACAACATTTCTGCTGTTTTCCACCCCCGATTTCCCTTAATGTGTTGAAAACAATATGGAAATATTCCTGGTAAAGCTTCATTAGCACCCGGGGCCTTGTGTTTAGCAAGTTAGGGAAGAGGTGGCTGGATAAGCCTTGGAAAATGTCATTTTCCCTTCAGAAGTTGCTTGTCCCTGACCCAGCACTGCCCTTCACAGACATCTACTCTCCTGATGCCGAGTACGTGGATTTACTCCTGAACCCGGAGCGCTACACGGGCTACAAGGGACCGGACGCCTGGAAAATCTGGAACAGTATTTATGAGGAAAACTGCTTCAAGTAGGTGCTCTGGGAGATGAAGTTCCACGAGCCTGATTCCTGCAGAGGGGCAGGAATTAATCCCCATCCTCCTGTGCCTGGGCAGGGAGGGCTGTCAGTGGTCGTGTGGCCACCCCCCGGGTGCCTCATGTTGCACCAAGACAGACACTTGAGTTTTCTTGCTTGTTTTTTTTCCTAAAAAAAAGAGGAAAACCCCTCCAAAAAAACCCCAGAGAAATTCACATTTTGCTGTTTCCTTTCCCTGCCTTAGCAAAGCTAAAGCACAGAAGGGGTTCTTAGATCCCCTCAGGCTGTTTGACTGCAGAAGTAGCTACTTCTGCTCTGTATCTGCACAGCAAGGGGACAGCAACTTATTTACATATCTCTTATTTAAATGATTTTTTTCCCCCCTCTTAGGCCTCAGAATGTAAAAAGACCTTTGGCATCTGGTAGAGGTGAGTCACTTATTTATCTCACTAAGTGGGTTAGTAGTGAACTGATCCCAGCTCCAGGAGCAGCAAATGCCCTCTGAGCTGCTTCTCTTGCTGGGTGAGAAATATTTTGTAGCTCTTGATTAAGTGTAGACTTTTATGGCAGCTGGAAGTGGGTTTTTCTAGCACCCATCATGGAGAAAGGGTGTCTGATCCTGCACTCCTGGAAGAAACGTGAGTTTTGGAGGGACAAAGGAGCAGGGCTGGCCCCTGAGCTCTCCCTGGTTTCTGTGCTTGGCAATGCCAAACCATCTGTGAGGGACTGAGATGAGAACCTGGCTGGGATCCTCCATGGAAACCACCCAGGAGGAGAAGGTCTGCCCTAGAGCCAAGGCTGGACAGTGTAAATGGAAGTAGGGAGGGGGTTTGGGAGCGTGAGAATATCATCAACCTCACTCCTCATCCGTGTGACCTGAACACCTCCAGCAGTACCCTCTGCCACGATCTCTTTGTTTTCCCCCAAACTATGGAGGGGCTTTTCCCCCTCCTTTGACCCTGGTGCAAAGGATTGGCTCTTCAGGAGCAGCACTACTGAAGGAAACATGCAATGTCCTTGGAAATATCAGGTTTTACTTCCTTTGCAAGTATTGATCCCTCCTGCCCCGCTCAGGTTACTCAGCTCCGGTGCTCATCCGGTGTCTTCACTGCTGCACTTGGAGTTTTCTGTGTTCAGGACATTGCTAAACCTCCCTGGAGAGGCTCCTTCTCTTGTCAGAGCAGATTCACAAAGCAGAGCTTGTGCTTTGGAGTTTAATTTTGGTCGTGTTTAATTTTTTTATCCTCTTTTTCTCTCTCTCTCTCTCTTTCTCCACCACTTGTGCCTTTTTCCACCAGGAGATGATGAAGGTGAGTGGCCCTGTTTGCTTTCCCTGATAACAGAAACATGTGTCTCTGTGCTGTCCTGAGCTGTGCTGTTAGATACTGCAAAAACATTAGTCAGGCAAGCCAGAAATTGGAGTTGTAGAATCATGGAATATCCTGAGTGGGATCACAAGGACCATCCAGTCCAACTCCTGGCTCTGCACAGGACACTCCAGCAATCCCACCTTGTCCCTGAGAGCCTTGTCCAAACCCTCCTGGAGCTCTGGCAGCCTTGGGGCTGTGCCCACTGCCCTGGGGAGCCTGGGCAGTGCCAACCACCCTCCGGGGGAAGAACTTTTCCATAATATCCAACCTCACCCTCCCCTGGCACAGCTCCAGTTGTTCCCTGGGTCCTGCCACAGGTGACAGAGAGAAGAGGACCCTGTGCAGTTCCCTCTAAGCTCCCTGTCCCAGCCCATCCACATGGGAAGGTCTTATAAAGTCCACCAGCAGTTTTTTAGGAGCACAAGTCCTGTTTGAGGTCAGTCACTGAAGTGTGGGAAGCCTTCAGGAATGGGATTTGGGCTGTGGGGTTTTATTCAGTGCTTATTGCTGAGAGATCTTGGAGAAGACTCAGAATCCCAACAGCCTCTGCCAGATGGGAGGAGCTGGGTGTCCCAACTCCCTTAGGCCCTGGGAAGGGCTGTTGCCTGAAGCTCTCCATGCTCCACAGCATCTTTTTGTCTCCAAATCATCCCCAAATCATTTTATGCTCCCCAGATTACTTCCAAATACGTAGCAGACACCCTGGCTTGTGGGACTGTACACACTTGGTTGCACCCTGTGGTTTTTTGGTTGGTTGGTTGGTTGGTTTATTTGTTTTACAAAAATATCCCTCTCCCCACTCTGCCCTGAAGAGGAAAGCAATCCATGATCCTTATTTTTCCCAACTGTTCTGCCCCCCCAGCCCCAGGGGAAAGCCCACATGCTGTGTTGAGCTGCTGCCATGCTGTGTTAGAGAGGCAGCACTCAGAAGGGTGGGCAGGAAAACTATTTTCATGCTCTTTTAATGCTCCTTTCCCTGTTTCTGCCAACTGGAGTGGGCAGAGGTCCTCTGGGAGCAGCCTTGGAGGTGGTTTCAGGGCATCAGGGCTGTACCCTCAGACTGATGTGTGTTTTTGTTTTTGCTTCCAGGGCACACATTTTACAAGTGGCTGAAAGGTAATCCTGGGTCTAAACTTGGTTGCTCTTCCTGGGATGGACACAAACTGGCCAGGGAGTGGAGGGGGAGGTTGGTGGCCACACTCAGTGGGATTAAATTCCCGCCTCACAGCTGGGAGAAGAAAATCCAGCAGATGCTTTCAGTGCCTTAAAGGGCCAATTCCTTCTCCTTGCAGGTGTCTGTGTGGAGAAACGAGCTTTCTACAGGCTCATCTCTGGTCTCCACGCCAGCATCAACATCCACCTCAGTGCCAGGTACCTCCTACAAGGTAAATGCACCTTCCTGCCTCAGTCCCACATGGACACTTCCATGGCTTCCCATAAATGCAGCATGGAGCCTGTTCCAGCAGGATTTGGGCCTCCTGTGCCCTTCTCTTCCCTCCCTCAGCACCCAGGTTGTGCAACAGGATTAGGAATGCAATTCCCACATGCCTCCAGGTCTGGGCCGTGCTCTGTACCAAGACTTCCAGCAAATATTCCTCCTGCTCTTGCTCCAAGGTTGTTTTGGAGTGGGTTTCTCACTGTGCTTCCAGGCTGTCCCTTCCCAGCCTGGTTTAGCAACAACCTCACCTGGGCTGGGAAATGCTTGGCTGGGCTTTCCCAAGACCCTTGATCCTTCTCCACCTGCCATTTCCACTTCCCTTCCGTGCTTTGGTCCATGAGTAGCTATGTGAGGAATCCAAATTTGAGCCCTGGGGTTGAAAATTGAGGTGACAGCTGTTGGAATTTTGGGTAAGTCGCTCAGATTTAACAAAATAATTATACTTAAGTCTCTGCAGCCCACGTAGGCCTCACCTTGATGTGAGTTAGACCACACTGGAGTTGGGAGATGGGATAACAGGGAAACATCAAAGAGATGAACTGGGATTATGACATCAGCTTGATAAGACTATTACATCTTCCACTACATACTTTGTATAATCTTAAGTAGACAATAGGATGAGCAACAGAAATCTCCTTTGTGGGCTTGATAATGGAAAATAGAGGCCAGGCTCCTCTGATCCTTGGATGCTTCTGTTCTCTTGCCTTTCCATATCATCAGGAGTTGTCTTGAGGTTTCCCTGATCATTAGGAAGACTCAGGAACCACCTGAGAAAGGTCTGAGGGGGCTCTGTGTTTGCTGGCGGTTGAATTGGGTTAAAATTGTGCCTCTCCTGTAAAATGTTCAGGAGGAATTTCTTTATGGGAGAGGGTTGTCAGGCATTGGAATGGGCTGCCCAGGGAAGTGGTGGAGTCACCATCCCTCGAGGTGTTCAAGGAAAGATTGGATGTGACACTCAGTGCTGTGGTTTAGTTGACAAGGTGGTGTTTGGTCACAGGTTGGACTCGATGACCTCGGAGGTCTTTTCCAACCTCAGGGAATGGTTAAAGTTGGAACCATTGATGAATGAATTTGGGTTGTGACTCAGGAAAACTTGGATCTCCCTGGCTGGAATCACGTTTCACCACTGAGCTTGTGGACGTGGGAGGAGCTGAAGCAGAACTAAACCCACCCACCTCATGTCTTTGGGGTTTCCTTTTCTCTCTCAGATACGTGGTCAGAGAAGAGATGGGGCCCCAATGTCACCGAGTTCCAGCAGAGGTTTGATGAAGTTCTCACCAGAGGGGAAGGCCCCAGAAGGCTCAAGAACCTCTATTTTCTCTACCTGATCGAGCTGAGGGCCCTCTCCAAAGTGCTGCCCTTCTTTGAGCGCCCGGGGTTCCAGCTCTACACGGGGAATGAAAGTCAGGATGCAGAAATGAAAGACCTGTTGCTGGAAATTCTCCACCTGGCCAAGTAATTACACCTGGGACCTGGGGGACAGTGGCTCTGGAAACCCTGGGATGTTTGAGTGTGCTTGTCACATAAAGCTCCTAGAAAGGCAGGTTTGGGGTTCCTTCCTGGAGTGATTTGTGCAGTGGAATCATAGAATCATGGAATGCTTTGGGTTGGAAGGGACTGGAGCAGGGACAATTTACCAGTAGTGTAGTTGTGGTGGGAGAACAAAGGTCATCTAGTCCAAACCCCCCTGTAAGGAGCAGGGACATTGTACCAGTAGTGTAGTTTTGGTAGGAGAACATTAATATTTGTATGCAAATAGCAGGATTTGGGTGATTAGTCCCACAGTTTAATTAGTCCCATGGTTTCACAGACTTGGGTGCATTTTGGATTGGGCAGAATGGAACTGAATCACTGCCTATGTGCCAGCCCTAAAACTGGCCACCTGTGTGACTCATCTGTGGGATACCAGTCGTGGCTTTTTGACTAGAAAAACATCCTAAATGTGTTGGTAGCAGAGGTTTGGGCTGTTGGATGGAGTTTGGAGCAAGAGGAATGGGAGATACCAGAACCAGGCAGAAATGGGTGTCTCCTGTTGTGATCAGTGTTTGAATTTATCTGGTCACACTCCCGTGCTTGTGTCTGTTGGAAAACAGACTGAAATTGCTTCAAAACCATCGAGCAATTGCTGGAAATGTCTCCAAGGTGAGATGCCAGCTCAGGTTGAAAGAGGTAGTAGAGTCCTAGGATGGTTTGGGTTGGAAGGGACCTTAAAGATCACCTCATTCCAACTCTCTTTGGGGTTGGATCCAAGATCAGAATGTCCAGTGGCTCACATCTCTGTTTTATCCACATCTGACCAGGACTTCAGCCATCCAAACATCCTGGGGAGAAACAAAACTCTCTTTCATTCCCTTCCAGGTCTTTCCCGCTGCATTTCGATGAAAACTCCTTCTTTGCAGGGAACAAAAAGGAAGCTGCTAAACTAAAGGTAATTGGTGCTTTCAGGAAGCTTTTCCCTAACTCTGAAGTCCAGGATGAATTGGGATTAAGGCAGGGATTAGTGCATAACCGTGATCAGCGTGGATGTCTTTCCCCCCAGGAGGAATTTAGGCTGCACTTTAAGAATATTTCCAAGATCATGGACTGTGTTGGCTGCTTCAAATGTCGACTGTGGGGGAAGCTGCAGGTAAGATTTGTCAGGAATGTGTCTGGAAGCTCCTGGTGATGGGACTCATGTGTGGATGTGGTTGCAGCTGGAAACTGGGATAACCCACTGCTCCCCAGCAGAGGGGAGGGAGAGCAGAACCTCTGGGTTGAGTGAAATCCTCTTGCTCTGTTAAGATGATGTTACAGAGACAGAGAACTGAAGTTAAACTTTGAATCAGGCCCTGGGTGTCTCCCTGCTGTTAAACGATCCCGTTTGATCCCTGCACAGACACAGGGCTTGGGAACAGCCCTGAAGATCCTCTTCTCTGAGAACCTCATTGAAA
Source organism: Pachyramphus minor (assembly GCA_013397135.1). Lineage (NCBI taxonomy): Eukaryota > Metazoa > Chordata > Aves > Passeriformes > Tyrannidae > Pachyramphus > Pachyramphus minor. Next base: position 19,772 of record VYXB01009265.1, on the reverse strand, counting down.
AGATACCTGAGAGTGGCCCTTCCTATGGATTCCAGTTGACCAGACAGGAAATTGTGGCCTTATTTAATGCCTTTGGAAGGTGAGTTTGAGGCTTTTCCCTCTACTTTTAAACATCTCATTTCAGCTCCAACAGTCAGTTCTTCTCAGCAATTTTGGGGGTGACTCTTGCTCTTATCAGGTTGTCTCAGATACCAGATGTTGTTCACATGGACTGCAGCAGCTGGAAAAATTTCAGACAACTTTACACTCAGTTTTTCTGTAAGGAATTCAGGGAATCATTTGTGTTAAGATACAAAGAATTTAGTAATTGTTAAGGAACTGTGTGACTGTCCTCAGAGCACGTTGTCCCAGACAAGGACTGCTCTTCTTGGAGCTCTCCTTCCACCAGTTCATTCCCAGATCCGTTTGCCATGACTGCATTTAACAGGAATCCATCAGTCCAGGACCCTGTGGAGAGCTGGATGAAGAGTTTTTGGCAGAAAAGGAGGATAAGGAGGCCTTTATGAGGGGATTTCAGGATGCTCTGGTTGTACATTAGCACATTGTGGTGTTGACAGACCTGGATTTTCTGGCAAACAACATTGCCAGGAGAATCCAGGACCTGCCTGTGCAGCTTGGAATATTCCAGTCTGTCTCTTGACCTGTCCTTAATGGGCTTGATCACTGCTGAGCTCTGTAACATCCTGTTCCACTGGGATTCCCAGTGTTTGCTTTAAAAAGTGCCTGTGAAATTAGTGAAGAGCCTGGTTGGAACCAGAACCTAATTTAGCTGGAATTCTAAATTCTCTCTCCCCAAGAAGCTGCTTGAAGCCCTGCTTGATACAGCCCCTTTCTCTCAGATTTTAAATAATTCATCATGTGGATGTTGCTGTAACGTCTCCCTTTTGCTTTCCTTGCACACAGGGTTTCAACCAGCGTGAAAGAACTGGAAAACTTCAGGAATATCTTGCAAAACATGCGGTGAATTCCGTGGAGAGAGAGAGAGACTTATGGACAAACACCATTGTTGCATCAGACTCCAACTTACACCACAAAAACCACTTGCTGGGCCTCCTGTTCCCAGCTGATTGTCTGTAACCTGCTGAGGAGGGATTTTGTACAAGGGGAAAAAAAAAAAAGCTATTTTTTTGTTCTGTATAAAAGCTGGGGACTGTCTGTAAATTTTATTTTATATATTGGAAGATCATTTGGAATAACTCCTTGAAATGTTGCTGTGCTATTTGGATGGATTAGACCCATTGCTGTGCCTTCAGAAGGTGGAGGTGGGGCAAGAACTGTGCCATGAATAAATCTGGGGGGGAAATTCCTTGTCTGCTCCGTGATTCCGACCAGCCCCTCGCTTCCAGTGTGTCCACACTAACTTCCTGCCTCATAAAATAGTCACTTCAAGGGATTGTAGGAGGAAAAGGTGACTGCCTTTTCCTCGGGAAACAGGCTGTTCCTGATGGTCCTTGCTGCCCCCACTGAAGGCTTGGGAAGAGGAACCAAGAAGAATCACACTGGAGGCTCTAATGGCTCCTGGAGGCTCTCCCTCCTCATTCAGGAAAAGGACAGCCCACCATCAGCTGTATCCAGCAGTCCATGGGGCAGCAGCTGCTGCCAGGACCCCAATTCCTGACCTTCCTGCTCCTCCCAGCCTGGCCTCTTTTGGGATCTGCTCCCTGTGGGGGTGGTATCCAGGCAGGGCTAAAACAGGGAAGGATGTGCCAGCCCTGGGGCTGCTGCTCCTCGGAGATGGCACAGAATGAGGCACAGGGAATTCTGCTGCTCCAAGGACAAGCAGTGGGACAGGGCAGAGGGTCCCTCCTGGGGAGGGCACAGCCCGTGGATCCCCTGCAGCCACAAGAAGTGACCCCCTGTTCCTGCTTCCAGCTGGGTTCCCACAGGGATGGAGCCAGCCCGGATTACACCATCCAGTCCTGCAAGAGGGGCAAAGGACAGGCTTGAGGGTAGGGGGGGAGGGCAGTGGTGCTGGCAGATAGATCCCCCCAGCCTGGATCTGTGTGGCAGCCCCCTGTTTTCCATCCCAAGCTCCCAAAAGGCTGGAAGGACAGCAGGAGGCAGCCTGTGCTCCAGCAGAGCTGCTGCTGTTTGCTGTGAGCTCAAGGCCACACAGATAAACCCGTGCAGGGAATAAGGGAAGCTCCAAGGAGGGTGTGCTGGGGGTTTCAGCTCCTCCACAGCTCCATCCTGCTGGGGCTGGGAGGATGCAGGTCCTGGGAAAGGACAAAGCACAGCCCATGGCCAGATGTGTCTCCTGACTGGCCTGGGAGGTGATTTGAGCACGTTGTATCTCACCAGCTGGAGACACAGGGAATATAGAATTCCCTGAGTTGGAAAGGGAGCCACAAGGATCATTGACCCAACTCCTGGCCCTGCACAGGACACCCCAACATTCCCACCTTGTCCCTGAGAGCCTTGTCCAAACCCTCCTGGAGCTCTGGCAGCCTTGGGGCTGTGCCCACTGCCCTGGGGAGCCTGGGCAGTGCCAACCACCCTCTGGGAGAAGAACCTTTCCCTGAGATCCAACATGACCCTGCCCTGGCACAGCTCCAGCCATTCCCTCAGGCCACACCATCCCTCTGGGCTGCAGCCAGAGAAACATCAGAGGATAAAGCCCCCTGTGACACCCTAAACTCATCCCTCAGAGCCCATCCAGCAGCAGCTTTACAAGCTCCCAGCCCTGTCTCAGGAGAGCAGTTGGATGTGCCAGGTCCTGGCAGGGCACAGGGCACCACAGGACCACACCTGGAGCTGGCTGGGTCACCCTGGGAGCAATCCCAGCATAGAAAGTCCTGTTTTTAATTTTTTTTTATTTTATTTATTTCAACAGAGTAGTGCTTGGTTACAGTTTAGTGAAGAACAAATAGGTACATTCATTGGCCACAGCTCCTGGCGCAGCAGCTGCTGCCCGACTGCAAAGCCAAAACACTGTTAAACCATACCAAAAAAAAAAAAACCAACCAAAAACCCAAAAACAAACAGAAAAACAAACCCAAAAAAGAAAGTTTAATGAAAGGCAACTATGCATTAAAAAAGTCATTGTACTTCTCAGCTATAAATTACTTCAGTAAAACACGGGACCGGCCCCGGGAGGAGCGGCCGGATCGGAAACCACCGGACAAAGGAGTAAAACCCAAAGGCTTTGCCAGTCGCTCAGGGGTCCATCAGCAACGAGACTCACTGCCCTGACCTGCCATCCCAAATCCAGGAAGATCGTAGTGTGGGGGTGTGCTTCAGTGCAATAGGAACAATGAGCCTGTAGCCCTTGGATTTTGTATTTTTTTTTAATTATTATTTTTTTTCCTTTTTTTTTTTATTTTTCTTTTTTTTGCACTACACTCCTTTCCCTCCAAAGAAAAACTTAAAGTGCTCCTAGTGCTTTGGAATTTAAGCAAGAACAGGGGCCACGAGCGTCACTTACTGTCTTTGGTGACTTATGGGAGCAGAAGGAAGGGGGACACACCAGGCCCTTCATCAGCTTTGCCATAAGCCAAGCAGTGATTGAGATGGAGCGACCTGTTCCTGCCAGGAGACAGGTGAGCAGCCAGGGTGGAGCTCTGGGGCAGGTACTCGAGCGAGGGATGTGCTGAGAGTTGCCATCTTTGCCTTCTCCAAAAAGAAGCAGGGCTTGCTGCTCTTTTTGGGCCAGGGAGAGTGGAAGGGGGTGAGCAGGGAGGGGCCAGCACAGACCACGCACAGGGACTGGGTGGGACAAGGGACATCAAGCCCAGTACAAGCAAGAGGTGAGGGGGGACCAGGCCACGCTGGTGAGGAGAGGCTGGGGCTGCCCCAGGGCTGGGGGTTCCCTCACACACAGCCCAGACACAGAGGCTGATTCAGGGTCCCCCCAGCTCCCAGAACATTGTCCCACCGCAGCACTCCCTGCCCAGGGTCAGCCTGGGGTTTGAGCAGCACGAGGCAGGTTAAAAGCAGTTCCAGTGTGGGTTGGCACCAGTGGCCAGAGCAGCTCCCACTGGAGCAGTGCCTCCATCCAAAACTGCTTTGCTCATCCCCACAGCAGGCTCAGGGACAAGCCAGGAATGACACCAAGCCTCATCTCCAAGAGCCCAGGCCGGGATCCAACTTGGCTACTTTGGTTAAGGGGGAGCCTCTCCCAGCCTGACCCAGCACTCACACCCTGTGTACCCCACTGGGAGGGCTCCAGGCCCTGGAGGGCAGGGCAAGGAGCCCAGGGATCAGATTCCCTGTGATTTCTGCCCCTTCCCTCTGCAACAGCACACTCCACAGGCAGCCAGACACCTCCTGCACCCTCAGTGGGGACCCACCAGTTCACATTCACTTCAGGTTAAAACTCTTGGTTATCGGCTAAATGCAATTTAATACTGAGGGGGATGAGGGGACCCCACCCTGGGTGACGAGGAGGGGGAGCAGGGCTGCTCTCAGCACCCCCTGGGGTCCAGCAGCCCTGGAATCACACACATTCCTGCACACACACACACACTCCTGCTGAGCCAGCTCCAAGCTCTCCCTGAAGGGAAAAGCCAGCCCTCTCCCTCTGCCATCAGGTTGGCCACAATGCCAGTAGGAACAGACCTCCCCCCTCAGCTCTGAGCCACAGGCCCAGGTGGGACAGGTCAGCAGCCACAGGGGACGAGGACCAGGAGTCAGAGCAAGACCCCCCTCAGCCCCGAGGCCTCACCCAGCCCTGCCAGGTGGGAATATGGCACAGAAAGCTTGAGCATCCAGCACAGGAGGCCCTGCCCGGACAGAGCTCCCGCTCCCAGCGAGTCAGGATGCGGAGTACTTCACGGAACACGCCTTTGCAGGAAGACAGTGCCTCTCCCAGCTATGGATGTGCAATTAAAAGAGTAACTAGAACAGTCTCAGACCAAGCACAGCCTGAGCAAGATTCGTTCCTTCCAAGTGTGCAGATAAAAGTGCAAATATGCATTTGATGTTTCTTTTCTAGTGAGGAAGCTCTGGTGCATTTAGCTGCCAACATCTTGAAGACCAGACCAAGAAAAAGCTTCCAGAGAGTTCAGCTTCACTTTGCTACATGGTACCTTAAAGTCACAGTTCTCTTACTTACTGCCCGCAGCCTTCGGCTCAGTCCCGCGCGCAGCTGCGGCAGGTCGTGGAATGTTTGTGTCATGAGTTAGATGCTTCAGGGGAGGAGGAGGAGGAGGAGGAGGAGGAAAAGAGAAAACCAGGTTACAATCCTATACATGAATGCCACTCTGGGAATGGAGGGAGCCTCCTCAGTTCTGTGGGGCAGGGTATGAGTTGTGGTGGTTGCTCTCCGAGCCGCCGGCGGCGCAGAGCAAGGGCGCGCTGTCCGCGGGGGTCCCGCTGTCGTTCCCGGCCAGGGAGCCATAGCAGCCCGAGCACTGAGGGGTGGCCAAGCTGGAGGGGAGACAAAAAAAAAAAACAAAACCCCACATGGATGTTTAGAGATGAGTAATTTGGCTCCTCCAGTGCTAGGAGACTCCCAGCACCGATCAGGGTATCCAAATCTGTAGGTGTAATATCTCCAAGGAGCCTGGCTTTGATGGAACAGTACAAGGAGAAGAGCAGACCCTACAACACTGGTCAAGAAGAGCCAGAACCTCTGAACTCCTCACTACGCCCCCAGGCAGCAAGTGGAAAGGAGGTGAAGTGTTCAAGGCCAGGCTGGATGGGGCTTGGAGCAACCTGGTTCAGTGGAAGGTGTCCCTGCCGTGGCAGGGGGTTGGAATTAAATGGTCTGTAAGGTCCCTTCCAACTCAAAGCATTCCATGATTCTGTGATGACAGGGCTGCCAGCTTTCCCTGGGGTCTCCCTGCCAGTTTTGNATTCTGTGATGACAGGGCTGCCAGGTTTCCCTGTACAGTTTTCCTGGGGCTACCTGACTGTTCTCCCCCACACCAGGGGTTTCTGCAGGGCTTTGTCCCAGCTGGCTCCCAGAGATCATCTCCCCTTCCAGGACTTCCCCACCTCTCGCTTTCCAGCAGAGAAACCCCTCTGGAGATCATTTCAGAGCCCTCTGCCCACAGCTGAAGGAGGATTCTAGAAAGACCAGTCCTGGATGAGGTCTGTCTGTAATCACTGTGTATTTCTACCTGTGGGCACCACCCACATCCACCTCTGTGGTCACTTCTGTCTAACAAAAACAGCCCCTTGCGAGCTGCAGAAGGAACAAAACCTCAGTCAGAAGGCTCTCTATCCCATGCTGCCTCTTCCACCCATTTCTTCCCCTCAGAGCAGAAGCCAGGGGCTCTGTCCTTCCCCACAGGGCAGCAGGATGGCAGCACAACACTCACCCTCCTTCTCTGGCTCCGAGCCGCGACAGGTCGTCGTCGCTGTCGTAGCGCCTCGGATTGTCAAAGAAATAGGCTCTGGAGCTGTAACTGTGGCTGTTCACCATCCCTGCTGGGGCCTGCCAACGAGAAAGGAGTTAGCTCAGAAGTAAAAATACACCTGACAGCCCTCCCAGGTGCCCTGGGACACAGGGGTAACTTGCTCAGGCCTACCAGGTTCTGGCTCAGCCTCTGAGCCCGGAAAAACAGCACCACGAAAGTCGTTGGCACCAGCTCCCAGAGGAAAAGGACCACTCCAAACACCACGTACTCCTCGCTGCTCGCTTCCACGTGCACCTGTGGAGAACAAGGCAGAGGGGTCTGTATGATCCCAGCCAGCCACAGAGCTCCCAAAAGCTGGAACTGGGGATGCAGAGAAACCCTTCCGGAGGCAGGAGTCCCTAAACCAGCGCAGTGCCCCTCATCTGGCTGCTGCTACTGGTTTTGCTGGGCTGGTTCTGTTCATGTGCCACCAGGGCACTGGGAGCTCCCTCCCCACACCAGTGACTCTGCCTCTCACACAGCCACGCCTGATTAAGCATTGCTTTTCTGCTCTAGTTGACTTGTCCCTCCTCTCCCTCAAAGCCAGGCTAAAAGGGAAGAGCAAAACAGGGAATCCTTCCTGAAGGAGTGCCTGGATAGGGGAAGACTCAGGTTTGCTGGGTGCAGAGAGCAAGCAGGGCTTCTGGAGGCAGAAATCCAGCTCCTCTGGGGGTTCAGCTGACCAGACACCCCCCTCACAGCCCCTTTTCATCCTCACAGGATGAGGAGTGACTGCCTTTCACTTCACTGGCTCTGGCTTGGGAGTCACAGACACTCACCTTGTCTGAAAGGTTGTCCCAGCCATAGTTAAAAGGACCAGGAACATTGTCTGGAGATATGGCCACAGCTACCAGGTTATAGCAAGCCCTTGAGGAATACAGAAGAGCCACTACAGATCCCACAAGAATAGCCTGGCAGACAGATGTTCCCTAGAATGGGAAGAAATAAAAGAGCTTTAATACAGAGCTGTGATTTTCTTTCCCCCTTCACTTGAGTCCATCAGAAGCAGTGCAGGCAAGAACGACCCAGAACATTTGTATGTTGTTGTTGAAATATTCAGAGCTGGTTAAGAGCTTTCTCATGTGATGAGTTCATTCCAGCAACAGATCCACACAGCCAGTGTCACCTGGGAGCAGGGAAGATCTGAGGCACAGGAGTGTCACTGTCAGGATCTTATCAGTCAGCTTCAAGCTGGTGGTCCAGGGAGATGCTATTCCACTCTCTGCCTTCCCATGGGAGGCTCCACAAGGCCAACAAACAACCACCAGGAAAATCAACTGGTTCCTTCTATGCCCTGATCAGACTCTGCAGCAGAAATGATCACCCAGCCCATTCACTGCAGCAGCTCAGAACCCAAACATCACACACAGTGTTTGTTTAGGAAAGAAAAACAAGTATTTGGAGTGGGCAGAAGGACCCAGCACCTGAACCCCAGGAACTGAGGGGAGCCCACAGGAAACATGGAGAGAGACTACTTACAAGGGCCTGGAGTGACAGGATGAGGGGCAATGGCTTCAAACTGACAGAGAATAGATATTAGAAAGGAATTTTTCCCCCTGTGAGGGCAGTGAGGGCCTGGCACAGGTTGCCCAGAGAAGCTGTGGCTGCCCCATCTCTGGAAGTGTCCAAGGCCAGGTTGGATGGGGCTTGGAACAACCTGGGCCAGTGGAAGGTGTCCCTGCCCATGGCAGGGCAGTAGAACTGGATGATCTTTAAGGTCCCTTCCCACCCAAACCATTCTGGGATTCTGTGACAAGCCAGGCTTTGCTAAATACACCCATGAGGCCCTTTAATAGCTACTGGGAGGCACCAAGTCAGTGGGTGGGCAGATGAACACGTGCCAGCAGCTCACTTGCCTTTGTGCTTAAGCACAGAATCTGCAGGGGAGGCTCATCTCACTGACCTGCTCCACATCCCAGCTGGGCTGTGCCAGCTCTATTTTCCTGGCTTTGGAGCTCAAGGCAGTGTCTGGAAAGAGTTGGCACAGAAGTGCTGCTAACAAAGTGACAGCCCCAAAGCCCAGGAACACATCCTGCTGTCACCCTCAGCTGAGCCCTTGGTGTCCAGGCCAGCACAACGAAAGGCTGGTGAAGCAAATCTCCACCTCACAAGGACCACAGGACAGGACCTGGCTGCAGTCCAGCCTCCTTGCCATGGCTCCAGCCTTTCACCTTCAGTGGTGGAGGCAGCAGCCTCCAGCCTTGCTGGATGGTTTTGAGTCAGCAGGTTCCCAGCTGGAGTTCAGGAGGCAGGACAACCTTTCCAGGCATTTGTGTAGCACTTCTGCTCATTCCCACCCTTTTCCTGCAGCTCCTTCACACAGGAAATCAAGGGATGCCCCTAGGGCAGGGAAGGGAAGCAGAGACCTGTAGCAGCCAGGCTGAATATCCAACTGGAGAACAGGTTTCCCTGGAGCACATTGTACAAGAGCATGGCCCCACAGGCACCTTCAGGCATGGAAGGAGAGGAAGTTCCTGTGCTGGGTGAACTTGGCAAGTTAATCAATGTCCAGAGCCAGTCAGAGCTGGATACCAGGCCCAGGCAGGCAGGGATGTGAGCAGGTTCCCAGCTTACATGGCTCCTGTCTCCCTGCAGATCCCTGTGCTGCAACTTATGGGTCACAACTTATGGATTCTGGGAAACCAGCAATATGGTTGGCTGCTTAAAGAGCCAGACATCCACAAAGCCTCAGCTTCAACCTTGACCTGGCTATGCTCAGATTTTTCCTATAGATGTTTCCAGGCTCATCAGGAGCCTGCTATCTGCCCTTCCCAGCAGGCCAGGTCCCCACCCTGGAATCCCTGCCTTTGACAGGGGTGATATGGCTTCCCAGAGGAAGATGAGGCAGCTCAAGTGCACATTTAATTACAGCCTCCTGCCACGCTGCTGGTGGCTCATCCACTCTCCTACCTGCTGGGAAAGAGCTGTGTGTGTTCAGACCTGTCCTTCTGCCTTGGGGCAGGACCTACAGCAACTTCTCCTCCCCTTCCAACACACTCATCTCATCCTGTCCAGGCAGGACTGCTGGGGGGGATCCCCTTTGCAAAGAATTGTTGTGCACCTGCCACAGGTAATGACATGCTGCAAGTTTTGCTGTCCCCAGTGATAATACACTGCCAAAACTGCATCTGCTGCTCTCAGGGAACCCCCTCATCCAGGTAAACCCTGCATTTTCTAAGCCTGAAGAGCACAGGCAGCTCATAAATCTCCCAAAGCTGCAGACCAGGTATTCCCTTAAAATCAGGGCAAGGAACATGCACTTCCTGGAGAGAGGAGTCCAAGAGGTGCCACCTGCTCTCTGGAAGGAATATTTGAGAGAGCAGCACCGTGCCCTGAGCGAGCACACCCGGGTCCAGCTGAGGATCCAGCTGTGCAGCCCCAGGGGAAGCTCCCAAGGCATTCCCCTACCTTGGACTCGAGGTAGACGTTGGCTGAAGACATCTTTCCCAGCTTGCACATGCAGCCAGCCAGCGAGATGGCACAGAGGATGAAGAGGCTGTCGTTGACCAGGGCTCTGGCCAGGACCGTCCACCTCAGCTGGTTCTCGGGGACCTCTCCGTGGATCAACATTGCACAAGTCAAATTCACAACCAGGAAGAGGAGGCTGGTGAAGATGGAGCCCAGGTACAGCAGGACCCTGGAGAGACAGGGAGAGGGAGAAACGGAGTTTGAGTGAGACAAGGCTTATTCTGCAGCACCCTCCTGCCTCACCAGGCTCTCCCAGCCCAGCACACCCAGTGCTCTGCCTGCTGGGAAGATCAGGCATTCCAGCAAGTTGCACTGACAGCCCAAGCCTGCAGAGTGTTTGTTGGAGCTGCTCTCAGAACACATGAGCAGCGTAAGCAGTCATGAGTTACAAAGACTCATCTTCTGACAGTCAGGTTCTTATCTTGCAGATTTTAAGTGTTGCTCCAGCTCTGCATTAACTCCAGTCAATAAGCCATGAGTCATCACAACCACTGCAACTTCTTCACTGAAAGCCACTGGAGCTCGCATTTCCCAGTGTGGGTTTCCCTGGAAATGGGTAAGAAGCGCCTGGGCTGCACAAACAAAGGTCTCACCTACTGCTCAAACCTTATTCTGTAGATCTTTTCTGAGGTGGGACAGCTCAGAATGACCTTGAGAGTTCATCTACTTTGTTACTGGGGTGCTTGAGCTCCCTGGGCACCCCTGAACCTCCCAGTCCTGCTCCAAGGCACAACACTGATCCTTTTGCCAGAGCACAGGTGTGGAATCAGCTGTGTTCAGCCTTTGGGGTCTGAACCTCCCACTCCCAGCACTGCAGCGAGTTCCCCTTAAGCCAGGAAGGTCAGAACAGCATCACTTACTTGTACTTGTTGAATTCAGCTGCACATTTCACTTTGAATATGACCTGGAGGAAAGATTTGCACAGTGTTACTTCACATGACCTACAGTTTCTTTTAAGCTTAGTCAAGAGAGAAACAGGGGAGTCAGAAACCAGTTGGACACCTCCAAGGACTCCAGATTATTTATCAGCACCAAGCCTTGCACTGGACCCAAAAACCTGATGCTTATTTCCCTTTGTAAAAGCCCAGCCCAAATATAGGTGCCCATTACACCCCATATGTGACAAGGACTTTAACACTCCACCTTAAGGATTTCAAGAAAAGCAAGGAGTTTAGCACTTAATAGTCATTAAAATCCTTCAAAAACACATCTCCTTTGCCCAGTGTTCTTGGCTGATTATTTTAGGACCTCAACACTGGATTTCTGCGTTAGAGGAGGCTGCTTGAGCTGCTGGGCTTCAGCAAGACAAATAGCTGATCTAAAATAGCCCTCTGGTCTATTTGATCATGGACCTGCAGGCTGGAAAAACCACTTGGAACTCACATCTCCTCCATCTTTATGGTGTTTGTAGGACAAATTCACCTGAAAAGTAACTCCAGAGGTGGAAGGTTGGAGAATACAGGGGCAGGACCTGAGCCTAAGGAATTAGGGACGGTTTAGGAAGGTGTTGACACTCCCAGGTCAGAGCTCAGATGTGAGTTCCTGCTGTGAGGGGGACAGGGAAACAGTGCTCACACTGGCCAGGAAAACAGCAGGAAAACAAGAGGGTTGTGTCCTGTGCAAAAGGCAGTTCCAGGTACAAATCCCACCAGGAGGGATCCCGGAGCTGGGGTCAGTCACAGGTAAAGCTCACATCCCAACTAGAGACTTTGAAGGAATTTGGGAAGAGAAACATCCAGACAGATCCAGCACATCTGTACTTGTGGGGATCACTGCACGGGTGTGGAGGTTCAGATTCCCTTCTCCTCCCTTTCCCTGTCAGCTCCCAGACTGTGGCTGCAGCGAAGGATCCCTCATCTCCTACAAGCCACCCTTAGTCAGCTTTTTTTCCCTGCTGGGATTCCTTGGCTCCTGCCTTCCAGCCAGCACTGAGGCAGAAATGGCACACAAGCTTCAGGAATCAGGCTCCTGCCAAGAGGACTTCCAGAGGCATTTCAGGATTTCAGGTTGTCTGATCCCCTGTAGTAGTTTCAAACATTTCAAAGGGCATCACACAGTGCCAGTGACCCTCTTCCAAGAGCCAGTTCCAGTGCCTGGCTCCTCTCCCCCAGGCTGAAGCAGGATGAGCTCAAGCAGCACTCAGTGGGGAACAAGACACAGCTCTTCAGCAGAGGGAGGGATCCATCCCCATGGATGTTCTCTATCCCGTTGTCCTGGCCTGCACCAGCCCAGAGAAGAACAGCAGTGTGGCACAATCCACTCTGAGCCCTAAAACTCATCTGAGCTACACTAAACCTGTGCCTTGGAAGGACCACGTGGTGACTTTCAAACAGAAACACCCTTGAGTCCTTCTGAGTTTTCCTGCAGGTTATGTTCAAGCACTTTGGGAGTGGCAGAGAATCACTAAGGTTGGAAAAGCCCTCTAAAATCAGAGTCCAACCGTTAATCCAGCACCACCTTGTTCACCACTAAACCACGTCGCCAAGTGCCATATCCATGTTTTTTTTCAACTCTTCCAGGGATGGTAACTCCACCACTGCCCTGGACAGGCTGTTCCAATTCCTGACCACCCTTTCAGTGAAGAATTTTTTACCAATATCCAATCTAAACCTCCCCTGGTGCAACTTCAGGTCATTTCCTCTTGTCCTGTCAAAACAGACATCAGGAACATTTCCAGCTGGGAAAACCTCTTGGTCCAGCACCCATTTGGGCAGCACAGAAATCCTCCTGAGCTATCTGAACAGCACTGCAGAATCCCTGGCTTGTATTCCAGTTGGGAATATTGCACTCTCAGCTAAGAACAGCCCCTCAGCTGAGCAGGGAAGTGCCACTGGCTAACAGGAAGATGCTGGATGTGCAGGACTCTCCCAAAACTCTCCCCCTACAGCTCCAGGGATTAAGGCACACAAAGCTGAGTCAGGGTTAAGAGTGCAACAGCAACTTGAGCCTCAGGCTTGGCCTGCTGCCATGAAAAGCAGAGGGAGACCACAGCTCCAGCCTTAGACTTTTATTAGCCCCCAGCTAATTATTCCTACAACTTCAGGAAGAGGACAGGCATCACTGGGTCTGCTGTTTGCAGTTATTAAGACTGATAACTTATCTGAAGGTTGCTTTTCCTTCCCAGGGACTGGGTCAGTAGGTGACACCAGTGCTTCTCTGGGTTCTCAGCCCTGAGACAAGCTTTGAGTCTCTTTGCACAGGAGACACTGCTGCTTTCAGAGCCCAAGGACAGCTGAGGTAGAGGGTTCTGCTGTGAAGAATCCAGCATGGAGAGCTCAGGAGCAGTCCTGTTCTCCAGAGAGAGAGGAAACACAGCCCCCTGCCCTCAAACAGGTGCTTTAGGCCAAACTGGGAGCAGCAGTCCTTGAAAACCAGTTTTCTTGGGATCTGAGCTGAGACCAGCCCAAGAAGTCAGGCATGAAAACAAGGAGCAGTTTGGCAACACTCAGTTGCCTTTCCAGAGCCACAGACCCTTTGAGTACTTCACATTAGCCAGGTTTGGGAAGAAGGGGAGGGGAATTACACACCTCAAAGTGCCCCCATGATGCTGGAGGCTTTTGTTTTTGTGGTGGGTGGATATATCATATAAAAGTGATTCCCTTGCTCCCAGCACAGCCCAGGAAGTGAACTTGCTAAGGGTATGTTTAAGACACACACTCATCCTTTGAAGGTGCACTGGAGGTGTCACAGCTGCTAAGAGAAGGTGACACATGCCAGATACCACAGATGGCTCCAAGGACCATTTCCACTACCTGAAAAGTAATTAGAGGGAAGCCTTAACCCTAACACTGAGCCAGCTCCAGCTTGGTTTTGACACAGTCATTCACAACAGATCCAAAAGATCCAGGAACTTACTGCCTGATGGAATCAAAATCTCTCTTGCACCACAAAGAAACCATGAATTTGGGCTCCACAGATACAAGACATAACCATGCCCTGCCCTAACACAGCCCTCACTCAGCTGCAGGAGCATCCACAGACAGATCCCTTCCCTCACCAGAGTGAGATAATTGGAGCACAGCCCGGACTATTTTGGGATTACACCCCGTAACAAATGTTCAAACCCCCACCCACCCCTCAGAGGAAAAGTTGGAACTATCCATGAGGAGGATCTCTCACCATCCCCACTAATACTGAGATCATTTGCTGCCATCATGAACACAGGGTACAACTCACTTGTTCCCTGATTTCCTAGAATAGCTGGTTGCCAGCATGGACACCTGTTCATCTGGGAAACATGGGAATCATCAGCTATGGGATGAGGCATTCTGGAGTTTCAGTGACCCCTTACCAGCTGTCCCTCCGAGGCAGAGGGCACTGCCAGGTGTCTGCTACACAATGAAGGTGCAAGAAAGGATGGAGGCTTTTCCAGTTTTTCCATCTGAGAAGGAAGGTACAGGGCAGAAAGGACAAACATCTCCCAGGCTGGATGCTCTTTCCAAGCATTTCTGCTCCAGTGCAATTAGAGCAGGAAGGGATGGAAGAGGCTGATGTCATCTAACCAGATGGAGCACTCAAGAGAAACCCAGACTGTTGGAGGGCTCTGACCACACCGGCCATCAGTCCCACCACTCCAACATTCCTTACTCATCCCTGCACCTGCTGCTGATTCCCAGGAGAGCCGAATGCTCAAGAAGGTCGTTGAAAGGGTCAAGATGGAGGTTGTGGCTACTTTTCACAGAATCACTGAGGTCAGAAGAGACCTCTGAGATCATGGAGTCCCCCTGTGCCTGATGCCCACCTTGTCCCTCAGCCCAGAGCACCAAGTGCCATGTCCAATCATTCCTTGGACACCTCCAGGGATGGGAATTCCACCAAAAAACTGGGCAGCCCCTTACGATGT
>VYXB01009263.1:61845-139019 GCA_013397135.1 Pachyramphus minor | reverse complement strand
AAGACAGAGGTCTCATTAATTCAGCTTGGTATCACACCTGGAGTTCCAACAATTCCTAAATTAGTCATACAATATGTTTAAAGCAGCCACAGACTAATAAATCATGAAGAACATTGAGGGAGAGTTCAGTAGCCCTGGGAAGGAAATGCAGCCAAGCTAGAGAAGGAGCTCCTCTCAGTGATGGTGAAAACCGCAGCCTTATGTTTTTTCAGGTCAATAAAATGTGTCAGTGATGGGGAAGAGAAGACATATTTATGACTTCATACTGGGTTCAGTAGGGCAGAACATGTAAAATGTTCTTTCTTGCCACTGACAGATAATCTAGAAACCCTACATTACGGAACAGTTTCTAGCAACATGATCCCTGGATCATATGATATGCATGAGCAACGGAGGAGCTATCGCTTACCCCATATCAGAATGTGCAAGGACACGAAACTGAACAGTTACCTTCACACAATGGCAAGGGTTTGCTCCAGCTCCCATTGGCAAGACATGTGATATTCTGGGGCCCAACAAGATGGTATCCGGAGTTGCAAACAAAGGTTACATTACTTCTGTATGTGCTTCCTGTAGAAATGGCCTCTGCTTTTTCTATGGAAGGATGCAGTCCACAAGTAATTTCTAGGAGAGAAGAAAACTTTTGGGGTTTATGCACACAATGTCTGACAGCTTTGTTCACACACTGAATTGATGGAAACACAGGAAGAAAGAAGCTGTGAACTATTACGTGGAGAAGGCTTATACAATGCCTTTCCTGCTCTTTCTCCTGGGGTTCACATTGCAGACATCTGAATGTGCCGAAATGTATCTGATGGTGTTGCAAGCTATGATGTGTTCAATCCAACAGAGCTATGATGTGTTCAATCCAACAGAGCTATGTGGAGTATTTATTCTCAGTAGGCCAGATGCTGCATTTGCGTTCTCCTTTGCTCCCCTACAGGGGAAGGTCATCTCAAGATGTGTGTAAGAAGGATTTTGACCCTTTGTCCTACACTGTGAAGACCAGGCCAATTCATCAAAGGTGAGAGAGAAGAATGCAAGGGATAGGACTGTGACATCACCATGAGAAGATGGAAAATCATTTATTTTTTAAAGACTATAACTGTTATTTTATTTATAAGCTGTATGAAATAAGTAATATATCCTTCTTTCCACGTTCCCACAATTAGCCATCTTCTACCTCACAGTGAGCCAAGATTTGATCCTAGGGAGCACAGTTGTGGTCTTCAGAAGTGGCCAGGATACCTTAGCTTTGGATGGCCGGGACAAATATGATGTCCAAGGCTCTGCAGCATACACTGCAAGACAAGTCAAATACAGCAGGCCTCACTCCCACTCTACTGACCTGTACACAACTCTATGTGTATGCCATTTTAATGTGCCAAAAAGGAGCTCCCTTCAGATCAGTGAGGAGCTGCCAATGATAACTTCTCTGCTGGCTTTTCTTCTGGCTCCTCCTTTTACAGCCCCCCCCCTGCTGCAGGGAAAGACAGAGGAAGACAGCCAAACAAAGCACTCTTAAATTTTCTGGACACCATGTTGCTTTCTACTGCTTTCTACTTACGCATGCATATAGGTGCGGAAGGGTTCCACTTTTTGTCAACATGGCAAATCCTTCGGCTTGGCCCCTGTAGCTCAAAGCCAGGGTCACAGCTGTAAAAAACTTCACTGCCAAACAGGAACTCCTCTCCCTGAACAGATCCATTTTCTATCACGTCTGGGGGTCCACACGATATTCCTGTAATGTAAGCAATACTTTCCAGTCAAACATAACATATATGGCCTGTCCTGTTCACAGTTTCTCCACAGGTTTTACTCGGAGAAATAGGGAAAGAACACAGCAGTCTCGTCATTGCCAGGTATTTGTTTCTGAGTAGCAGAATTCAGAATGCCAGTAATTATGCAGCTCTGCCAGGTTGTTAACAGTGGTACTTACCAAAAATTTTTAGGTAAAATGCAGACAGTATGAGTTATAAAGCAAAATGGGCATTAGTGTTTTCTGTTGTGTAATATCACCCTTGACCAACATTAAGTGATAGACTCTGGTGGAACGTACTTCTGCACACTGGCACTGTGCCACTCCAAAGCTTGTCTTCCTGGCAAGTCCGTTCTGAATCACCCTGTGAAAGAAAAGAAAATGCTCAAAGAACAACTTTACTTAGTTAACTCTTTCCTCCCATCAACTTCAGTATCCAGCAAGGTGAGGAGGTTTTCTGTTCGCATGCAACCCATGTAAAGAGACAGTTAAATCCTACAGCTCAAGTCTACTTGGGTAGAACATCCTGCAAAGTGATTCTAAACCAAATGTTTGTGGGACCAGTGAGTTAGTTTTCTTGTCCTTCTTCCTGGAGTATCATCTTTTTTCGTTAATTTATCATTCTTGTTCCCAGGAATGTGGTATGACGACAAATTCCTTCCAGGACTCAGAGGAGATCTAACTAGCAATTTTTTCAACAATAGTACAACAAGCTCGGGTTTTATAAATGTGATGTGCTCACTTGAACACATCCCAAGTGCTCATTTGTTAAATTTGCCTATAAATGACATTATTTTTGTTGTTGTACGACTACTGTTGTACGATATCACACCCATTGGATTTTGCTTCCCAAAGGAGAAAACAGAACTTCTGTTAAACATCAGGGAGACAGATTGACACTAGATGGCGAAACTGGAATACAAAGCTCGGAAGAGGCTGCTACTGTATGAAAGCACAGGCTTATCACCTCCACGAATTACTTAAAACAGCAACTCTACCTTTCTGTCTAAATACCACCACCTCCATCCCCAGTGATATTGCATATTTGGCTAGATAATGAAAATTACATGCATTGTTACCTAAGCATTCTCCAAATTCCTCTTATTTTTGTACCAAGTGACTGAGTGAATTAACTTCTCACTGGGTGAATTCACATGCATGAAGTTCTCAATTTATTACAGGTTTTATGGCAGTACAAATGAAGCAAAATCTTGCATTCTGCTCAGTGCTCACAAAACCAGCATTAAGAGCCACCCTCTATCCTAAGAATACCTCACCACCTCATGACTTTGCCATCACCTGGGGATGGTGGAGGTCATGCTGTGCCTCAGCAACATACTGTCATTTCTAAATTCACTGTAACTTTTGAAAATACACCTGAGGCAGCTCTGAACTTGCTAGCCTGAGTCCTGATACCAGCAAAGCAGTACTGCTCCAGAGCTCAGGTGGGGATAAAAGCTGTAATAAAAACAATGGAGAGGAAAGAACTTTGTTTCCTTCTCCATCAGGGAATAAAGCTGCCATTGAACAAACTGGAGTCTCTTTGATATATCACTTTAATATCATCTAGCAATGTCATAGAATTGAGGGCAGCGGAGTTTATCAGGAGCTTTAAGTTTGAAAGGCACAATGCAGCAGACATAATGCTTAAGACATTATGAAATGGAAGGAAGAATGCAATCTAACTCTGTCCAGAGAACCAGCTCAAGGGAGCAATACATGAGAAATTAACTCTTCCATGACTTAAGGTCACAAGCTTGTTGCTTGTGACCATATTTGCAGAGGGCTTCAGTTAAAAGAAAAGCTCAACACTGAAAGATGTTTGCTGGACATGTATCCCTGAACAGGATTCTTTATTTGCTTCAATTATACCCTCAAGTCATTCATCACCATCCCAGTCATACCAGGAGCATTCCACTGGCAATAACAAAACCAGCCCATATCCAGCTTCTGTGCCAGTTAAGGGAATACATCAACGAGGACCAGACATTCCACGGCCATCACACAGGAACTGAAAATGACAACTACAGGTTTAAAGTGCTGGAGATTTGAGCTTATTTACCTGTAATTCATAGCCAGAATCACATTTATAAAGAGACACATCTTTGTAATTGTATTTAGTGCCAACCACAAATCCATGTTCTGGAGACTCTGGGGTTCCACAGGACACAGGAATGCAGATGTCATCAGAAAATGGTGGCACCCAAACACCATTCTCCTGAAAAATGAATTTAATTAGAATTGTAAAGGTTCTGCTTTATATGCTTAAGTCATATCTAAATGAAAAAGAAAAATCATAGTAGAAGCATCCAATTGCTGTGGGTTTACAGATGTGGTTAACATAATATAATCTACGCAATTCTTAATAAAACTCAGTAATTTAAGTAACATAGTCAACACAGACTGGATCTTAACTTTGGCAGGAATGCTTAGCTTAAGACTTAAAAGACGGAACAAAAAAGTAAAATGGGAAAAAGCAGCTTGGAAAAGCAAGTTCATTCATTCAAGACATCTGTCTGATTTCAAGTTTTTGTATTTCTCTCCTGGCTGAATGTCTAATACCATGATGAAGTGCTTCAGCTGCCTTCCTTAACTTGCTAAGGGAGGTCTGATACCTAAAGAAACACTTGTCAAAGACATCTATTCCTACTCCCAGAGATCTTTGAAACAAACAGATCTTCCCCAAAAGAAGGAGAAAACCTTTCCTTGTGAAGTGCTTATTCTGCAAAAACAGGCATGCTTAGCTTTTGTCATTTAAGCGTACTTACTGACTTTAAAAGTATATTTACAAGCTTAAAACAAAGTTGTCCACAACTAACATAACAAGAGATTAACAGTGGAACTGATGAGGATGTTTATTCTTTAACATACAGAGGATTCAAGTTTCTACAGGTGTACAGCGGATTAAAAATGTGTGTTGGCTGGTAGTCTGAAGAAAAAGAGCTCTGCATACAATCCTCAAAACACATTAGAAATCTTGGACATAACTTTTTAAAATCTCAGACATGATTTAATGCCTGAAATGTGATAATGCTTTACAAGAGGACAGCATTAGCTTTTGATGGAAGAAAAAATCATTAATTTCTAGTTCTGAGAGTTTGTCTATACATAGAAAACTAATAATCGTTCTTACTGGGCAACAAGTAGGCATATTATACTTTGCAGGATATGCTTTGAAATTTTTTGTTGTGTCTAATTAAGGGCCAAAAGGTAACTAGGGTATGAGAAGGGCTCTTAATTCAACTAAGCCATCAAAATAAAACAGTGACAAGAAAACTATACCTTGCATGTAGATGTGCTTGCTCCCACCAGAACATAGCCTTCTACACATGACAGAGTGATGCTTGTGTTCACAGTGAAGTTGTTCCCAAGTACCATTACATTAGTGATATTTCCTGGGAGGGGACACTTCCTGGGGCAACAGGAAATACTTTGAGGAGACCACTGTCCATCTTCCTGGCAAATGCATACATCCACCTCTGTCCCCATTGTGTAGCCTTCCAGGCATCTGCAACACAGCATGAAGACCTGACCACAGAGACACAGCTAGGAATGAGCTAACCCATAAATTAGAAAGTCAAGACAGTAATTTTTTAGCATTAGTTATTAATAAGCATACCTTGAAATTTCTCTATTATTTCACGGCAAGCCTGTAAGGAGCACGTCTGTACTGGGTTCATTCTATTGCAAGAGCTGGAGACTTTAGACTTCATCTCCAGTTGCTTCATGCTGCTGCAGCATGACAATGGGAAGTGAGTTCATGGCTTTAGTGCTTGGAGGGTACTGAATGCTTTCGTACAGCTCCTTCCCTTTTCATGGAGGGTCTTTGCTGAGGTAAACAGTGTGTGGGAACACCACGTAATTCTAAAGATGGTCTCACTTTCTTCCAGGAACAAACCAAGCCTCAGGCTGACAACAGACCATTTGCTTAGACATTTAAGACTGATTTGTTCTATTCCACATGGTGCTTTACCAAGAGCTAGCACAAGTGGGTTCACTTGTAGAATGGCAGTGACAAATAACTCCTTCACCATGTCAAAGCTGCATAGAAATAACTGATACTGTTAAATTCATCCACTTGCCATCTCCCAGTTCTGTCCCATACCATTATTTGCTTTTTCTGTCAGAAAATCATCTTTCTTCTGATAAGGCATTCCTCACTTTGGAGGAAAGAGCTCTGTGGCATACACACTTCAGGAAATTAACCAAAAAACCCTCACTCGTGTATCTGACAAAGGAGTAACTTGCTGACAGCACAGTGTTGTGGTACAGAAAATGGGAGAAGAGGGAGATGAGCCATATGTATTGCAACAGGCAACTGAAGAAGATGAAAAGCATGACTGCAATGCCAAAAGGGGAGAAAAATTGCACACCCTGCTGACTGTTGCTGTTACCTGCTAAAAAAACCTGTATGTTGAGACCAGTGTTGCAGAGGAGGAGATGAGGAAAGCAAATGGGAAATTAAAGTCAGCGGAGAAGTGCAGTCCAACGGGCTGAAAACCTTTCTGAAGTTTTCACAAGTCTTCCAAATAATATTTTATAAAGTGCATGGGAACATGAGATTTGTCAATCTGAGCATGTGAAAACTTGCACTAACGGAGGGTACATAAACCTTTCATTTTCATTCCTTCAGGGACTTTGTTTTTGGAAACAGAATAGCAGCATCATCCTTACCTGTACTGGACCTTACTCCCATAGGTATAAGTGTCCCCAAGAATCTCTGCATTTGGGACAGGTGGTGGTGGGCCACAGCTTAACAGTTCACAGCTTGGGTATGGCTTCTTCCATACACCAGTCTCCACACAAGTCAGTTCTGGACTCCCCTTCATGATAAAACCTGTCAAGCAGGTATAAATGATGATGTTCTCATCTTCAGAGCTGCTCCCATTGATAAATGTGTTGGGAATGATGGGTGGAGAGCCGCAGGAAATCTGCCCACAGCGAGGAAACCCAGAACTCCACTTGCCAGGTGCCTCACAGGTAACTTCTGAAGGCCCCAGCAGTTTGAAGCCCTCCAGGCATTGAAACTGGACACTTACCCCACAGCTGAAATCTGTACCAAGAACAACCCCATTCTGAATCTGTGGTGTAGGACACAGGCAGGGTAGGCAAGATGGAAGGCTTCCACTCCAGGAGCCATTGGACAGACATTGCCGTAAAGGATTGCCCTGCAGCTCATAACTGGGAAAGCATGCATACTGGACAAATTGCCCATAGGTAAATCCTGAGCCATTCAGAAAGCCGTGGGAGATATCTTCAGGGGGTCCACAAATAACTGGTTCACAGTGTGGAGCTTCTGAATTCCAAGTACCATCACTCTGACAGGTAAGTGTAGGCATTCCCTGCAGGCTATATCCTTCATTGCAGTAATAGTGCACTTCTTTCTTAAAGCTAAAATCTGAGCCAGTAGTTTTTCCATTGGGAAGAGGCAGTGGCATGGGGCAGGTTACAGCTTTGCAAACTGGAGTGATTCCACTCCAGCTTCCATTTGCAAGGCAGACTCTAATCCTGTCCCCATCTAACAGGAAACCTTCATTGCAGCTATACTCTGTGTGTTTCTGGAACGTGTACTCCTCTCCAGTCACCTCACCATTCTCCAAAATTAGTGGTGGGCTGCAGGAAACAGGAATGCAGATCGGTTCACTGCCATCCCATTTCTGGTTCTCTTGGCATCTCCTCTCTGTGGATCCATTTAACTGGTAACCAGGATCACACTCATAGTAGACAACACTACCATACGTGTAGTTTTCCCCTCTTATCTTCCCATTCACAAGCTGGGCAGGTGAATTGCACATTATTGCTTTGCAGTACGGAGCACTGTTACTCCACTGCCGAGTTGGCAAACACAGTCGTGTGTCAGAGCCAATAAGTGTGAATCCTGGCCTACAGCTGTACTGCACTGCACTGCCGAGTGTGTTCTCAGTGACATGTAAAAAACCGTTCTCTGGGGCTGCCAACAAGGTGCACTCTATCGAAACACAGGCAGGGGCAGTGCCGTTCCAAGCCCCATCTTCTTGGCAAGCTAGAACAGGGTTTCCCAGCAGCTCGTAGCCAGAGTAACATGTGTATAAAATGACAGTTCCAAATAAGAAAGTGGTGGGCTGCATTGCACTGTCCTCCTTCAAGGAACTTCGTAAGTCTTTCAAATTATGAGCCGACAACATATGCGAAATGGAGGGAGTCTCTGTAATACCCTCCCAGTCAGAACGTCTTTCCCCATGTTTCAACTGCACGTACTCTCCAAAGTCAATGTGAGGAGGCAGGCCACAGTCTGTTGGAAGGCAGGCTGGTGTGGAGCTAGACCAGCCTGATTCTTCACAGGTCTGCATGGCAAGGCCAGACAGCTGGAAGCCTGGCACACAGCTGTAAATGACCATGGCCCCGTAGCTATAATCTGCACCCTCTACAAAACCATTCTCAATGGGCTGAGGGGGTTGGCAATTTATGGCTTTGCAAGATGGAACCTCTGTACTCCACTCTCCTGTTTCTAGGCACCTCAGTGTTTCCTCCCCTTGGAGCTGGAAACCTCTGTCACAGAAATACCTAACCGTCTGCCCATAATGGAAGTTTGTGAATGAGTATTTGCCATTGAGGATCTTCTTAGGCCTTGGGCATTGAATAGGTTTGCAAACTGGCCTTCCTCCAAGCCACTGTCCATCTTCTCCACAGAGGACAGTTGTGTTGCCTAGCAGTTCAAAGCCTGGTTTACATGTATAGAGGGCTGTGCTCAGGAAGGTAAGGCCCTGCACATCAACTATGCCATTCTGAATTTCTTCTGGCTGGGGGCACTCCACAGGAATACATTCTGGTAAAGGCAAGCTCCATGAGCCATCAGCCTGGCATCTGATGGTGGACTCACCCTTCAGTAAAAACCCATCCACACATATGTATTTCACAGTGCTACCAAAATGAAGGGATGAAGTCAAGGGGTCACCAAAGGGAATATAGGGAGGTGCAGAACACTGTACAACCTTGCAGAAGGGAAAGGAATCATTCCACTGTTGGGAGGGCAAGCATTTCAGTACAGAGGAGCCATGCAGAACATAACCTTCCTTGCAGGAGAACTGTACAACACCAACTTGATAAGTCACTTCCCTCAAGACCAGCTGATTTTCTGCCAAGGGTGGTTCTGGACATTTTGTTGGCACACACTTGGGACTTCGCTTTTTGCTCCATTTCCCAGACTTCTGACATGTCCAGGAAACATCTCCAATCAGCTCATAGCCTTCATCACAGAAAAACTCTACTTTGGAGCCCATATCAAAAGTCTCTCCCTTGGAGTAGCCATGCTGGATGGGTGGTGGTTTTCCACAGCTGAGGGGAGCACAGTAAGGAGGAGATTCACTGTACCATTGCCGATTTGCTTGGCAGATAAACACTGAGCTCCCGACCATCTGGTAACCAGACTCACACTGGTAATTTGCCTGATTCTCAAAGAAGTGTCCAGTTGTTTCCTGCAAAACAGATAAGACAGGGTGTAGTGGGTTTGTTTAGCTAAATAACATTTCCTTTTCCTGGAAGAGAACCTAGGATAGGTCACCTGATTTACATTGACCAAGGAGATATTCCATACCATGTTATGTCAGCTCAGATATAAAGAGGCGAGGAGGAAGCAGCTCACTCTCTCTTCCGTGATAGCTGCACGGATAGACAGCTGCTCCTTGGAGGAGAAAACACTTCACATCTTGTGGGGAAGTAGAATTTACTGTTAGTTTTTTTATTGTGTGTGTGTGTAGTGCTTTTAGGTTTTTTTTCCCCTCTCTATGTAAATATAAACTGCCTTTTCCTAGTAAATCCTGGTTTTATGTTTGTTTGTTTTTCCCTTCCCTTTCCCTCTAGAAGAAAAGGTGGTGGTGGGGGGAGGAGTTAATGCAGTTTGGGTTGAACCACCACAGTTTTTGGTGCCTAAACACAGGAAGACTGCCAAAAGAGGTAGTTTATATAAACACTGCTTCACTTATCCTGTTGTTTTGCTAATTTGGGAACATGCTAATATAAACATANGTGTGTGTGTGTAGTGCTTTTAGGTTTTTTTTCCCCTCTCTATGTAAATATAAACTGCCTTTTCCTAGTAAATCCTGGTTTTATGTTTGTTTGTTTTTCCCTTCCCTTTCCCTCTAGAAGAAAAGGTGGTGGTGGGGGGAGGAGTTAATGCAGTTTGGGTTGAACCACCACAGTTTTTGGTGCCTAAACACAGGAAGACTGCCAAAAGAGGTAGTTTATATAAACACTGCTTCACTTATCCTGTTGTTTTGCTAATTTGGGAACATGCTAATATAAACATAGCTCTATGCCTGGTCTTTGTATTCATACCTTTACTTTTACTAACAGTCTTTGTGAGCTGTAGGACTGATCTTCTGAAAGACAACCAGAGGGATGGATACAATTTTCCTTCCCATCTCAATTTTGACATAGATGGCTTTGTAATGAAGGCACTAGTGATTCTTACTAATCCTTACTTAAGCTGCCTGGCAATGTCTCCGCCACCAGTGCACCCACACTGGGGAGAGGCCGTATGAGTGCTCTGAATGTGGGAACTGCTGCAGAGACAGCCCAAGAAGTCGGTCTCANCTGGTCTTTGTATTCATACCTTTACTTTTACTAACAGTCTTTGTGAGCTGTAGGACTGATCTTCTGAAAGACAACCAGAGGGATGGATACAATTTTCCTTCCCATCTCAATTTTGACATAGATGGCTTTGTAATGAAGGCACTAGTGATTCTTACTAATCCTTACTTAAGCTGCCTGGCAATGTCTCCGCCACCAGTGCACCCACACTGGGGAGAGGCCGTATGAGTGCTCTGAATGTGGGAACTGCTGCAGAGACAGCCCAAGAAGTCGGTCTCAGTCTCCTCCTGTCCCACTCAGAAGGAAAGGAAGCCCCAAGAGCAGACCACGTGGTGAACTATGGTTCCTTCTGCTTGACCAAGGGGAGGACATGAAGAAGTGGGATGGTGAACCTACCTCTAAGCTTGAAGTCCGGGTGTGAGAATTAAGAAGGAAGAAAGCTAATAAGAAGGTCATCCACATAGTTGATGCAGAAGCCCTGGAAAGAAATCAGTGACCTTTGAGACGTAAAAAGACTGAGATCAACTTCATTGATCCTGATGAGGAGACCTCTGACTGGGCAATGCAAAGGTCAGACAGTGAATACTTCTTCAGCCAGGAGAAGTAAAGGGACAACAGGGTTTACTGGACTGTGTAGATTCAATGGCCTGGCACATAGGATCTGCAGAGATATCAAGCTTTAGTAGACACTGGTGTACAGTGCACCTTGATGCCATTGAGGCATAAAAGCACAGAGCCCATCTGGATTTCTGGAGTAACAGGAGGATGTCAAGAATTATCAGTGCAAGAAGCTGAAGTGAGTTTAATGGGGGATAAATGGGAAAACCACCCCATTATGACTGGCCCAGAGGCCCCTTGCATCCTTGGCATTCATTACCTCAGGAGAGGATACTTCAAAGATCCAAAGGGGTATCAATGGACTTTTGATGTAGCCACAGTGGCTACAGAGAAATTTAAACAATTATCTACCTTGCTGTCTGAAATGAAGATGCAAGATTAGGGCAACAAGAGATTGATTTAACTTCTTGTGTTCTCCTGGTCTAGCTTCTAGCTGAATCCCTGGCAGCCGTAAAGGATGTCTGAAAAGGAATGAAGGCAAATAACTGACAATCAATGTCTCACCTCAAGTGACGCACTCTGGTGGCAGGAAATCTGTGAGTACTACCAGAAGAAAACAGAAAATTCAAGGCTTAAAAAGCAAAAGCTAGAACATAATTCCTCTGCTTTTTCCCTTCCTGACCGATGAGGCCAAAAATTGTGTGGACAAGAAGATGGAAAAGAAATCAGGAGAAGCTGCCATGAAATGGCCTATTGTTGTCATGATTCTTTAGCTTGCAGCTATATCTAAGGTTGGAGCCCTCAAATCTACTGCTACTACGAGATGTTTATAAATGCCCTGTGCCTACTGGCACAGGTGCAGTGCCTTGAGCAGGCAGCTGACGAGCACCTCAAAGTTGCAAGATGAGCTCTAACTGAGGTATTCAAAAAATGTCTCTAATTGTAAAGAATATATGAAAGAGTGAGACTACACAAGGAAGAAAAAACAGAACGATATGCATTAATTAGAGGATGTATCTGTGTGGGAGTCTGAACAGAATTTGTTGCTATTACTGCTGGAAACCCAAATAGGAACTGGGATGCCAACTGCCCCCCTTCCAGTGTTTAGCAAATGTGGATTCCGTGGTAGTTAGATTTAAGGAAAGATGAGGGATGTTCAAAAGAAAAATGACTCAAAAATTCAAAGTTTAATCTTTGTAATAGTGTTGTTGATCTTCCTTACCACAATATTATCCTTGTACATCAAAGCAAAACACAGGTTAAGCAGTTGTTACTGGTTTGGGCTGCCACAAGGAAATTTTTAACTTCAGGCATTGTTGCAATGTAATTTGATAAGGAAAGGGAAATTCTGACTTCAGTAAAGAAGCATTCTTGCGTTGAAAGAAGAAATCCCAAGGTGATTTATCTATTGCAAATCAAACTTTTTTTCACAGCAGTGAAAAGAGCAAGGCTTGTGAACTGGCAACAGGACTTCAAGTGTCTCCAGAAGGCACTAGAAAACTACCCATGAACCAAATAAATGAAGAATAAGACATTAAGGAAACCAACTGAATGTCACAGGGCATCTTGAGTCTCCTCTCTGAAATCCCACCTTATGATAGGAAATCCCATGGAAGTCTTCATTCTTTTCAGACATGATTCTGCTGCAAATCCACCCACTTTTCCCTGTTTTTATTCCACCCATTCATGTGCTTCCCCAATTTTATAACGAGAGCAAAACAGAAAAAAGCAGCAGCTGTGAAAGTGTATTCAGTGTATTCAGTTTTCCATGATAACAGGCAGATGAGAAAACTCATTCTGTACCTTAATAAAGCCATTCTCAAGCTGCGGTGGTTCTCCACAGGACACTGGGTGGCACGTGGGCAAACTGCCACTCCAGTTGCCAGTGGCCTCACAGGTCCGCTTCTTCTCTCCCTTGATGTAGAACCCCTTGTTGCAGCTGTAAGCCACCACTGCTCCAAAACTGTAGTTGGATCCACTGGCATAGCCATTGTTAATGTGGGGAGGCTCTCCGCAGCGAACGGGGATGCACTGGATGCTCAAAGGAGAAGGATTCCACTGGCCCCCTCGAAGGCATTCGATCTTTGCCGAAGTGTTCAAAACAAAGCCTTCCATGCACTTGAAGCTCACGATGGAGCCAGCTGCAAACCTGGCTTTACTAATGGACTCCAGAATGCTGTATGAGACGGTGGATGGCTTCTCACAGAAATCAGCTATGCAGTGGGGCATGTCCCTGCCCTCTGGAGGCACCCACTTCCCTTCTGCATTGCAGAGCAGCTGAGAGTTGTCAGCCAGGCTGTAGCCATCCAAGCAGAAGTAATAAGCTATATCACCAAAGAGGCGGTGGCCACTCTCTGGTGACGCATTTTCCACATGGGGTGGTTCATCACAGGATACTGCCAGACACTGCTGGTGGCTCACGTTCCACTTGCCGCTAGCTAAGCACTCTATGGTTGCAGGGCCAACTAATGTGTAACTGTGGACAGGAAGTCAAAAAGACAAGCATTGTCAAATGTTACTTACAGTTTGCTGAAGCCCCTGGCACCCCAGAAGAACAGGATCCTTTAAAAAAGCTATGATCAACTTCAAAAGGAAAATCTTAAAACCCATACATCCATGAGTGAGGTATCATTACGATGGATATCCTGGCACACCTTGTATATATCACCTCTCTCTCATCTGTCCATACGATTACCATTTCTGAACTGCCTTTTGGGTTGGAACTACCACAAAAATCTTAGTATTGTGCTGCAACAGTCCATACAATCCCCAAACAAATGATCCTACCAAGAAATTATTTCTGTTTAGCAAAACTGAAGGGAGAAGAAGGAGATCAAAAGATCATAAAGGCCTTTTGGGTTCCTGTTCCAGCCCTATCAATCTATTATCACACTTGCCAGCAAAGAGAAGCCCTTCAGTGAGTTACCCAGAGATACTCTTTCCAATAACACACAAGGGAATTCCATAACAGCTTCTTCCTAAAAACTCACTGTAAAAATTGTAATAAAAGCCAGTTAAAAAAATAATGCTGAGTAGAAAAGAACTCATCTTTTACAATGAAATTCTATTACATGAATAATGTTAGTGTAGCTCTAGTTCTCTAATATGTCTTTGGGATGCAGTGACAGGCCTTACTCCATGCTCCTCATCACGCCACTTAAAACTGCTGCTTAAACGTGCAACATTCAATAGCGTAGTACCTTTGACAGCTATTTCCTTTAGTTTTGAGATCTGTGTTGTGTGTTTTCACAGAAAGCAAGGAAACCATAACTCCTGCAACGCTCCCAGTGACTTTCCAACTGCAGGCTGGAAACTAGTTGTTCAGATTTTGGTGGCAACATCTCCAGGAGTAGTTTGTCTTGTTTGCAGGATTTATTTTCCACACCTCATGACTGGACTCCAGAAAAAGAGCCTATTATGTACCAATGTTTAATATGATCCACTGTCACAGACAAGATAGCTGTGACAGTCTTTAAATGCTGCTAACCTATCCCACTCAAAATGCTTGCACAGGAAAGAGAAGCAGCTTTTAAAACCATAAAGCGGTCTAGAAAACAGAATAAGGATACTTTGCTTCAATTATCACAGAATATTCTGAGTTGGAAGGGACCCACAAGGATCATTGAGTCCAACTCTTAAGTGAATGGCCCATACAGGGATTGAACCCACAGCCTTGGTGTTTATTAGCACCATGCTCTAACCAACTGAGCTAATCTCAGGGTGTATGTTTCAAATCATATCGCAAACCCAATTTATAAGACAAATGCTGGCTTGTCAGTATAACCTTTAACACCAAGAAGGGGTAGAAAATCCTCCAGTCACTTCAGGCTTAAAAAATTCTGCATAAGTGATCTACCTTTTAGACAGAGCAGTTTCAGGAAATTCAATGGAACTGCTCATAGGCTGTAAAGATAACCATGTACAAAGGTTCTTGCAGGATCAGAGTCCAGCAATACATTCATTGTCAATATCATCAAAATTGAGCCTCATCATTGATGAAATATGGTCTGAAAAGGTCACTACACCGAGCAGACAGAAATAAATGAAAAACAAGGCACTTCAATAAACAAGCAGTCATAATTTTAGGCCAGCAGAATTTTAGAACATCACAACAGATAGTTGTTAAAGTGCACCAAACAGTGTTCTTACAGCGTGATGAGACATAAGGGACTTGTTATGATGAAGGCCTTGAGTTTACCACAGAAGCACTAGTTCTGTAGCAATTCCAAGGAAAAGAGCTTCCTAGTGAATTGATCTATCCTTCCCCATGACTCCTCTCCATTCTCCTCTTCCAGAGTATATTCAGTCGCCCTGAAACAACTTCAAAAAATATCACACTAACTTGACAGCCCTCAAAAAAAACCTCCATCACATTTAACTTCCTGAATGTTAAGATAGAAGTAGTGAAAATGGATTAGTGTCAGTTTATAAAGGATTTGTGAAACAGTACACCAGTTTTACTCATCCTGACTCTTAGTCCAGAAGTGCTAATCTACATACCCTTCCTTACAGGTGTAAGAGACTGTGTTTCCAAAGGTAAAGTTATCTCCATTGATGACCGCATCTTTGATGGCAGGAGGGGATCCACAGGACACAATGTTGCAAGCTGGTGGTGTGCTGTTCCACTTCCCTGAAGATGCACAGACAAGTACAGAAGGTCCCTGAAGGCTGAGACACAAAGATCATTATTAACACTGCCATTTCATTCCAGGTGAGGGACACAGAGTGAAAGAGGTATTTGCTTCCTGGCCCCAGTGAAACCAAGGGGTCTCTCTCACTGACTTCAGTAGAGGCCAGAATTTCACCCTCTGTTTATGAAAAAAGCACTCTGATGCTTTAAAAAAAAAAGCTGGTCTCCAGATTAGTTTGAATAGAAAGCTGGTGGATTTCATGTGGGACCTCAATGCTCTCTGCAGACACACATAAGTTTTGCTGTAGTTTTGCCCATCTTTGAGCACAAAAGAGATGAATATTTGTTTAATCTTAAAGATTTACTTGTATGCCATCAGAACCATGCTAGGCTTTAAACTTGCAACTAGGCCTTTGTCTGACTCTATTCACTGAAGGACTTAAACCACTGTCTTCACCCAGAAGACCAAAAGAAATTCTCCAGCTCAGGTTTGTTGGAAAAAAATGCATTTGGTTCCTTCAGGAGGGAAAGGATTTTGCTCAAGTGAATGGCCACATACATTTGAAGTTGATGGTCTTTTTTTGTTTCCTTAGCTAAGGAAATAGCAATGCATTTGTTCAAGGGGTGTGACCCAACTGTCTGAACAGAGGTGTGCAACACCACTCTGAGATGTCCTGGGTGAAAGCCCTAGCCTCCAACTGCTATGCCAGCTGGCAATGAGTTCCTCATATGTCCCACATCATACCAGGGAGCTCTTCACAGGACTGTCCGATTCCCTACAGCTTGGTCTCAAATGGTATTAGACCCC
Source organism: Pachyramphus minor (assembly GCA_013397135.1). NCBI lineage: Eukaryota > Metazoa > Chordata > Aves > Passeriformes > Tyrannidae > Pachyramphus > Pachyramphus minor. The sequence continues at coordinate 122,696 of VYXB01009263.1, read as the reverse complement.
ATGCTTAGTTGACTGAAATCACAGAATATGCTAAGTTAGAAGCGCTTCCTTCTAACATAACTTAACCAACTCTTAACCCTGCATAGGACTGTCCCCAAGAGTCACACCATGCACCTGACATATCATCCAAAAGCTTCTTGAACTCTGTCAGGCTTGGTGCTGTGACCACTTCCCTGGGGAACCTGTTCCAGTGCCCAACCACCCGCTGGGTGAAGAAGCCTTTTCCAATATCCAACCTAAACCTCCCCTGACACAACTTCAGCCATTGAGACGCCCTTCCCTTGGGTTCTGTCACTGGTCACCACTGAGAAGAGATCAGTGCCTGTCCCTCTTCTTCCCCTCATGAGGAAGTTATAAACTGTGACGATGTAAACCCTCAGTCTCCTCTACTCCAGGATGAACCATTAATAGAAAAGAGCAACACTGACCTGTGTGACCCTTACAGCTTTGGCACAGGACCTTGTCAGGGAAGTGGGCTCTGCCTACCTGTGGCAATATGTTTAAGACTGAAAACACCTAAGAGGTGCATGAAGGAAGAGACATACAGAAATAATGCATAACACTGTCTGGGAGGGTTTCCTCTGGAATGATGACCACACTAGAGAAGATCTCTCTCATCAAGCTATGCTAGACAAGTAAAGAGTCAAAACTGACGTGGTATTTTATTCCTGTATGTCCGAAGTCCACAGCCAAAACACTCTTTCATATTGGTAAAAACACTGCCTGGTTTAGAGGGATACAGATAAGCTCACAATGGAAATCTATGACCTCAACTGCAGCTGAGGTATCCATTTGTACGAACATGATTAAAACAGTCACTGAAAAACATACCTCACCTACTTGCCTGCATCAAAACAAGGAAATGTTTGCAGCAGGAAAACACATTAAAAATCAGATCTAAACAGGTTTGCGTGGGTATATTGTCAGGGTATATCTGCTAGAGGTACCAGTAGATACCAGGGGAGGCAGAAACTCACACTTAGAGCCATATCCTTCGATATAGCATTACTGTATTAATTTTTAATTGCAGCATATTAAAAAAGTGTTTCCAATACAATTGCTTACAAAGGTAAAACAGAATAAAAGCCTAGAATAAATTACTACCACAAAGAGTTCAAAGAGTGAATCAGTAACTTCCAGAAGGTTACTTCACAAAAGGCATTGTAAAAGAATAGCAAAAATAATATTGGATGTGCACTACAGCTGTAGGGGTATGACAATCTATAAAGACAAATGAGAACTTTAAGAATTATGACAACTATTTTTCTGAATAGTCAAAGTATTTTTCTGAGCTTGATGATAAAACGCAAGCATTACAAATATATGCATATAGCAATTCCTGAGTGACTTTTCTGAATTGCACCAATTCAGGATAAAATACAGAAAGTACCTTCAAGATATAAAGAAGCCTTTTTCAATTCTGTTCCAGTGCTTTATCTTTCTGAGCAATGATTCCAGTTTTGTCTCTCTCAGACATAAGTTAGAGCTTCTAGCAAGCACGCTGCCTGCGTCTGGCTCAGGAATGTTCCTGCATTTACCTGTATCCGTTGTCACAGGTGTATGACACAGAGGAAAGGTAGGTTGTGCCACTGAGAGTGTATCTTCCATTGTTGATATCCTGGGGACTAGGGCACATCACCATTTCACAGGAGGGGGGAGGATGATTCCAAACGCCACTAGCAAGACACAGAATTTCCTTTTCGCCCACCAAATTGTAGCCATCATTGCATCTGAGTTAGGAAAAAAGAAGTGCTATCAAACACAGAGCCTTTTATGCGCAATGTAATCAGTCATTCCTTTTCTCTCTTCATCCACACCAGCATAAAGTGTCTTGCTCTGCAGAACACAGAAATGCCGTACTAGAGTAAACATTTAGCTCTACTAATGAACAGGCACAGCTATAACCAAATGTCTTTCTACTATTTTAATCCCACCTTGCTCCTCTCCTTCATTTTGATCCCTCTCTCATTTCAGCCATACTCATCAGTATTTGCTGCCACATTGTCAATCAGTTATTGACACAGAACTTCACACATACTGAATTCCTACCTGTACACCACTTTACTGTGGTATGTAAAATTTGAGCCGAAAATGGCACTGTTCTCTGGAATAACTGGAGCACCACAGGATATAGCTTTGAAAAGATAGGAAAACAAGAGAGGTTGATACAATACAGGTAAAAAAGAACAGAAAATCAGGATCTGCTTTGCTTCCTCTAAGTAGGTTTGAAGAGGTGTAAAGCCCTAGGTAACACTGAGTTCTTGATTAAGCTATAAACAACATTTAGGACTCTTGATCTGACTTCACCTTATTGAGAGACTGAACTAAGTGGAAGTAGGTACTTATAACTGCTTTACAAATCACATGCTTGACTCTCAAGAGGACTCCATATCCACCCTCCCTGTGGACAAACTAAGCAACTGGGATTTTTTTGGCTTTTTTTTTTTTTTTAACACGGTCTTTGTCACCTCTTCATTTTACCCTACTGCTTTACCTCATTTATTCTGTTTTTCCAAAGAAACAATTTCTGCTATTATACCATGAATATGTACGTGCACCAGCCTGTCCTTTCTGCATGCTTTTTATCCACTAAAACACAGCTAATGATCTTTAAGTCATTAAGTTCCCACAAGTTGCTTGAAAATGGGAGGCTTGGTGGAGAAGAAATATAATTTAATGCTTGCATTAAAATGAGTCTATAACTTTGTCACATTGGTGAATCTGCATAAGACAGCACCACTACAAATATGACAAACATGCTTACCTCTCTTAAGACAACAGAGACTTCAACACTGAGACTCAGATCTGCTAGGACAGGGTTTCTCATAAGCTGCCATGATCTCTAAAGGCTCTACGGAACTACTTCCCCTCTTTCATCTTTCTAAAGAGTCACATTACAGTATGCATTCTCCCCAGGAACTACACCTTCACAATATGGTATTGGGTGGCTCCACTCTCCGGACTCTAGGCATGTAAGTTTTGTCACCCCTGTCAGCTGAAATCCTTCTTTGCAGGAGAATGTTACTTCACTGCCAACACTGTGAGTGTCCCCATATAAATGGCCATGCTCTGGATTTCCTGGATTATGGCACTTTACTGGTTCTGAGGAAGAAAAGAGAAACTATGATTAATATAATTAAGTGACAGGTTTTATAAAAATGTTGCAGAAGATATCCTTGGGAATTTTCTGGAAGTAGGAAGGCAAAGTACATGGAAAACACTCATAAGTAGTTTATAGCCTTACCAGCTTTTCTCTATTCTTTATGTAAGTGAGAGATGCTGAAGACTCATGCAAGTAAACTAGTCTTGACACGGAAGAGCCCTCTGTAACTCAGGTTGCATTTATTGTCAGAAGCAAACACATCTCACAGTAATTTTTCCCTCTGTGAGTGAAAGCCCATTCCAGCATGTCAATTCCTGAACATGAAATCAGTTCAGCTATCTTTTATCCCAACCCATGCCACTGTCTTGTCTTCATCCAAATTATCTTGTTTAACATTTTCACAAGCAGATCTGGACCTACTCAGACGCCTGTATTAAAACATTTCTTCACTGCACAGGTCTGCTCTGAGAAGTGACACACTGTGGCCTTCCCAGGTCTTGTGCAAGAACACTTTGCAGGTGTATATGTCTTGGAGCAGAATCCCAGTGATATCTCTGTCTGTATGGGGAGATGAGTTCTCAAAAAACTAAAGGAGACACTTCATCACAGCCTCATCCAGTCCAAAGTGACCTGGACAGGAGAGCATGCCTGTCCTAAACAGCAGTCACTGGCAACTGTCTTCCACAGTGGGAGGCAGGATACTGGCCTATACAGAACCTTGCAAAGGTTAGCTTGATGTTTTTTTTCCCATACCTGTACACTTTTTACCATCTCCTGTGTAGGGAGGGATGCAAGTGCAAACATAGGATCCATTTGTGTTGAGACAAGATGCATGCTCATCGCAGTCTGATCCAACAGCGCATTCATCAACATCTAAAAAAAAACGCAAAAAAAACACAACAAAAAAGATGTCTGTAGTGTGTTATTTGTAATAAGTATCTGCTTTAAATTTCTGTCTCTCTAACTGTCAAAAGGAATTACTTTAGTATAATTAAAAATCATTCATACTGCAATCACTTTTTTGTGATTGTAAAAAATCCATTGGTAAAAAGATTTAATATTTAAATAAATATTTATAACTTCCTAGAGTTATATTATAACTTTAATTATAATTTACTATACAATATCATGAAACATGAGAAAATCAGAGATAAAATTCATTAACCCTCAATCAGCACTTCCACAAAAAGGATCTAGCTTCCAAACTGTAAAAGAACAGATATTGTAACTATTGTACCTTGTAGTCGGGACAGGCACTATTTGGTAGGACTTTTACATTAAACACTTGCTTGGGAAATCTTCTATATATCAACCTTCCTACTTGTAAGACAGGCAAACTTAGTGAAGAGGAGAAACATTCTGAACATAAAATATTAGAGCCCCATCTTTGCTGAAAAGCATTGCATTAGACTAGTCATAACAAGTGTCTACAGTTGCCAGACAAGTTAAAGTGAGTTCAAAATATATTAGTTATTATAAATAACTATTTGCGTGATAGTAGTGCATAAAAATGACAGTTGATGATTTATGATCCACGTGGTTTGATACGGTACAGAAAAAACCTCCAAACCAAAACAAAAAAAAAACAACCAAAAAAACCCTCTCTCCGGAATACCTCATATCAACTTTTGACCTTAACTGTAAAGAAATGTCCTCAGTATGCAAACTATGTAAACAATGAGTCAACATTGCAAAGGGTCAGTTTCAAAGTATCTAACTGAAAACTGCTAGCAGCAGGGATTACTCTTTATATAAATCAGACTGTTAGATAGAACAATTCTTCATCTACATGGCCTGATGGGCGACACCTGTTGATGTAAGTATACCATGCAGGCACATAGCCTGGGTTCTTTGCCAATTTCCAGCAAAGAAAGAAACTTGGTTAAAAAAGTGACAAAATTGATGAATTGGTATTTTAGTCTTCACTGCTGAATGAGTATGACCAGCATGAAAAGAACACACCGAAGTTTTGAAAATAAAAGGAGTTTCTTTCTGACATCCAGGATGACAAATGCACATTAATATCAATTGCCAATTACACAAGCACCAGGAGAATGCAAAGTGCTACCACAGCAGAACTGGAATGACTGCTTCTTCTGTAATGTCTTCTAAGGCAATGAAGTAGAAGTACACTGTGAGTCAGAGCCATAACAGAGCAAAAGGAATGCTCCAGGGCATAGGTGCACTAAGCTTTGTTAGCACCTGCCTAAAGTGTGAATCAGAAACGTGAAAGAATGGATTAGGGTGCCACAGCCACTCTTGTTTTCATTTTCCCATTATGCTTTATGAGAGACAAGGCAAGCTGGAAGGTGGGGCACAGGCCTTTTCCTTCTGAACATAGTGCCTCCTACTGCATAGAGGTTGAACTATTCTGATAGGCTTGCAGCACCTGATCTGAACTTGCTCTTCTTTATGCCCTGGGATAAAGTACAAAGGAGAAAAGCAGAGAGGAACAACAATCTGGATGATCTGTCTGTAGGTTCTGAATGAGTGCCAGCAGACAGGATGCTATGAAAACAGATGGAACCTACTCCAAAGCGAATTTTGACAGAATAAACCCTGTTGATATTTTTCTTTCTCTTATCTAGACTGAAAAAATTAGGTGCTATACTTACACAGAATTAAGTCAAATCAAACACACATCTCGCCAGGCTTTTATTCGTGCAACTCCCATTTCAGGCATGACTAAGACAGCAGCAATTCAAGTACAACTAGCTAGTGGATTCCAGCAGGGATCTGCTGGAGACATGGCCCTGCAAGACCAGTGACACCTAATCCCCTGTACACGGTACCATGTCAGTCTGTCTCACCTTTCAGGTTGTGCCACTGCACCTGGTACATCAGACCTGGCTGACCAGCAGGTAAGTTACAGCATGGCAACTATGTGACCTGTGTCCATGAGTGCACTCCCAGCCCTGGCAATGCTGCAGCTGCTTGCTGACAAGCGTGAGTGACTGACCAATAAACACCCACAATGGAAAGAAGGCTCAGAGGACATCAGCAAAGGTGATCTGCCCTTGAAGCTCAGGGACTGAGAGGACATGAAGGTGGCCTTTCTTTTAAGTAAACAGCTATCAACAGTTGAGTGCTTCAACTGGTGGTGTAAACGCTTCTCCTTGAGTTCATCAAAAGAGTGTGAATGTCTCCCTGAGTTAGCTGAATGTGCATTGTGGGGGCAACTGAATATGTGGCTCAGGTCAACATGAAGTGTAAATGCAGACAAGGAGCATGAGCTTGGGCTGACTTTAACCCATACATTCATTCCCAGCTACTGGTGATGTGCAATGGTGAACATATAGAGCCTGATAGTGGGAAACACATTGGAATTGTGCCTGAACTGTGTATTGCAATTACTGCATTCTGTCAAGTGTAACTTGCATCTACTTCCATTATGCTAAGCAGTATATTTAGCATCACTCTGTTTGATCCTATCATCAATTATCCTGGCATCAACTATCTTCAAGTGAGTAAGTCTAATATTAAATACTACAACTTCAGTGTGTGAAACACCTAAAAGAACCTGGTCAAAGACCATGGCACACTGACAGCATGCTGAAGCACAGTGAAATGCAGAGGTCAGAAGCACAGAATGCAAGGACTGCAGGATCTGGAAGGAGCAAGGCTGGGAGTAATCAATGCTGGCTTACTAAGTATATAATTTTATATATTTTTGATAAATATAGGGTGTGTGGCATACAAGAAGACGGACAAAGGTCTCAGAATACAGTTTTGGTTTCACATAATGCTGAATGTGGCATTTCAGAAAACTTAGTATTTTGGAGTATGATTCTGTGACTCTGGTAAGCCTTCACAATTTCAGAACGAATTCCCACACAAACCTAAGGGCACAGGAGAAGTGTAAGACCATCAGTGCATGCAGCCAAATGTATGGCAGATCTTACCAAGACAAGATGGTGAAATACTGTTCCAGCTTCCATTATCCAGGCACACCATCCTGGAGTCGCCTAACAAATAGTAGCCACTGTTGCAGTGATAGGTAACAGTACTGCCAGCAAAAAAGTCCTCAGCTGAATAAAATCCGTTTTCTAAAGTTGGAGGCACTCCACAGCTGATTCCTGCAACATGAGTGAAAAGAAAACACAGATACTAGCACAGCAAACACAGATCAACTTCAGAGTAATTCCACATGAAAGCCACTGCCAGATATTTTTTCTCTGCAGCTATGGAATCCCATTGGCAAGAGGCCCCAGTCCTTTTCTGAGGTAGCTAATTGATTCCAGGTCTGGTGGAGGGTCTTGTTTTGCAGGCACTTGTCAGTAAGAGACTTAGCATGACCCTTTAGCTCCCGCTAAGAGAGTTTTGCTAGCTCTGGAGGAGACATCTGTGACTGAGATCTGAGCAGACGCCATTCAGTCATGGGACAGTTCTAATCATCAGTGATCCTTGGTGAGTTTTAAGCAAAGAATGAAAAATAAGTTTGCCTTTATGGAGGTTGCTGTTATTTCCCTTCATTGAAAAGCAAGCTTAGTGTTACTGTATTTGAACATTGCAAAAGTAGCTAACAGTAGCTAAGAGGTTACAATACTGCCCTGAAACCAGGGAATGCATGAAAAATGGAGAGACTGGAACTGACCTCACATACAACCCTGGGCATCACTTTGATTGACTATAGTAAATAAGCCCTTCTGATCCCAGCTGTGCCACCACAAGACATCCCTGCACCTGCTTGCCAGAAACTGCTACTTGTTCTAGCAGAGCTGCTGCTGTGCATCCCAATCAAGAAGATGTGAATTTATCCCAACAGCTACACCACACATTTTTGTATCTAAATGGATTATGGTAAATCCTTGTTCCCTAGCTGTGTGCAAAGACACTGTGAAGAATTTAAAGCCTATGGTAACGGAAGCCACATACTTGCTGCAGAGGAACAGAGCTGTAATGAAGATGGGCTGCCAGGATCTCTGGTTTTGGGAGCCTTTGGTAGCAGGAAAAGGAAAAGGATCCTAGTGGGTGAAGACAGTGATTACACTGAGCCTGATTCAGTCAGTACTTTTTCAGTACCACACAATCTTCTTTAAAGCCTGTAGTTCCTTGTGCAGGAAATAGGAAATAGGAAATCTTCACAACTTTCATTCATCAGGTACTTGTGGACCAGGCTGAAAAGAAAGGCCAGTGGGTGAGTCTGGCCTTCATTCACTCAGAATTTTGTGGCATGTCAACACTCTAAGCTCAACTGTCTGCCCCAATACAGAGAAATCAGAAACACTAACAGCATTCTGGTGGTTTGACCTTGATCACGCACCAAGAAAATGTAAAGCTGTCTCTGCCAGTGAACTTTCCTTCTGCCCAGCAGGACTTGCTTTTGGGTAAATCCTCACAGGCACGCTATTCTTTACGTGGAACATGAAAAAGAGCATGGACTTGTGCTATAAACAACTGAATAAAGAAGAAGACATTACAGTCACATCAAATCTAGATCAAACTAATTTAAAGGTATTTTTAACAGATGATTTTCTCCAAATTGTGTATAGTAGAGCTAATTTATTATTCTGCAGAAATGAAAAATGTAATCAGCTCCAACACATGCAACTGCAGTCACAAGTACAGTCAGTGCAGAGCAGAACCAAAGGAAAGGAGAAGACAGGAGCAGGAATCATAGACTCCAAAGAAACTTGGCAAACTGAATGCATACATCCCAGTTTCTTAGAAGAAATACCGTAAGTCTTGGAGCACATCTAAGTCCTAACAGAAATACTAGCTGCCTTTAAAGAAATTAGTTCATAACATACGAAAGCTGATACTATACATAACATACTATAACTTATACTAAAGCCAAGGCTTCTACTTCAAACGAGATATTCTCAGTGAGATTTAAAAATCCCACAGATATTCTAGCACTTCCTGGGCAACTTCCACATTCCTGATGCCGCTGGGGAGGAAAGCTGTGAGTACCAGACTGCAGATGCAAATGCACTCATTTCTGCCCTGAGCATTAGAAAAAACATGATTGTGATATAGTTTCTGCTCAGTAAAACATGAGCATAGTTTTAAGCATGTATATGTATGATGTGATGTAACATGGATGATTCAAGTGCATCATAGCTGCAGAAATAAACAGGCCAAGACTAATGATAGGGTCCAAATAAAAGCTAGGGTTTCCTAACCCTGTCAACCCACTGAGACAACTCACTTTCACAGCGGGGAAAAGGCCGTGTCCACTGTCCCAGGTTAAGGCAGTATTGAACAGAGTTTCCCACTATTTGGAAGCCTGGGTCACAGGAAAGGCTCACTTTTGACCCTGGCTTTAAATCAGCAGAAGAGGCCCGCAGATGTGGTATGGATCCTTGCAAAGACGGACAGTCTGTGGACAAAATATATGCATACAGTGAGAGACATAGATATGTGCTGAATGAATAAATTTGTTATCTGATCCTGTATAAGTTTATCCAGGAAAGAGCTCTGGGAAGTATTAGGAATGCTACATCCTGCTTGGATCCAAAGGGTTTTGGGTATCATCAACATATAACATCAGAAAAGGAATCTGCAGGAAAAGAAGGGAGGAGGCAGTAGGTATTCTAATATAATCCAATTATTTTTACAATAAAAGGCATGACAAACTTTTTTTCTGACCCAATACTGTATTCACTCTTTCCTCATCTCAATTCAGGAAGCAATAAATCTCCATTGGAGATTTCAATGAACTTTTGTTTCAAAACCCTGGAATTTGAGGAATGAACGACTGCATGTTCTAACTGTCAAATTATCAAAATAATTTATTCGAGGCTAGGGCAAAGGCTTCAAGCTAGCATAGTTGACCTCTTTTATAGAAGAGTCTTATAATATGGTTCAGAAAAAAAAAGGATTCTAGGAAGTAAAGTTCTAACCAGCACAAAATATACTCTTGTAATCTATCTTCACTCTTCCAACAACTCCTGGCAGGAAATCTGGCCAGGCTAGTACATTTCCTTTTTGCAGTTCTTCTGGACAGGATGTAGCCAGAGATTTTACCTGTGGATTTAAAACAGTTGATCAGGTGATGTTTAAGGACAGTGCAGGAAAGAAAAGTAAAAAAATATTCCTTTCATGTGCGCATGCAACACTAGAACAAATCATTGAATGAGTAATGTTCATCTTTTCTAGCACAAGAGGTTCCTGGTTGAAGTACTTATTATTTGTACTTATAAGCCATCCATCTGCGGCCATACTGAGTCACCACCTTAAGCACTACTTGACATACAAGCAAGGAATACAACACAGTTCTTGGGACACAATTGCATTTGTTAGCGTAAAAGAAAAACACATCTACGTCACAGAAAGAGACAAATTTGAGAATGCAACCTGAAGAGAACACTTATCTATTTGCAGGAAAATGTCAAAGAGGAGACAAAAGGAAATTAATGTCGAAGACCTGCATTCTGAAGCTTCTGCTAGCACTGCACCACATTTAAGGAACAGAAACACAAAAAGGAGCAGCTTGATAAAGCAATTTGTTGTTTCCAAATTTTGTGAATTGAATGCACTAGGCTCTCTAAAATACTGTAGGCAAGGCCTGCTCACACCACCTAACAGCAGCATTAGCACTGACTTCAACCAAAGCATGACAGGGTCATAACTAACCGCATACTAAACAGGAACTATATAGGCAAACTATGGCTAGGAGAAGGAAAGGAACACACTGTTAGGTCAGCAGCAGATTAATATCGTGAGAGATCTGGTCATGTCCCTTTGACTGAAAAGTTTTCCATTTAAAACATAACTCCTTTAATGGCACCACAAGTGGTTTCTTTGCATTCTTGTTACAAGAAACTAAAATGTCAGTGGGAATTCTTCAGCTGTTTCAGTACTGTATTTTGATGAAAAGAAAAAAAAAATCAGGAAGGTAAAAATATTTGTACTTCACAGTGACTCTGAGTATCTATTAAACATAGTAACATCATTATATTTGTATCTGGCCACAAACAGAAGAAACTTGGGGACTACAGCCTCAGGTGACACAGTACTTTTAAGCTTCTCAGACACTATTTTAAGCTATATGCAATAGTAAAAATGTGTAGAGAGACTCTTAATGTTGGGATGTCACGGAAATATTCCACAGGAGTCCCTTGAAAGGAACTCAGGTGTCTGAATTCCAACATTTATAAAATAGAAGGCTGTTTAGTTCCATTGTATGCTCAGGGAGATTTTTGCTACATGAAAGTATTTTAAAACTGCAAATGAAAGGCCAGGGCTTGGAATTGCATTGCTTTTGTTCAGTGTAACTTCAGGAACAGAAAGGAAAACCAGCCCCATAAGGTTACTGAGACTAAGGTGTATGTATTATTGGCACAGTACTCCCCACTATGTTTCTTCCTACTAGGGCAGACACAGTCATACCTCAGTTATGGAACTGCTGGAAAAACCTCACACATGCCCTGAGGAAGAAAAATGTGAAGTAAAGTGATAATTAAGAATTTCCTCTTTCAAAATATCAAAGAGAGAAGCGGTCTACAGAGAAGAGATGGTTATGCAGTTAAGAGATCATATTAGTAATTAGGCTACTGAGAATACTTCCTACTCTTTGGCTCTTTTCCCCTGGAAGGTCATTCCAGTAACTTTCTGGCAGGGAGAAGGGAATGTGTCCTTCAGCGGTGCAAAAAAATGAATTAAGAAGAGCAAAGATGAGCAGCCCAGTGGGCTGTGTGCATCTCAGCACAGCCAGCCTGCTCATACAATACATGCAGCATGGCTTCAGGGCATAGCCAGCTGGTTAGAATGCACAGGTGCGCCCAGTTCAGTTGGGAAACTGCCTTTCTCAGGTGGGTGACTGGCTTCTGTCAAGTTTCCAGAAGATGAAATCAACTACCAAGAATAATGTGCTGTCTATCCTTGTAAAAAAGGAAGGTAAATCATGAATTCAGAGTGATTTGTTCTCGTGTTGCCCCTAGTCTGAACTCAGTGAGGTAGATCAGACTCTTCTAAAGTCAGCATAGCTGGAGAAGAAATCAATGTGCTCTGTTTATTCTGAGGCCATTTCAAAGATCTCACTTCAACCTTACGTGCTGATGGAAACCACTTAAGCCAAGGGCTGAAAACAAACTGCAAGGAACCCCCATGGAAAAATTTACAGTGTGGGAAAAGAAAGTTTGGGAATCAGCCCTTCTAAGGCATATGATGGAGGGCCAGAAAGGAACTTGCAGTCTCCTGTAGACAACTCATATTTCTACTTCTGTCTATCCAACAACAAAGCAACCAGACTCGTTTACCCACAGAGAACTAATGTGCTTGTGGATGAGCAACTAAAGTATACAATGAACAATCTTAAAGACTGGATTCCGCCTCCACTTTACTCATTAGGCAACATACTCTGTCACCTTGTTTTCCTTTATTACTGAAAATAGGAAGGTAAGACTTAGTGAATAGTTCCAGCTGGCTAGAATAAAATTGGTGATAACAGATAATGATAATGATTTACTATCCCAATCTCTGGAACGAATGAGGTAAAAATTTTATAGGAAGCCTACTTAGCTGAGCTTTCTGTCTGGTCTCACATCTGTCTTTTCAGACGAGAATATGGATAACCTAAACGAAGGGCAGGATTTTCTTTCTCATCTGAAGCAAATGGAAATTTAATCAAGTCTGTCATAACAGACAGGTAATTACTAAGAAAGTCTCAAAAAATCACACTTAAAACTCTTCACCAGTGTGTCCTGTAAAATCACACGTATGCTTATCAGCTTCAAAACTCCTAGTGTACAAAGATCTGACTTGGCAATGCAACAGTTGGGGATCCCAAAAGCAAAGCATGTAGCACATGGTAGGGTAGTTCTGAACCTGACAGAGAGTCAAAGTAGCAAAGAAAATGAAACAGAGGAGACATCTGGATGCTGGAAGCCGAGATTCTGCTTTACTTCCGTTTTCTGTTCTGTTCTTATTTCTTGTTTGGAGCATGGATAACAAACTATAAAACATCAAATAGTAGCAAAACCTTAAAAAAAAACACCAGGAGAAAAGCAAAACCTTTTAACTCCAAGATCCTTCTCCCAAGAAATGCCTCCAACTTTGAACACTAGTCCTTGCTGTTCAAGTGTTACCAACAGTTTTACACTCCTGACCTTCAGGACTGAAACATAATGACCAGGAAGTGGTGATGGAGCACACTGCCATCAGGTTTGCACATAATATCAAACTGAGAGGCCCAGTCAGCTCAATACAGTTGCATCTGTACGGACCTTGACAGGTTGGATTAAAGGGCCAATCCAGACTTCATGAAATTCAACAAGAAAAAATAGGAAGGAAAAACCTCTGAACAATATAGGCTGGGGAAAGGCAAGAGTAGGAGAAGCTCTGTGGAAGAGGACTTAGGGCCTCTGGCAGGCAGTGAGCTGAGAACTGGCCAGCTGTGGACCAACAGCATGCTTGGCTGTGTGAACATGGTTACAATCAGAAAACCACCGAAGAAAGTGATTATTCCTTCTCAGTGCTGATTAGATCACACCTGGAGTACTGCATTACATTTTGGGCTCCACACTGCAAGAAAGCCATGGATGAGATAGTACATTTGCCCTGTGAGGGGAGGCTGGTTCAGCCTAGAGCAGAAACTGCTGTGGGGACACCTCACAGCAACCCCTCCCTTTACACAGGGAAGGTAATTAGGTCAGATAGATTTGAGTACGGCCCTTCACAGCAGTGCAGTGTGGGAGACAACCAGCACTCATAAATGGAAGTGGGAGTTCCCAACTAGATATAAAGAAACAAATCCCACTATGAGGATAACTGAACACTGAAGTTTATCTTCCAGAAAAATTGAGGGATCACTGTCCTTGCAGACATCTTTTGATCTATACTAATTTCTTAACTCAGTGGAAGTTTACTGCTGCCATGCCTTTATTTTTGGTACCTGAATAAATGTAGCCCAATATTCAGTTATCCTGTCCATTCAGAATTTCCTGGGACTATAAAGCTCAGTTTTTTAATATTGTCTAATGCACTGGCAGAAATTCTGATGTATTCCTTCTGAAGTTTAACCACTGCCTTCACAAAGCAGGATTAGGGAACTGTAATCTGTAAAACAAGCACTTGTTTCATCAAGTTTTTTTTTCTCTTCTAGCAGGACTGTTGGATTTTGTGCATGTCTTCCTTTCTGTTTCAAAGCCACATATTACAGAAAGGCTCAGTCAAAACAGAAGGCAACTCAGTGTTGATTTTATCAGACTTAGTTTTTCTCAAAGCTACTCTACTTACTACACTAATCTTATACCCTGAGTTCCATCTGGTCTCCATTGACTTCTGTGGTCTATCCAACATGCTAACTTTTTCAAATGTTCACCGGGGCCCTGATCTCGAATACTCCAGTTAAGGATTTACCTGCTGTGGAGAAAGTACATGGTCCCAAATGTTGAGCTGGCTGATGGAGCCCACAAAAGATTCAGCTGGGTTGAATCCCTCTCCTTTCTGATCTTGCTCTTGACCCAGTACAAGTGCACCACCACCTAAATTCAGAATTTGAACAGGGATAGGAAATGAAGACTTACAGCAGGGATCCCACAGGAAGATTAAAAACTAAGCAAAACAAAACTTTTGCTACTCTGTGTTACTAGGATTTTGCAGTGAAGACGACCAGCCAACTTCAATGAACTCTCTCAGCAAACCTCTGGGAAGGCTTATAATAGACTGAGGAAAGTGAACATAATTTGGAAGTGACTCTCAAACACATGTGAGAGTAGAAACTTCCCATGGCTGCTTCAGGCATGATATTGGCTCTAAGAGACCATTTCTATCTCAGCATTTGAAGCATACTACACAGCAATGCAAAACGTAGTTTAGAGCAGGTGTGGGCATACTTTACAGAGCTATCTTGCCCTTCCTGCTTTGAACAGAAGCTTACAAATCATATAGACCAAATGTGATTACATACCCTCAGAAGCACACTAGTGATTAGACAGTCAGTGCTCTGACATGACATAGAAGTTAAATTTCCTCTCCTTGACCAGTAGCACATGGACATGTGTTTTGTGTATCATATGAAATGTGGACGTGGTCAAAAATTAATGGAGACAGTACTTCCTCAGGTATTGTCTCTGGAGATAACTTAAATGTAATTGTGAAGGACAATAGCAAGAATAAGGTACATGGACTAAAATGCTCCAGTATTTTATTTTTTATTTGAATATGGATAGTTTTTTGAAACTGTATGTAAATTTGGGTGGTGGTAGCATACAAACACTATCAAAACAAGGTCTCTTTGCAGCCATAAGACACCAGGCCTTTTACAGCTCTTCAATGCTGAAGGTACTCCTTCTCACGTCTTCTGATATTACCATAAAGACCACTGATCATAAGAAACAATAAAATAGCAAAACCACCTTGATAGGAAAAAATGCAAACGTAACTTTAAAAAGATGTTTGAAAGGAATAGGAGAAAGCAAAATCAATCAACTCTGCAAACACATTTGTAAGGGAGATTCCAGTTAAATTTAATTCTGTTGTGTGAGAAACTTATTCTCACAAAGCCACTCAGAACCAGCTCAGCACAGGTTCCTTTTTGGACTAAATTCTGTCATCCAAAAAACAGTTCACCTACTAGTTTACCCTAGAAATGTGTGCTTTGTCTTCAGTGATGCTGAATGAGATGAACTGTCCTCACAAAAAAGAACAGCAAACATGAGCCCTGCCTAAATGCTGAAAATGTGAAGATATACTAAACACACCAAAATAAACATTTTCTTGCAAGCATGGTAAATTCTGCAATAAAAAAAGAATGAAGGCAACAGATCTGGTATAATATAAATAAAGCATACCAGGGATTTTTGATCCAACAGAGAGCCCACTGCCTCCATCGGACAGTTTTCCATCGATGTACACCTTCCATGCCCCATCCCTGCATGTCCATGTGACCGCAATGTGATGCCAGTTACCATCATTCACTGAAGGACAGTCTGTTATCTTCTCTTTCCCATTTACATAAAGAACCCAGCTGCATGGAAGGCAGATGAAGGCATACTCAGCTGCATACAGCAATTTTAAAAGCATGGCCTGTCTTACATGACTCAAAGAAATGTTAGTTGCCTTACAAGGTAATAGAATCTATATCATGTAAGAAATCTCTCTTGAAAGATCATCATACAAGATATATCTGTCTCAGAGGACTTGGAAGTTATGGTTACCACATGCAAAGCATGATGAAATAAGTAATGCGCTTTGGTACCAAAATATTAAGACTCAGGTCATGGCTGCACATTGGATTCTTAAACCAGCCGGTTGAGTTTGGAGTCATGTTACAAATCATACTCTGCTTTTGTACAAACACAAGTCATATTCAGAGTCATGCTACAAGCACTCCAATTTAATCCATTCATTGTCTCAACAAGTCATTTAAATATGGTATGAATGTAGTCCAGACAAAAAACATCATGTTTTCTAAATTCACTGCTTTCTTACCATTAGTGTTCTATTGGGCAAAAAGTAAAGGAAACAAAGCAAGGAGAAAAACAAAACAAAGAGACAACTTCAGCTATTGAGTTTGAATGCAGATTTTGCTACCCCAAAGTAGGCGAAGCTGATATTCAGACTCCTGTTTGATATTTTCTTTATCAATTCAAAACATCTGTAAGCTACAGAAAAGCAGAAATGTGATTTACCCATTGTAATCAGTCAGAAGAAATGCATTATCACTTCCATTCTCCACTGCATAAGAAATGGGAGTCCCATAGTTTGTGGTGTCGGTGGATTTCATCCAGAATGTACAGGTGATGTCACCAAGAGATGGTAAAACACCATCAAGCATGACGTATCCATAGATACCAGAGACTTCAAAATCAAGATTGAAACTAGAGGACTGTTCTGCAACAGACAAAGAGTTTTCAGAGCAACATTGTTGCAAATCTGGAAAGATAATCAATTGGAGTCTAAGAAAATGGAATACAGTCCATCTACAAAAACTATTCACTTTAAATTGATCAGAGCTAGAAAGAATGTTTGGCAGTCTAACATTGGCCAGCATACAGAGCTTTCCAAGGCTAGAAAACACAGTGTTTGAAGACAAACCACTTGAAAAGAAGCAGACTATCTAACAATGAAACACGAGACTTGCTTTCCTCCGTCAAACAAATGACACATCCCACTACCATCCAACAACCTAAAGAGGTGTGATCAGCTGCTTCCATTTAATTAATGAGAATCAAGATTTAAAAAAAACCCCAAACAAACCAACAAAACAACCCAAGATTTTTCCTGTTCTGGACTTACTGGAACAGCACTTTATGGTGCTGTTCAGTGCAGAGTGACACGCTTTACAAGGATACTACATGTAAATGTTGTCAAGTGGAGCTCTTCTGAAAGTTGGGTGTTAAACTCTGACATAGGATGGCAGGTGTAAATGACATGTATGTTCTCTACTGTCTCTGTAAAATCAACATGACTTCTTCAGCTTCTGTTTAAATATTCACAAGCAACTATAATTTTCATGGAGTGGCTAAAAGAGAAATGGATTTGAGCATGTGGTTCAAATGCCTCCAGCATCCGCCAGGAAGTTGTGCTAGGTGTGACCCGTTTTTCCTAACCACAGGGAACTTGATGCCCTTTTTGCCTGTAGGTTACTTGATGCTTTTAGGATTTCTAAAGCTAAAATTACCACACGCTAGTCTCTAATCCTGTGAAGCAAAGCGCTACACAAAATACAAGAAACAGAAAGAGATAATTAACTCAGATATACATAGCAAATACAAATTAAATTTGATAGACCTACTGGGTATTAAAAAGATACAGCCAAGCCTTAGAAATGACACTGCACACATGCTGTTACTTGTCTGCAATTACACTTATTAACACCGCAGTCACACAGGTTTCACTCAGCCCCTCAGTCCCACCATCCTAGCTGCTTTTCGGGGAAGCTGTATGAAACCAGCCCAGCCAATGCAAGTCTTGTGCAGAGACTTAGTCAAGCCACCTTTTTCTGAGACTTAATCCTTTGTACCTGTTTCACACCTGCTGCCTGTAAAGCCAGGGGGACATTTACAAACGTATGAGTTCAAGGCATCCACACAGGTGGCTTGGTTTAAGCAGGGACTGGAGTCACAGTCATTGATGTTCACTTCGCAGTTCAGTCCTGTGTACCCTGCCACACACAGACACCTACAGAGGAAGAGAAGCACACTTCAAAGGTGGCTGCCACCATAACAAGGAATTACGGCCATGAGGCCAGATCTGCCAATGGGAGTGGCATATAATGAAAAAAAAAATCAACAGGTATTTGACTTTTCAGGCAGATACACAAGGCAGTACAAAAAGGAACCAAAACCTCTGGTACTTTGAAAACCAAAAAGCACCAAAACTTCTGGGGATGTGGGTAGGGAAAGAGTTACTTAAACCAGACATTAACAGCGGGACTGTTAAGGTCACTATACAGTGACCTAGGATATGACACTGCTATCGGTATTTGCCACTTCTGTTATGAGTTCAGGCACCCTAAAGCATAAAAATAAATATTTGGAAGTTACCATTGGTGTCTGTACTTTAACCTCTATAGTCTCAATATGTACAGGTATCCCTGTCTTCCCAAACTATAGAAATGTAGTATTACTAGATACAGAACTGGTCATCTGATCATCACCTATTATTCTTGTGAAAAGCAAGATGAGCCCTTGAAATTTAGGAATATGGAATTCTTTTGGAAGATCAATATTAAAGCAGTCCTACCACGCTTACATTACAAACTCTGTATATTTTCTTTGACATCTACATCTTGGAATTTTTAAGACTGAAGACACTAGGATATATTTTCTTGTCTTTTAAGATCTCCTTTAGTATTCATAAGGGGACCACTTATGATTGGATTAGGCTGCTGCTGAAATCTAAGAAGTCTGAAGCACCACAACCTGTCTGACTTTCCACATTGTATTACATTAATCATCTGTTTTTCACCTGAAGCTGTTGATACCATCTCGGCATGTAGCTCCATTCCTACAGGGTCTGCTGAGACACTCATCAATGTTTCTTTCACACAAGACACCAGTAAAACCTGGGAGGCACTTGCAGGAGAAACTGCCAACTCGATCTTCACAAATAGCCCTATTAAGACACGGGTTTGAAAGGCATTCATTGACCTCCATTTCACAGTGAGCACCTGAGAAAAAAAGAATAAAGTAATAGCTTTGGTTTGAATTAATTTAACTCTCATTTTCAAGGACTGTTAAGTGGACATAGAAGAATTCAGGAACCATTTTTGCAGTTACAGAAGTTAACACATAGCAAACTGTAAAGAATTTATGTATCTTGACCATTAAGTGAGTAATTTGGGCTGAATCAGGAAATCACCTGAGGAATTATTTGGAGCAACTAAATCGGCTACAGAAGACATTTGGCTGAAATCTTAACTCTAAGGAGAAATGTGAAGGCCAGAATTCTGGGATTTCTGATGTGAAAGAAGCTCTAGGTTACAAGCACTGAAGAATGAAGAAACAGCTCTTTGGCAACATGATAATCCAGAGATATGTGTGTTTTTTACAGAAACGTATGAAATCAGAAGGAAGCCGAGTACAGGGATTAGGAGCAGTTTTAATATATTTAATATTAAATTTATTTTATTATTATTAATTATTTTAGTAATATTAATTTAATATTATATATATAATATATTCTAATATAGACCATCTTGTCTACTTTTTCTTTTAAAATAAAATTAAAAACAACAATTTGAACCCATGTGAATGTCCTTATTCTTTCCTCAACATCACACATCAGGTTCAGGGCAAAATTAGTAACAGAAGACCTAGCCCTTAGTAAATCCTTCTGAAGTCATGTTTACCCTACATAGACTCTGACAGATTAGATGGACCTAAGGAATCCAGTACATCCATATCCGTACAGCAATGAGATAGAAACACTTTGGGCAGGATAGGAAGACATTTTCTTGTCAGAAAGACTAAAGGCTGACTTAAACAAAACAAGGTACCTGTGAACCCTTTTGCACAAGTGCAGCGGTAACTGTTCTTGCCATCAACACAGTGGGCTCCATTCAAACACGGACTGGAGCTACATTCATTTATGTCTTCTTCACACAAGAGACC
The DNA here is from genome assembly GCA_013397135.1 of Pachyramphus minor. Classification (NCBI taxonomy): domain Eukaryota; kingdom Metazoa; phylum Chordata; class Aves; order Passeriformes; family Tyrannidae; genus Pachyramphus; species Pachyramphus minor. The sequence continues at coordinate 102,590 of VYXB01009263.1, read as the reverse complement.
TTCAAACAGCAAGGATTACAAGGCATGATCAAGACACAGTCACTGTCTGCACCCTGCAGTGACTGGATGTGGGAAACAGAACAATAACACCATGGCACAAAAAAGGCCACTGAGAGCAGATGAAAAAATTCCACGATTGACTGCTCTACTGCAAACACCTACAGAGATTCTCTGTGTTATTTAGATGCTTGGATGTGAAAGAGGCAAAGTCCAAGGTACATCTTTATAAAGTTTAAAAAACCATCCAGCTAGTGCTGCTGTTGATAAATACATAGCCATAAACACGGACAATGAGAGAGACTGTTTCTGGTGGAAAAAACAAAGCCTTTTTTTTTAATCACACAAAATTATCTCCTCGATAGTTTATTTCAAGATTTAGAAATTAGGTGGTGTTGGCAAAGTGCTCAGGCATGTTAGTTCCACCATATTTTTCAATTCCTTTAATGTGCATGCAGCTGACAGTTAAAAACACTGAGAAAAAACATAAGCAAAAGCCTCCTTACTTATTCATAGGGAAGCAGCAAAGCAGCTGTATAGATGCTTTGTCTAGTCAGGCCACACTCAGTCTCAGAAGCACTTTCCCTGTGAGCACTTACTATTTCTCTAAACTTTATTCCTTTTTGCAGACCATAACTGTCACAAAAGAGAAGCACCCCCCAGCTTCAAATGTTCATCCTTTTACATCAAGATCGATTCACATGCAGTAGAACCTTAATATAACCTGTAGCTCAGATTGTTTTCCTGTTATAATTCCATGGATGTGGAATTATACAGCACTTGTGTTTTGTGTTATCTACTTGGCACAGAAACAACGCCTGTTTGAAAAAAAGCCATGAAGTGAAACAAATTACCTGAATAGCCTGGTTGACAATGGCAAACAAAGGTCCCAATGCCATCTTTACACATTCCATTATTTTGACAAGGAGATGATTTACACTCATCAACTTGTGTTTCACATTTCAAGCCTAGAACACAAAATAAGGGACTGAGAAGCAAAATTTGAAATTGTTCAGAGACAGATATGTCATGACTATTTCAATGTAAGAAAACATGACTGATTAATTGCCTACATCACCAGACATTCAGGTTTATTATCTTGTTAGTTTGTGTTTTAACAGACCTGAGACAAATTGTTATTAGAAAGGTGTGATGCATGTCTGTCAATAGGCTGATCAGTTCCACAGAGTGGCACTTTTTTTTACCTATCATAAATAGGCTCGATAACAGCCAAATTATAAGACTTCTGTTTGCTTTGAAGAAACTGGGAAGATAACACCAAAAAGAAGTGCAGGCACAGTACAAGTAGAGTTATCTGTCTAGAGTGTAAATTTCCAGCTCTTATTAATCATAAATATTGCCAAGTGATAGGATTTTCAAATCCAGTAACTCCATTAAAAGAAATCCCATTCAAAAATGTTTCTGCTAAACACAAGCAAATTCAGCAAGAACATGAGGAAGTACTTACTTTCTTAATACTTATGTATTCTAAATATATGATGAATATTCCAATTAGTTAGGCTATATTGAAATGTTTTGCTCCTTTACACTTGCTCATGTTAAAGGCATTGAGACATATTAGGTACTCCACCTGCTTCTCAGTTTTTTACCTGTATATCCAAGTGGGCATATGCAGATATATCCGCTTCCCAATTGCTTGCATGTCCCATTATTGTGGCACGGTTCCAGAAAACACTCATGAAAGACCTGTCAGAGGCAAGAATGATACAATTACAGCAAAGGTGGCACAAAATACTGTAGTTTTAAACTGTACACCCTATACTCATTTTGCAAAAATGGGATTAAAATGTCACCAGCATTAACTTCTACTTCTTCCTCTTTGTCTCTGTAGCATACCACCCTTTCTTATTCCTTCATACAGAAAAATGCCACACATATGAAACATTCTTCTGAAATTACCTTTTAATCAGCAAAATGTGATTGTCACTTTCTTAGCTATGATTCACAGGTGGCATTTTATATTAAGATATCCTTTATTTGTGAATTCTTCACTTTGCCTCTGATATCAGCTTTCACATCACTTCCTCCTACCGGCCATTAGGTGAGCTGGCACAGAACTTCACTGAATGGCATTATTTCTTCTATTGTAGCAAACCTGAATTCATCAAAGCCCTTGAATAAATGGTCAACTCAAACCATAGGAGATCAGTTTGTCATCTGTCTGTATATTATATAATGGTTCAGGCCAAATTTATCATGAGTCAACTTCGCTCCTGTTTACACAATATCCAAATTTCAGATTCAATCAAAGCAGCCTTGTCAAGAGTTACACACTGGGGATGAGATGGTGGGAGGCTGTTGGAGATAGGCTGAGGACTGAAACGGACTTCAGAGAATGGAAAGCTGAGGTCTGTGCCTGACCTCGTGGGCATCCCTCTCCGGAAAGAGACAGCCCCCTGCATGGGCGGGCTGCCCTGGGTGCAGCCGCCCCAGCCGGTCCCCGTTCTGGACCTCCCGCCTCTCTCCCTGTCAAAGCTGTTGCCCTGGCCAATCACCAATGCAGGTGTCCTATTCTGGGGTCTTCCCTTTCCTGCCCTATATAAACCCACCATCTTGTAACAAAGCTAGATCAGCACTGAGCCTTAAGCTGCCCACTGCGTCTGTGTCTCTTTCCTGCGGGGCTTAGCGTGGCTACTGCAACTCGGGGTTCACGGACCCACTGGTCTGGATTTATCCCTTGCCCATAACCGTGGTAGGAGGCATCTCCAGCAAATATTGTCCTTAGAGTAGTTTCACATGAGGACTTGCCTGTGTTTCAAAGGGGGTACTCAGAGTAGGAGGGAGCTCCGCTTGCTTCCTCTCAAATGTATGTTACTATACATAAACTCAAGATTTTACAACTGAGATTTAGATGACCAGTAGCATTTTCTGGAATTCAGCATATGGAAGACCTCGGATGACTGAGTACAGTCAATATACTTTTTATATATTGGCTGAACCTCTTCTGTGTAGTTTACAAGTGTAATAAATCTTTCATACAACAGGTAAAGGCTTTAAATCCAAAATTAAAGATTGTCAATAGCTGATGCCATCTCCTCTGTTCAATTACAGTATTTCTGTTATTATGAAGAGAGTTCAAGTGTTCCCCCTTAAACCATTGCTTTCATCTCTTCAGGAAATATATTCAGCATAACAATTATATTAAAAAAGGTCTTATTCTGCATAAAGCAATTTTTCTTTCATCTGGGATAACACTGGCAAATAGCACTTGTCCTGACCTGACTGCTGACTTTGTACTGTTTGCTGATATTTTCTGGAAAGGCTGGTACCATCATTACACTTTCCTCAGCTGCTGAAAAAGTAGAGCCAAAACCTAAAGAAGAAAGATATGAAAGTACTGTTAATGACACCGTATGGCAAGGTCCTTATTCCATGAGGAGATTATAACTGCCTGTTAGAAATGCATCTAAAGATACACTGCAAAAAAGTGAATTTGTGTGAATAAAAAGCAAACTTTACAGTACTTGTTACACAAATATGTATTTGTATGGACATACATTTCTAAAACATACATGTGTTTATATGTATACATGTGTGTACATATGAAAAAATCAGATGCTTTTATAAACAGATACATGCATGTATAGACGTCAGTGTATATTTATATATATCTCTATAGTATATATATATCATATATATATACATATATATATACAGTGTACACACAGTTCACTCTCTGCATATGTATACTCTGATTATTGAGCCTGGGTATGATTCACACAATCACTCCTATGACTGTGAGGCAACATCAGTAGGCAGAACCAGCCATGAACTTCACTGGTTGAAGTCAAAGGTCTGCATTTGTCAAGAGAGCAATTGGGATGTTTTCTGTTAAGACTAGTGATGGCTCTCCTTCAGATGATCCGTTTATTCACTTTATCCAGCAGAGATAATTTGGCTTACTTGAACAATCTGTGATGGATCTGGCACCGATGACAGTAGTTGTTCCATAAAAGGGACAAGACAAGCAGTAGGACTTTCCTGGATCTGGTTGATAGTAGTCTCTGGGACAAGGGTAGCAAGGTGTCAAACCTGTGCGAGAGAACTCGCCTGCAAGACATGGTACTGAAAGAACAAAAAGCCAATTTTTTGAGTGATCTGATCTCTTGCATCTCTACCCTACCTCCCCTCACCTCTTATCGATTACTTTCTTCCCCCCATAGTCCCTCCTTAGACTTAAAAGGAATAGGATGAAACCTGCCAGGAATTCACAACTCTAGGAAGCGCCTATTTAAATTCTTCTGTGAGGTAACATGTCTTTCTGAAAGGACTATAGAAATATCAGGGAAGTACTTCTGCTGCGGACAGCTTTCAAATGGAACTTCCTTTTTCCTTTATCTCTCACACCTGTTTTATTTTTTTTTCCTTTGAGAAGGAGTAAGGATAAAGAAAGGATTTTTTTTTTAACCATTAATCCCTGCAGATTATTTCACCTGGGAATCCTTCTGGCAAACCTTATCCAAGATAGATAAGGAGAATTTCTTGGAAAGAATTATGGAACAAACTCTGTTAAAATTCAGTATTTTTGTACAGAAAATATGGAAGCTGTTCCAGAGATAATAGTGACAAATATCCTATCACTCCCTTTCTCTTCTGTAAGGAAAAAGATTTTATTTTCATTTAGTGATCCCTCATGTATCTCATTTTATTCATCTTTAGATAAGAATCCACCTTGGGAATCAGAAGGAGGGCAACTGAAATTACCAGGGTATCAGGAAATGATGCATCATTTTGCTGAGAAATGTTGCTTAGTCCACATTTAACTGGAAGAGGAATTCAATCTCAGGCAGATGAATTGAATTACATTAGCTCATGTTTAAACAGCAACTTGAAAATTCTTAGTATTTGGTTTAAAAAAATGTCGTTGCCTCTTTTGTTACAAACCTCCACAAGCTGAGACATCTACTGCGCCTCTTTTTACTGTTGATGTATTTTCTGGGCAAGAGATACAATTTCTGGATCCAAATGCCGGCTGATATGTTCCAAGTGGACATGTTTCACAGGTCTCAAGACCATTAGGCGAATATGTTCCCTGCTTGCACTGAGCTATAAGGCAGAAGAATTTGGAAATATTAAGCAATCTCCAAGAGGAAACATGGTTCCGGAACCTGAAAATAATGTTGAAATCACACTACATGTCACAAGGACTTTTATTTCTCGCGCTTACTCTACCTCTGAAGGACTTCATGGGTACAAAGAGCAAAAGAAAAAAGCTACTGATAGTGCATTTGTGAATTATTAACCAGTGAATTCTCTTCCAATCAGCTTCACAGATAATTTACTGCAACTCATTTTAATCAAAAAAAGTAATGATAAGACAACAAAAAGGCAATGAAACTAGCAACTTCTTTTTCAGAACAAGTCATGAAAGACAGTGGTTTTGAGCTGTTCAATGACTCAGCACTGTAGCTGAGTGGGGCTGGCAAGGACAAGAATGATACTATTTTATTAGTCCCTGAAAAATGGGCTCACAATCTCAGAGATGAAAGACAGAAATGAAGCAAATCTTGAAAGGCCAACTCTTCTTAAAACATCTGCCCAGGCATGCTGCATGCCATGCCAGTGGTGAAAACTTGGATTTTTCTCTATACATGTGCACCAAGGTGCACTTAGGACTGCTTTTCATTTCACAGGGTAACCTGACCCCAGTACTTCCACCATGGGGACAAAAAGGATGCCACCAAGCATTCAGAAGTGGCTGTCTGAATAAGACAAAAGGTCTCACCTTTGCACTCAGAGATGCTCCTAGAGTGTAGATACTCAGTATAGCTACCAGATGGACAACTTTTGCATTCCAGTTGCCCTTCCTCATCTTGGTAGGATCCAGTCCAGCAGCTTTCACAGGCAAGATGCTCCAGGGAGTAATAGGTACCCAAAGGGCAGTTGACTGTAATGTTGGAAACGTAAGTTCCCCTCAGACTGAAAAATCATACATACCTCTTGGCCCCGGAGTTCCCATGTAGTCAAACTGTGTTTATATGAAATGTGACTCTGTTCCTCAGCAGATGGGGTATCTTTCTGGAACACTGCAAAAATTTAACTATGCACAGGAAATGGAATCCAATTCCCTATCTTAGCTACGCATCACTCACAAGACTAACAGGGTTGAAAGACTGCATACCAAGCACTGTTTTCTGTCTGTGACTAAGAGTGGATATGCCTGATTTCCCCATTGGAGTGGAATCCTGGGTACAAAAGCATCCTTTTTCCACAGGCCTTGGTTAGGAACATAAACATTCTCTGGAAGTCAAACTGTGCAAAGCATTTTTGCAGTTTATTGTTATGGGAGACCACAATCTCTGGACTGTGTCAAATCATAACCCTCTGCAAACATCCTCTAAAACCTTGCTTTGCAAAAGGATTCCAAACACACGTAAGAAACAAGTCATCTGGCTTACCACACATTCTCCCTCTCAGCACAGAACCAGGCCTGCAGAAAAGAAAGGCCTTCTCTGTCTCCAGTGAGTTGGTGTCAGCTACAATGAGTTCAGATGCAAACTGAAAAGAATACATGGGTTCCTTAAGGAGAGTTCTATTCAGCCTGTTCGTGATTGTTTCCAGAGTTTTAAGGAGCCGCCTCTGGTTTTCCAGTTCCAATGTATCATTCCTTTCATCAGGCAGTGGCACGCTAGCTGGAATATAAACAGCAAATATGAAAAGCACACGGATTTTACAGTCAGCACTTCCACTATACTCTGGAATATATTGAGGGCAACACTCAAGCTTGTCAGTAGAAAGTGGAAAGCAGGCCATGTGCACAAAGCCCTCCATGAATATGAGGCTCTGATCTTTCCCTCAAGCGGAAAGTCTGTGATGGAATGGGGCTGTGAATGTGTCCAGAAAACTGTCATCTGCATCTTCACCAGGCTTTTGTGAACCGAAGAAGTTTTATTGAATGTATTGAAACACGATTTTTAAAAAGAAGGAAGTGGAGGGACAATATTTTGACTTCTCTCACCTGTGATGTTAAATATTAACTTGATTTTTTGGTCAGTCATTGGAACATGCAGCTTATGCCTTTTGACCCGAGCAGGTGCTGCTTTTACAGAGGCAGAGAGATGCTTGGTTAAGTCTTCTTCTTGTGCTGCATCAACAAAATCACCATAGGAATAATCCAGGTGATTTGCTGTCCCCCAGCCAGCAGGTCCTGCAGGATATTAAGAAAGAACAAAAAGAGAAACAACATCACGTGGAAAATAAATATCTGCACTTATTTCTAAAACACAATCCCAATAGAATGGGGTCTGTTTGAAACCTCAGATGATGACTCTTGACTTTGTCTCCTCACAAGTGCCTATTGTACCCTCATTTTGACTAATGAAAAAGAAAAATCAATCTCATTCATAACTGATATCGCAGAGATCTTGAGCCTTGTGCAGTTAGCCAAAGCTTTAGAGAAATAGTTACAGAAGTTACATATTGCAATTATCTCTTCCTCTGTCTTGCATTCACCCTCACCTGCCAACAATATCTTAAACAATTCCATATTGCTCTTTCTTCCTCTTTCTGCCTAATTACAGACAGTGCAGCCTATGTCATCTCTCCTTTGCATCTTCTTCTCACAACTCCTGAACCGTTGTAATGTTGTCTGGCCTCTCAAAAACTGCATCACCTTATGTGTTCACTACCCCCAGACAGATATTTCCTGTTAGGCAGAGAGCCAAATTCAGCCCCTGCATAATGTCCTTCACCTGCCTTAAATCAGAAACAAACAATTGTTTCTGTGTATATTCTACTAATGACTCATTCTAGAGAGACATGTTTATTTCCTTGATCCAGCTTATTTCTAAAAATGTAAAGATAGGAAAAAAAATCTTCCAATTCCCTATTAGCAGTCAACTACATTGGGCTTAATTTACAGTGGAAACAAGGACAAGGTAACCCCACAACTTTGAGGTTAATCCTATATGAGTATTCCACAACTAATTTTCTAAACTGCTGTCTCTTATGACCTGAGAAGACTTCTTCTCTCCTGCCTCCCCAGCGTAAATCATGAGAAATTCCTGAAAAACGGCAACAAGGTTACTGTCGTAAGAGCTTGAAATGAACCGGAAGAGAACAGGACCCCACATTCCATGTCCTTAACACTGTTTCTTCCAAAAGCTTTTACAGGTTAGTTCCAGCTGTCATCAGCATTCGTCCTTACCCTGATGACAACTGCAGACTGAACATCCAGCCCTGTCCCATGTCTGAACACAAACAAATGTACTCTCAGACTGAGTGAGGCATGTCTGAAAGGTGAGCACAAGCAGGAAGCTCTACCAAGTAACTCCACTATAAACCTGTGAAAGAGACACAGTCCTGTGACAGAGTACATATTCCGATGTGGATCTGAACAAATGCCTTACGCTCAGATAAGTAATGCAAGTTATCCATTTTCAGCTTTTCTGTCCTGAGCAGCCCCACGGGACTCAGAAAGGCCAAGGATAACAGCAGTACAACATGGACACTAACCTGTTTGAAAATGGACTGAAAATGACAACTTACTTGTCATAAAACAAAGTGGGAACAATCACTGTCACAAGACACAAGGACTGTCATGGTTTTCACTCTGATATAGCTGCAGTCATGGTGCAAAATCTGCCCTTGCACACAGGAAGTAATTTCACAGTTAATGGGCAAACTTAAGCTTGTATAACTTTACACAGTGAGGGTTCTGTGCAAATTCAAAACAGCATCGTAGATGCTCCTTATTTTCATAACAATCTCCAAAACAATTTATTGTACCTTTTCAGTCTTTTGGTTTGAAACTGCATGTTTTTAAAGAGTTTCTTTGTTCTAGGCTAACCATGCAGTTTTCTAAGACTCTGCGTGTGCACTTTTCTCCCCTCCCCACCATGTGGTATCTCAGCAAACCTCTACATTGTATAGGAAGCAGCATCAATACCAGACATCAAACAGTTACACAATATGTTTTTAAAACATATAATTGCTTATTATCCTATGAGTGCCACAGTTATTTTAAAAAATAACTTTTAGAAGACATTTTTGCAGGAATTATGCTGCATTAAAACTGGGTGGCTAAAAATCTATGGATTCAATAATTACCAATGGCAAATCCATTTTCATAATCGTAATTATATTCCAAGCAATGTTTCTGTGTCTGATCTTCCAATCTGCAGTCAATATCATCAACGTCATCACAGAATGATGGGACCTTCCAAAATAAAGAAGAGTAACATTAAAAACACAAAACCACATAGCCCTCTCCCCTTACTTATAAACCTTTTAGTTACAATGTAAAGCACTGCTTCTGCCGCTGACACCAGATTTCCCCTTTCATGTCTCTTATAACCTTGGTAAGGTCAGTTGAAAGAAGTTTGTTCTATTCATACAACTGGGAAAATAAGAGGGCAACTTCAGGTGTGCAAACTCTTTGTTATAGAAGATTTTTTTTTTTAAGAGAAGATGTCAATTCAATTAACCACTCCTGCATGTGAAATCCCGGAAAACAGAAATAAATTCTTTTTTTTTCTCCATACAAAAAATGACAGGCGAGCTCACGTGTTTAAAAGCATCTGTGGTTTTTCCAACTATGCTATTTGTAATTCTGTCAGGTTGACAACAACGCTGTCACTTTTTTCTAGCTTTCAAACCTTATTTCTTCATATCCACGGAAAAGGACCCATGCACCAAAAATACTCAGAGAACAGAGACAATTATCTCAGGAGGACAGAAATCCCAGAACAGAAAACTCAACAGAAACCCTTGTGGTATCATTTATTTCTTCCCTTCTCTCTTTAGATGAGAATAAATGAATGCATGATTTTTGATAAAGTATGTATTTCTTGCTTTTTCCAGAAAGGCTTAAAGCAAGTTGGCCCTAGGCCATGTTTTGAAATTGTTCTGTTTTTTCCATATCAACTTTCATTGGAAAGATGGCTCCTGCCCATTCCTTCCCCCCTGTCAGATCTCTGCTGGAGTTTCAAATTCTTGGGATTAGGAGTAAGCATATTCAAAACAGCCTTTTTGAATGTTTTCCCAGACTTGCATTTTGATGTAATTGCTTGGAAGGTCAGTATGTATTTTTTTCCTTATTATTTTCTACTTTCCAATAGTAACTGCCTAAGCACTGGAACCTGGTTGTACTGGGCTTTTAGGGGAAAGAAACAGAAACAAAACCAGTCAAGATTTCTCTACTGGAAGAGAATTAACCTGAATCAAGGCAAGAGATGAACAGATATTTCGGTTCAAACATCAGACATTGCCTGACATGTTATTTAAGTTTCCAGCCATTTGACAGGGGCTACTGGCATATATTCCACAGCTGAAGGAATTTGCCAATTAGCTGTATATGTCAACAATGTTTTTTAGTTACGAGAAAAGCTTTTATTAGCATATGAGCCATGTTCTGCAAAAAGCCTGTAAATGCCCACTGTTCTCTAGTGGAACAATGCTGTCACACTTGGCCTGGACACCCACTCCTGAGACCACAACTAAAAGTTCTGCTGCTTCTGCTTTTCAGCTGAGGACAGATTTGTGGTCTAAGAGGGGAGATTGTGATATTGAAGTCGAAAGAAAAAGCCATGGTAGAGAAGTGACATGGTAGTGAAGTAACATGGTACCTCTTCAAATTCAGGGCCATGCAGCTCTGAATGACAAGACTGAGAACCTGTAAACTCAAGAAACTGAACTGGATTTAAATGCATGGACATACACACCAAATGTGGAATTTATCCATTTGTATTTATGTTCATTCATATTATATGGATATATGTTATCCATATGCTACATAAAATGCATTTATTTTATCACATCCAACTTTCAAAAACAACACTGAGGTTAGGGGACAATTGAGTGGGGTTTTCAAAACTGCACAGGTTCTATTTGTAAGCCTATTGGAAATCTAGCTGCAGGTCCCTAAGCTACTTGGACATATATGCTGTCCCACATAATTCCACATTGAAGACTAAGCTGAATTACATTAAAATGCCAGTGAATCATCTTTATTCTTAAAGATGACTTGTCATCTTCTGAAAAAGCACAGATTTCATTTATGAGTTACTTGCCTTGTATAAAATCAGTTAACTGGAAAAAAAAATTATGTATGTTTTTTAACAAGTATATAAAGGGAAGGAGTATTTACTAACCTACCATTTTACCAAGTGCACTCTGGAATGCGTCAGTAAATCTGTTTAGAAGACTGTTGTCATCACATCGCGTTGCTTTGTAGAGCATCTCAAAGGACTTAAACCCATGGTTTGCAAAACGATTTACTGAAAAATGTTGGAGAAGTAAATTTTTACTGATCAGTGCAACAGCTTTATAGCTAAAATTAAGATAATTCAGGCTGAAACTGGAATGCAATAAGGTAAGAAGCACTGTCTTTAAATCAGCAGCCAAAAGCAGTTCACTCATACCTCAGCCAATGCAGTTAATATAACCCTTTGGTAGGCATCAAATTTACTGGAAAAGCTAGAAGACATTAAAAAAAAGGTCATTTATGTACTTCAGCATTTTCTTAAGGGAAGAAACCTGTAAGCTATCAACAAACTCCATACTTACTTTTTACTGAGAGAGAAGCAATAAATATTAAATCTCTTATTATTAATGCTGCTAGGCCAAATATGAAAAATTATCACCCTGAATTCAATCAGAGTTAAGATCTTAGGTGTCCAAGTTACGGATTTTAAATTGATAGATAGCTCTGAAACATAACTCTTTGTTTGTTCATAGCTGAAACACTGCTTTTTTTGCTGGAACCAAGAAATCAACTGATGGAAGTGGATGCAACATGGCACCAAGACTGGCTTCAAATGTAGTTCTAATACATTTATTTTAAAAATGTCATCAAAGGTGGAAAATTCCACAGCTGAAGTTTTGCATGTGTCCAAGTATCCTCAAAGAAAACATATAAACTCTTCTGATCTGGTGGTAATTAGATATGCAAATAGAGTGCAGACTATGCATTTGGATAAATAAGTTGCAAATACTGTTGTAATTCTTATTGAAAAGATCCTTTTAGTGTTTGCAAAAAAACTGTTTCAATTAACCTGTCTGCTTTGCATCTTTGCTATTTTGTGATGCCTGAGATTCAAATTCACTGCTGTATTTGTGTGTTAGATGGCTTCTGAAGTAAAACATTTACAGACTTCCAAGCATTATTTCACAATATTTGTAACAATTCAGAGGCAGAGGACAGAAAACATTTGTTATAATGAAATCGAAGTCAAAATGTCTAAAACATTTTTATTTACTTTCTCATTAAACACAGTGTTTGATGAGTTGCAGATTTATTTTAGTAACAGTAAGACTTACAAGAGCAGCTAGGAGAGTAGGGTGGCTTCCAGAGACCATCTTCATATGCACAATAGTACTTTTCACTTGATCCTTCTGAAAAGCTGTAACCCTCTGCGCAGTGCAATGTACAATTAACTCCTGCTTCATCTGATGTGCATATAAAATACCCATTCACAGGCTCAAAGGAGATTTCACAGGGAGAACCTGTAAATGGTACAAAGGTTTATATACTGATAAGTGTGGTGAAGTAAGAGATCCTGCAGCAAAATGGCACCGAGAGGATTTCCAAAAGTATTAACTTGATCTTGCCTCTGTTGGAGTATTATTTGTTACTTTCATAAAGTCAGGATCAGGCTACTGCTAAATAATTCTCAAATTCTGCCACTGGAATTTGAAATTCAGAAACACGAAGACTTTAAAAAAAGTTGCGATACATATGAGAAACTATTTACTAAAATAATATGAAACATTAATCTAACTTTTAACATGAATTACATACAATGAATTCTTGTAAGCTAAATTACATCTTGAACTCTGAAACTAAACATTATCCATCCTGCACCATTGCAACAACACATGAACTTGTCAAAATAATCTTAGGAGGAACTGACTGTAAAACCTCAGCTATTCAATTTTCAGGCCTACTGCGAAGGAGGTTGTGAACATCTGAAAACATTATGTCACAAACACTGAACCACAAAAAGTCTAAGGTGGTATAGAAATTGAAATAATGCCAATTCTAAGCACTAGCTTGTTCTTGCTAAGATTTAGAGCAAATCAGAGACTAGCACATCAATTTGCAACTTATGTTTTCTAAAAGCTATAACCAAAATTCCAGTCTGCATGACTTTAAATTCTCACTTTACTAACTCATCTTTTTATACAGATATCCAACTGAGACATAAAAACTAGAAAGCAGATATGAAGTAGAATTTTCATCCTTAATACTTTATCTGCCAAATTATTGTTTGGATTTTAAAGAAATGTGAACAAAGGATGTCTACGCAGTACACAAAATTCAGTAGTATATCTATAGGTACAGACAGATTCTAAAATCTAAAGAGTGCTCTATTATCCACTACAATATTTGTAGATGACTAAAGAAAAATTGGCAGGAAGTTTTCCTTTTTATCTACAGATTTCAAATAAGATTGGACTAACTACATATTAATACAGCTCATACAGTATCTGTCCCTGCAAAAAAAGAAAGAACCCCTTTCTCTAAGTTTTACTGCTTAATGAATCATAATTTCAATGCTTTTACATTCAAATTTGAATTTATAGAGCCAAATTTACTGCTGTGTTGTTTCAGTCTTAGTCAATTTATTTGTTGGTACTAACAAATACCTTGACTGCCTTCAAGTGACTCCAATATAAAATGGAAATAACTGAATGAAAAAGTGGAGACTAAATGAAAAATTGGAGCATTCCTGCATCCTTTATGATAATCAATTAGATCAATGCCATATGGTCTTGAGCAGGAGATGAAGACAACAAACCTTTGATGATGATGTGGATCTCACACGTCCTGTTATTTCCAGAAGGATCCACAGCTGTGTACTGAACTGTTGTTTCTCCTTTGGGAAAGAGATCTCCAGGTGCATGACTCCTAGTGACAGTCAATGGACCACCTAGAAAAGTTAAAAGACAACCTAAAACATCAGTAAGTAAAAAAGGATTACTTCTATCCAATCTCAACAAATGGAAAAGCAAAAGGCAGCACATCTTCAAAATTAGGTGTTCTTGAAAACAAATAAATAAAAGAAACATAAAAAAAATCTCAAACAGCTGAACAGCTTCTCTAGCTTTCTACTGTTGCATGCTTGTTTTGGGGTGCAATATCTCACCTGAATTGTCTGAAAATTCTGGTTCTTCCCATGTTGCTGGGTAATCATTCTCTGCTGCTTGCATGGGTGGTGGAGATCTGCACCTATCAACTACAGGAGGTTCTACATCTGCAGAATTTGAAAGGATGGCACGACATTAGCTTACAGAAATACTGCCACACTCAAATGGTATCTATCATCAGAAGTAGTCAGGTAAGCAGCAGTTTTAAGTTCATATCAGAAGATAAAACGAAGGTGCACACCTTCTGCAATTGGAAGATGCTGAGTGAATGGACAAGACTAATTCTTCTGCTGAGTGAATGGACAAGACTAATTCTTCATGGTTTTTGCAGTGTTCGCTTTCTATAGAGCAAACCTTGGACTACCTAAAGGACTGCTGAATAACACAACTGTCTGACAGAAACACTTTATCAATCATTTGCATCAGCAATGTGTGCAAACCTTGGAAATCTTGTTGGATTATTTCAAGAACTAAATACAGATAAATGATGAAGGCAGTAAGTGACAACACAATGAAGCATTTATTATACCAGTGTGAGGAGAAATCTTAACATTCAGAATGAAAGGCAGAATGAAACACAACCCAAACCAAACATTGTGAGCAATGGCTGCACACTATGCAAACGGTGACCAAAGATCAGCAAAGGATCTACGGAGATGATAATGTTGCTGGGCTTATAACTGTACACATAAGGGCCACAGTGACTCCCAGTCTCTTTCTGCACTAATCAGAAGGTTTCAACCATGACAGGGAGACTTCCCCAGAGATTTTTAACAGCACTTACCAATAACCTTGACACTGAATGTACAGCTGGCCTCATTGCCTGACTTATCAGTTGCTGTGTAAGTAATGTCAACATTGCCAATCGGGAGAAGAAATGGTGGTATGAAAGCTGGGGTAACATGAACTGAGACCTGTTACAGCAAAACACTTGTTATTTAAAAAAACAAAGCTGGTTACTGATCATGATATTCATGTTTCAAAAAATGGACAGAACAGTATTCTTCAATGTTAAGCCTACTCATTCTTAATGCAAATAGTCTCTCCAAGAAATGAGGATGGACTTTGCAACAGAGTGCTCTATGACCCCTCCTAAGTCTGCCTTCTGTATAGCAACAGGGATTTAGCCAGGATTTGGACCCTGACCTGCTGCAGTTTACAGCACTGTGCATTAAAAATCTCTTGTTTGCCTAATTGCACTGAACACACACCACATCAGCTCAGAACCTGTCTGCAGTTCAGTTCTCCAGCTGCAAGTGCAGCAGACCTGGGAGACTAGTGGAGGAGACAGTCGTGGGCTGTAAGTTACTTACCCAGTTTTGACTCACATACATATATGAGATGCTTCAATACGTTCTGGCACAGCAAAGGAATCCTATGTTTGGTAAATGACACTTCGATGCTGTCTATGGCTCTTTCATATAGCTTAGAACTGTCTTAAGGAATTTATCTTTAAAAGAAGTATCTCGTGTAAAACAGCAGTTAGTTCACCTGATAGCCACGATTTTGACAAACCTCTTACAACTAAGAGCTAAGGCACTTGATTCTACAGTTCAATGAATGACTCTGTGTCAGCAGAGCTACAGTACCTGACCATGACTATGCTACAGAAAAAAAAAAGTGTGAACTTAAATCTCTCTAACTGGGATAGCTCAACTTCTTAGTGCAAAAAACTCCTGTGTTTGCAGTAAATTACAAGAACACACAGACTCATTGTTCCTCTGCTGAATACTGTTAAAGCATTCAGTTGCTGTAAATGGATCATGCATGAGCCTGTAGGGAATATTACTCTTTATGAAACGGCTCTGGAGCAAGTTTTCCTTGTAACTCCATTTCCAGACCTCCGATACCCATAGTAGCCAAAGGCCCACTTCTGAATCTTGCATAGGAAAATGAGGTTTCTCTTTCTCACTCCGAAAGCTGAAATGAATTTTTACTTAACACAGTGTGTACTTGTTAACCTTTTAGATTAATGAACTGGTTTGCTTCCTTCTGAGAAGAGTTTATTAAACTGCTTGACATTCTAAGTGCTCATTTTTAAAGCAGATATCTCCATCTTGTAAACAAGGGCACATTCTTTCTTTTGACCACATAAATTAAACATATGAGGTTCTATGCACTGAAATTCCATGCAGTGTCCTTTACTGCATAATTCTAATCAAGACAGAAAATGCTGAATTTTTAAGATACAAACTTTCTAGCAGGTTTTTCTTTGACTCCTATTTATCAGAACAAAAAAATTCCAGTGAATCATAAAATTAATTGAAATCAGAAAGACTGTCTGTTTGACTCAGAAAGTCAAACAGATACAGATTTTAACTTGCCTCATCTCCAGAATTATCTTCGGCTGTTGGTACCTGCCAGCTGATATTAGCAGAGTTATGATGTTCCAGAGTTACAGTCTCAATATTGTCTGGACAGTGGATCCGAGGCGCTTCAATATCTGACCCAGAAAAAGACAAAATAGCTTTATATGTGGGATTACAGAAGTAAAATGTCTGTAATGGTTAGACTGAAACTTGTTAAAACCATTGTTTTTCCTACTGCCTGGAATAGAAATGCACATATTTTTGCAAAGTTCTTATCTCTGCCCCTTCTTAATTCTTGCCTATAGGCTCATACCCAAATAGTACATTTTCCTGGGGAAAAGACTGATTTTTCCTGTATTTTTTTACATCACTGAGCACAATGGGACTGATTTCTACATAGAACCAAAAACCAAGGAATAAATAAGAATTAATGTTTATTATTCATCCCTTCCTTCTCTAACCTTTCACTATCCATACACATGACACATACAGACAAAAATACTTGCTTCTGATAATCAGTGATTTAAAAAACTCAAAAGTATTTGTGACATGATATACATATATATGCATACTATGAACAAGACAGTAGGGACTCTGAAATTCTCTGGAGCATGGTGTGGAACTGACTTGAAAGAACCAATGGTAAGAATTTGGGCAGCAGCTGCTGGAAATGCTCCCTACTAAACTGGTGTTACACGGCATTATGTTGCACAAATGGAGTCTTCTGGTGAGAGGTGACAATGCTGGATGGTTTCGAAGGACTGGTGATACAACACGGGTAACATCACCACCAGCATTTAAGCCTCAAGTTTCTCTTACGAATTTGAAGTACTTCTTCAGTTCCCTGGCACAGGGCCTCCCAAAATATTTGTGGTCAGGTTATTTCACTGCTGTAGTGCTGCTTGATAAATGGTTTCTAGACTCATGAGACAAGGACACATTTGGCTCTGAACTCATCTATGCCCAATAGGCTTTAAAACAACTCAGAACTCATATCACTTACATTTTTATTACTAAATAGTACCAGTAAAGACATAACTCAGGCAACTAAATTCCATAATTAAGAATGCAGAGCAATAAATACAAGTGATTTTGTGTTCCTCCAAACTAATTCAGAGGAAAATTTTACTACAAATGCACTCTTATAAGTAACTACCAGTTATGGTTCACACTCCCTTGACCACAGCCTCCAGGCTGGGGTAAATTCCATCTAAAAGTGAAATTCTATAAAAAGACCAATAATAAATAAATCGTAAAGAAAATGGCTACTTTGAACTGGTCAAATATGTTGGCAGTAAAATAGAGAAAGACAGTAACAAGAACAAAAGCAATTGAAATGCAACTGTTCATTTTTACTCAAAAAGAATAACCTTCATAGTTTCTCAGTGCCTCCTACCTTAGGGCTTTACTCGTTGGTAATACGTAAAAGCTTGAACACAAGCCATGCTGCTTTACCTTCATCCAAATACTTCAGCTTTTAACCTTGTACTAGGATCCCATCAAATATTAAAAACTGTGGTTTAGCATAAGCTTACACAAAAGATTCAGAAAAACAATGTGGTACATCACAGAGTGGAAAACAGTATGTTTAAAGAGGGGGATAAAATCTTCCTGGCCTTTACAGGGAAAAAAAGCCTCTGTTTCTGAAGTGACCTGGCATGATGACTGCTGTAACTGTTTTCTGTACTGTTCTTTCACCCAGTGGCTGGCCAGGGCCATAATTCTAGCAGAACAACATTTCAGGAAAAGGTGAATAGCATATTCCCTGACAAACTGCACTTTTGGTTTTATTCTGCTATAATCCAAAACCAGAATCCTTGCAATTCAGTGGGAATAAACAGCCTAACATTTCTAGAAGAGGCGGGTAAAACATGGCAGAACCGTTCTGAAATGCATGATCATTTCATCGTCACTTCAGCGTATCTGCTCAGCCAACACACTTATGTCAGCCAATACTCTTGTGTTAGACAATTTTGGCCTTAACTCTCGTGCACCATGGCCTGGGGCATGTCAACAGACATAGTCAGATCAAAGACAACTGAAATGAACATTCCTCTATAGTCTGTCTATCAGCCAGGGTTTACACAGCATTCACAGTTTTGCTCGGACTAGTGGGTTTGCATACTTGTGATAAACCAGTAGTAATATTATCATCACTGTTATTTTACTAGAAGTGTGGGTTCCACTTTGACTATTTTTAAGCTAAGAGCTTTTACTTCTACTTTGAGATTTGAAACTTCCCTGCAGATCAGGCCTTTTAGCAGGCAGCTTCCCAACAACAGACTCATGAGATGGATCCCAGGAAAAGCAGCTGATGATAAGCACTATAAGGTGACCTCTGAATTCCACATTTTTATTACAAACTACAATTAAATCTGACAACCAAGCTATAGAGGTACAGGCAATACTCATTATACACTGTTTAAATCACACTTTCCCCAGTTCAAACGTGTCCTCACTCAGTTATTTGCTGTGTGCTTCCCTTCAATTCCGCACACGTGTACACAGACATGATTATGTGCTGGTCTCTACCTTTACACAGAGCCTCCTGGATGTCTGCACTCCATCTCCCAAATGAAATGCACCTTAATTCTTCTCTAGCTCCAGACAAGACAAATCCTTGGGGACAGCTCAGCTGGCACACAGTCCCAGAAATGGCAGGCTCCAGCCCACATCTGGGAGGGAGAACTGTCACACCTGCTGGTTTCTGGAGGACGGGACAACGCTTTTCTGCAAGAGACCAGCAGGACATGACTTGTAACTGACATACACAAAGTACATATTAAAAAAATCTGCAAATAAAGTCATATGGAAACTGAGTGGGAACACAAAATACAAACTCTTTTTTGAGAGTCTGTACCTGTATCAGTGCATCAAAACAGTAAAATCCGACAAAACTTTGCACTTCAGTGCTGACTGAAGTAAACAGCACCCAGGATATTAGTTCCTCTGTTTTCTTGCTCATGCTCTTTGCTGGAATAGAAATATGGTATTTTTCATGCAGATCTACTATATCTTACACTCCATGTTTGGGGTTTTTTTCCCCCTTTTCCCCTGCACTCCCTTGTCTTCTGTGAAAACCAGACCATAGCAGGACAGAGGAAATGTTCTTGTATCTGCAGCCTACTACAGCTTCTATATTATATCTTGAAATAAGAATGAGGGAAGAAAGATACCCTGCTGTGAACCCTCTACAGGTTCTCTTCATAATCAGGAAGGGCTGATGGTTGCTTAAAGGTTTAAAATGGAAGTTTGAACTATTTTATTACTAGGATTCGCTAAAAATTCTGAAGACAAGTTGCATCAAAGCAAAACCCATAATGTATGTAAACAGGTTCACAAAAGCTTTGTTTCATTCTTGAGGTTTCATTCTTCTTTCATACTGTGTGGTGTCATTTTTACTTCAAACATGGAGGCATTAACAAGGAGGGCAAAATGAATGAAGTTCATAGACTTTCAGTAGTGTTTCTTACAACAAATTGTAGACAAACACACAAGAAAAATTCTCCATTATTGATAGCTAATGACAAGACTTGTAACTCTTTACAGCTTGTCAGTGAAGAAAGCAGACCAAGGGCACACAAAAAACAACCCAACCCAGCTATACAGAAGGGGAAGCTCTGCTCATCTTTCACCAATGATTTAATGACAGAGAAGTGAGTCAAGTTCAAAACACTTCACATCCTTTTCCCTTCCCCTTCTCTCCCCTCCCCTTCCTTCCCCTCTTTTCCCAAAATATGCAGCAAGTAACAGAAAACTGGTTCTTCCGCATGAAAAAAAATTTAAAAATTGGATAAATTCTACTAATTTTCTGAAATTTAAACTCTCAATACTGAAACTGTGTTTAAAGTCCAAGCAATTAATAACTGTGATTCTTTTCAACAGGATGCAAAGGTCACAAATGCCAACACATTTGTGCAGTTCAGGCAGATATTGTTGGCTCTGCAAGGCAGAACAACTTCATCAGAAAAACAAAAACAAACAACAAACCCTATCTTTTGGTTACTTACCACATGAAGGTAACTGACAAATGGCAAAAAGTTTGCAAATCAGAAAAATAGTACTTGAAAGCACAAGCTAAAAGTATTAAAACATGTACTACTCTGGGAACTAGTAGAATAAACTCTGTGAAAGGTGCAAGCAGGAAAACCAGAGGAAACTGCAGCTCTTTGTGAAGAAACAACAGCCCTGTGTCTTGCTTGAGACACTTGCATCTACACTAGCAAAATCCTAGTACACCACAATCCTGAAACATCTGATAAACATTCAGGATAAACTTTGTTATATCTAGCCCAAGAGAATCTCTTTTAAGTGGGGCAGGTTTTTACCAGAAAAACATCTGAACTCATATAATAGTGTAATAGTGTGATAATGCTGTTTAGCTTTATGATCTGTGCTCAATTCCAAAATTTGATCAAGCTGAGCCAGAAGTCTGGAATTCATGAGCAGAGTGATATCCATGACATTAGTCATATCAATAGGGAATTAATAAAGAGAAAAGTACTTCTAAGGAGAGACAAGAATCTGCTTTCACCTGCAACCACCTGCGATGAAACAAAACACTGTATTATAATTCTTAACATCAAAAGGAACTTTAATATTGTGACAAATAAAAAGATTGCAAAGTAAATCATGCCACTTTCCTTCAATTGCTTTGCATGCACTGTTTCGGGGAAAAGAATTGTCCAGCTTCAATCAGAAGTATAGGGCAGTATTTCTTTCAACACTAGGTGGCATCAACACCCTGGATGACATCTGTATTTTTACTTTTCTTCACTAAACCTTGAACAAAGCAAGGAGAACAGCATCTTGCAAAATTCTCTAATTTTAACATGATGGATATTCAACTTCTGCCCCAGCAGGAAGGAAACACAAGAACATGACTGTGGATTTTTTTCCCCAAATTGGACAAATGACAAAGCTTCCCTATATATACACACACATCTATCTATCTATCTATCTATCTATCTATCTATCTATCTATCTATCTATCTATCTATCTATCTATCTATCTATCTATCTATCTATCTATCTATGTATATATACTCAAAAGTAGCCTACTGCTAACAGTATATCTTTAATGAAAAAGACAAAAATTTAGAACATACGTAATATCCAAACTTGCTTAATTAGCTTCTAGTCTCTTGGGAAAAGATGCATGAGAACAGACTTCACAGAAGTGACTGTAAACAATCCAGGCAATGTTATGGTACAGTGTCAGTTATGGCTACAGATGGCTGTGGTACAGTCTCAGTGAGTAACTTGCAAATACAGCAAACTTCACACTGAGCAGCAGCCAAACTGAAAGGCATTCAGAAAACGAGCTAGAAGAATACCCAGAGGTCCAAGAAATCTGATTCAAGAGAACAGACTGAAGGCAATTCCATTTAATTTTTCTAACAGAAGGATCTGAAATAAATAAATTATCAATTACAAATGCCTAAATACAGCAGGATTTCTGGCACCTTTTATGTAGCAGATGATAAATAATAGTTAAGAGCTGTTCAGACTAAAAATAAACAGACAAACTGCCATGACAATGGTGATCATTTAGAAAATGAGTATAAAGAGTAATTTTTGAGGAGGACATGATACTAGCCTTCTGATTTGCATCCTTCTTCAAATAAAACTCCACACATCACTATAGAACCAGAATCTCAGCAATCTTGTTCTAAACACCAGTCACAAGAAGAAGCAGCAGAGATGCTTTCCAGCTAACATTCTGTGACAGTCAAAAGTAACTTTTATACTAGACTTTTAGACTCAGCAAAAATAAGAGATTGCCATGGGTAATCCAGGAATGGAGGCAATATTGCATGGTGTGAAGAAATCTTCTGATACAAAGTAGAGATGGATTTTATTAATCAAAATGCTAAGCTAGGAAGGATGAATTCAACTGATGAATACAGTTAATCTTCAAATTATAATATTCCAACAGGATTTCAGGGTCCCTTCCTTTTGAAGTTAATTGAAGTTTTTCCACTGACTTTAACAGAAGAAAGATTAGGATCTCTTAAAAAACTGTCTTGATAAATTAATTCTTGTGGATTATTTTCATAATTTTAAAGAATATACCTACAGTTAGAAATTTATTCTTGCCTCATGCAAAGTTCACATTTATAAAACTGAAAAAAAGCAGTAAAAAATTAGGCATACGTTCAGGCCAAGTCACCCTTCCAGCATCACATTTACTGGACCCAGGTGACATATACTACACCTACTACACCCTGAATAGTCAGCACTAGATCACCTTCTGAATTACTGGACTTTCAGCCTGTGCCCTTTTTTTTTTTCGTGCCTACCCTTGAAGGTGTTTCAACTGTATTCCATCGTCTTACTTTTCTAAGGTAATTTAGTACCTGTCCCTAGACTAAATGTGTACATCTGTCTACAGTCCTTTACTTCTGGAACAGCAATATATGCTCACCCACCCCTGCACAACTGGTGTGACCTCTGAATCCTGACTTACAGGTGCTTAGTTCCTAACTTGTCTAAACTCTTATTTTCTGCTGGGAGTTCAGCAAAATTACAACTGCCAAACCTTTACTCTGCCCTCACAGTGCCTGGCTAACATAAATGAGTCCTTGCTTGGAGATCAGCTTTATGATGGTAACTCAAACCCCTGCTTGTTCACATTTAATCCACAGTATTAACCTACAATTTACACGTTTCCTGCAACACATTGTGTGACAGTGCCTTTACATTAACCAGATACAATAACAACAATCTTTCAGTTATCACCAGCCCATGCTTGATTTAAATGATAATCTGTCCACTTTCTCCATTTACAAATTCCTTTGTCCTTCCCCGACTTCAAAGACCTGTATAACACATCCATAAACAAATTCTCCTTCCTATCCTAGCTTCACCAGTTATCAAAATATGGAGAATTTCTCACCCGTGACAGCACGTCAGAAAAGGCTGCACTCTGACATGAACTGACAGAGTTAGATCAGATACCTACCCACACACTTTGGCTCCTTTGAATCCCACTGTGAGGTTCCCTGGCAGATGAGTTTGCTGCTTCCTTCAATTTCATAGCCCTCATTGCAGGTCACAAAACATATTGTCTTGTAGGAGATATCAGCTGTTGAACAATTGATGCGTCCATTTTCAGGAGACCGAAGTTTGGGACATGTTCGAACTGCAAACAGAAAAAACCCACCAGTTCACTCTGCAGCACTGAGAATTACTGGAGTTGCACTAGTTCGCCCAGCTTTTTTGGGGTGGGAAAGTACTGGCTGGGACAGTAGTTACAGTAGTTTGTAAAAATTCAGGGAATAGATCTAGAACAGAGTGGATTTTTTCAGTGGTTTGATGCCTTCCTGAAACAGTCTTATGTAGAATGTATGACATTCAGTACACACCTCCAAACTCATTAAAGTTCTGACAAGTCCAGGCTAACAAACCAACTGTACATCTGAAACACAGTGTGTGGCCTGTGCTAGTAATGTCTATCAGCCTTCAAAATGGGACACCTGCAGTCAAATGGAATGCTGTGGAAAACTCTTTGTGTCTTTGGAAGCTTCTAGTCTCCAACAATGTCCGAGAGTTCTTTGGGGGATTTCCATCTGGCAAGCTGGTATGGGCTGACTGCACACCAGGGGAGAAACTAAGAGCTTATTAACAGGTCAGCTGACAGTGTCCCAGTGCCCAGGAACATTCTCAGGCACTCCAGGAGTGTATTGATAGACACAGACACACGTAAGTCTCTGCAAATCAGAAGAGAAGACACTCATCATGCTGGAGGACACAGAAAGAGGAAGAAGGAATACAAGCCATTTATATACACTAGGTCCATAAGAGATGAAAAGGAACAAATCAGGCTGTTGCTGAGACAGAAGAGACCCTTTCAGGTTTGAGACAGTCCTGTCTGCTGCTCAGCACAGAAGCTTTTCTTCTGTAATGTCTCGCAAACACTGAAAGTAGTGTGATGCCAAGGAGAAGGCAGTCCTGTGCAATATGTGTGTGCAAAAATGGAAGCAGGGCATAGAACGTGATCCTCAGGTTGTCTTATGCGTTTACTACTGAATTCTGATGCTGCAATTTAGCACAAGGCTACACTGTAATTCAGATTGTTCACAAAGCAGCTGAATGATCGCAGTAAGAAAAAAGTAGTAGAGGTATTACCTGGACTTATGTTGTTTCAGTGTCATAACCTCAATCTCTTTCCTTTGCACAGCCTCCTTCTTTTCATCTAGGATCTCATACTCCAGCATTTGTCCCCTTGCTGGATAAGACTCTGAGCTACACACCCTGCCTGGCCCTAGGGTCTCTCAGACAGCTAAGCTGTACACACCTACATGTTTGGGCATGACTATGTGATGACGACACATCAATAACCAGCTACTGATTTTTCAAAATGAGTAGAAAACTCTAGTTGAAAGCTCTCAGCTGAAGTTGGCAGATACTGCTCAGTATGTTCATAAGTTATTGGAGGGAGAAAAACACACAAGGGCAAACTGTGTGACTGCTCAAAAAATGTAGTCAGTAAGACTGCAGTTCCCTAAGCTCACAGAATCCCAGACTGGCTAAGGCTGGGACAGACCATTGGAGCACACTTACTCTGATCTCCCTGCTCTACCAGGGTCATCCTAAAGAATGTTGTACAGGATTGTGTCCAGACAGCTTTTGAATATCTCCAGTGAGGGAGACTGCACAATCTCTCTGGGTAGCCTGTTACAGTGCTCAAGTCATACTCACAGTAAAAAAGTTCTGCCTCATACTCACATGAAACTTCCTGTGCATCAGTTTTTTCCCATTGCCTCTTGTCCTATTGCTTGGCACCACTGAAAAGAACCTGACTCCACCCTCTTCAGATACTGACATACTTTGACAAGATGTCCTCTCAGTCTTCTCCAGGCTAAACAGGTCCAGCTCCCTCAGCCTCTCATCCCTTCCTCACAAGATTGTTTTCCACTGCTTCTATTGACCTTGCTGTCATGAGGGCAAGCTCGGGTGATGGGTAGTTTCGGAGAGCTGGACAACTTCTCTGCTATGATTTGGGAAGCTGATTTTACCAATCAACCTATCCTCGCTGCTACTAGCAGGAGGCAAAACATGATCTCTAAAAATGCACCCAAAGGTAAGCTACCTTGGCAATCTCTCCTCTTCCCAGTAATTATGTACTCTGCACATTGATGAAACATAACAACACCTACAAGTGGACACCACTATACTCCCTCAAACTAATAAATGGGTATAATAGCCTGAGTGCTCCTTGAAATGAAGGCCCGCTATATAAATGACGGCAACTACACTGTAGTTTTAGTAGCCGTTGAAAGCTACAAACAACACACATTAAATAATGTCTCTTTTGGAAACAGCTATGGTGGCACCTGAGTGGAAAAAAGGGTCTGTAGCAAAACCTAGAGGATACAGGACAAGAAAGAAGAGAAAAAAAGCCATTCAGACGCACCCATTATACCTTTACATTACCACTCTCTCATGTTTACTCACATTAACTCTCTTAAAGTGCTATTACTTTTGGGCATCCTCTAGGGAGCGCATTCAGGAGTTAAAAAAAGGTCTTGAAATGCCCATCTTGTGAGAAGCACTCTGAGCTTCAGAGAAGCTTCATAATATGCTGTATCTTAACTTTGGTAGAGGGTGTAAGAAAAACATTTTTACATGCTTTATACAAAAGAAAGTATGCTTTCTTTTTTAAGGTTTCTATAGAAGTCTTTCATACCCAATCTGTGGTAAAAAGAAGCAAATGTTAACAAACTCTACTACAGAGAAAACCTGAATGAATTAAGAATACTGAAAAGGCTCTTGGCAATGTTAATGTGCCTACAAAGAAGCTGTTCCTTTCCACTACCTGGTAAGTTTAGCCATTTCTTCTGGAAGGACTATACAGCTGTAGTGCTCTTGCCTCCTTAATTGTTTCAATGTTTATGCTTACTCAGTGTCCCAGCACAGCTCTGGCAGAAACCTGTAACTGAGCCCATGTCATCTTGGTAATGCTTCCAAGCACGAAACAGCAAACCATCCTCTTATCAATAAGACATTTTCCACGACAAAGAAATATTCCCACAAAGACAGTGGAAACAACAAAAACAGTAACCGTATATTCTGCTTGCTCTGGGTTTTCGCCTAATACATTTTGCTGGATTAAATACATGCTTTGCAGTTGCTTTTTTTCATGGGTCACCCTTAATTGCATGACATGACTGCATTAATCACTTTCCAATAGCACAGCAGATTTTAGCTAGCAGAAGAACTGAGGAGTATTTAACGTCAAAATCCAAAGCACTGGAAAGGGATTTTCCTTCATTCTCCCTTCCTAATTTAAGTGATAAAATACTCCTGGGATTAACAAGGCAGCTATAAACCATGCCTTTGATCTTGCTCCCTTTCACAGTCTGAGCGAATCAAGTCTAGCAGATCCAGCATATGTAACAGTGGGATTTCTTAAAATTTTTTTTTAATTTTAATTGGAAGTCTCAGTTTGATGGACGACGACACATAAAAAGCATAAATATATCCTTTCAATGCTTCAAAGGATATTAATATCAAGACAGGATCTCAATGCAGACTTTTCTCTTCCCCCATCTTCGAAATTCCCTACTAAAGGAAGATCACACACCAACACCAAATAGGTGAATTTTATTAAATGCTCCAGCAAGATTTTCAAGTACTAGAATCTTCCACTTCTCTGTAGAAAGTAAGACGAAGGATCCTTTCTTTGTGGCTGACTGCAGCTTTCCCCAGATTTTTTTGTTACACACATGTCAGAAACTTTGACAGGTGGGTCTTTCCTAGTATCCCAGTCTACCTAAAGTAGTATGCATCTTCAGTTTATGTTTGGACTGCTAGAAAGCCCACAGCTCTAAGTCCTGCTCAAGGCACCCTCATGTACTGGACAACAATTTATTTTCTATTGACAGCTTCTCCTACGTGCCTTCTGTCACTGGAAGCTAAAAGGGAAAACTAAGTTTTCTAGGATTATCTGAAGAAGAGTTCTAAAATCTAAGTAGAAGCAAGCTGCTATGGGAAGAATGTCCTGAGAAACTGTCCTCTAGCTCTGATACCCCCTTTCAGAATCATGACTTGCAGTTTCTTTAAGGGCCGCAGTGTTTGCTGTACTGGCATGAAGTGCTAATGGCTCCAAGGATCTACCCTGCCTTTTTCCCCAAACACAAGGCCAGGGCAAGAGTTACAGAATGAGCTGACGACTCTGTATATTTACTAGCTTCCAGTGCAGCACACTAATGTCAAAGGTATTCACGTTAAAAATGCTGAACTACATCCTGTAACTGTTGAGGACATAAGGGCTGCTACCTGTTTTTTTCAGGGTCTCCTTGGAAGACATACCAGACAGATATACATATATGGGATTGTAGCTTCTGTTCTAAATCATCAAGAACCCAACCTCAGGCAGAGACAAGTGATAGCAAAACAAAACTCTGTTCCTATCAGAAAATCCAGAAATAGTGTTTCTCATGATGCTCTTTCACGTCTTCTCCTTTTCACACCTTCTGTTTATTTCTTTTCCAGCTGACATTGTTTTATACTGAACTTCTACGATACTGTCAATTGTCCCCTTGGGAAATTCCACTCAAAATTCTTCTGAAAACTAAGCTCAAGGCCCCAACTTTCCTATCTTTTGTAAGAAGAAACTGTAAGAAAGCAAAATGGAATTTTTCTATGGTTAATGTATCCCAATGCCATTCTATGCCAAGAATCTTGTGGATATTCTAAAACAGCCATGTGGCAAGGTCTAAATATTGTTACATATTTAAATACTTGGTAGGTTCACTGGGTTTATATAATGTAGATATAAAACGCATAGAAATTAAGTGGAGAGAGGTGAAGAGTGCTGTAAGCCAGAGAGTGTAAATTCACATGTAAAAGATTGTCTGCCCAGTAAATCCTGCTCTGCATTTTCTATTGCAGATGTCCTTCTTCCATTTTAGGAAGGAGGGGAAATGGAGTGATTGGAGTGTGATTTTACATTTGGAACTTTTTTCACCCAAGTGGTAACAGGATCAGATCTGCATACCCAGCTACGAAGGGAGTAGAGAAAACCACTAAGAACAAACTAAACCAACAGAAAAATACTTTTCAAGTACATGACATCCATACCTCTACAAGTAGCCTCTGATCCAGACCACTGGCCATTTGGCTGACAAAGACGGATGCTGCTTCCCACGAGATCAAATCCTGCTTTGCATCGGATCCCACAGGCAGCGTTGAAGTAATTGTTGCAGACATTCTGGACAAAGTAACCATTTTCAGGGGGCTTCAGTTCAGGGCAGCGAACAACTAAATAATGAAACAACCACAACAGAGCTATGATGCTAGCTGGAATGCAATAGGTTACGGAAGGAAAACAATCTTTTAAAATTTCTAACTAAAACTGTCGCTTGGTATTGTTGCTGTTTTGGAATGACAGAGGAAATCTGCAATTTGACTTGTCCTTCACAGTGCAAAACCACACAACAAAATTGTCTCAGCACTGCATTGTGCATTCTAGGACTATTCTGTTCCTGAATGGCAACACTTACCTTTGCAGGTTTGTCCTACAGCATGATATCCCTCCCGGCATGTACAATCCTCAATGGAGGTACTTCCTGGTGGAGAAGTATGATTCTCATCGGGACATGAGATGCAAGTGCCGATTCCACCCGGTGAGCTTTCAGGCTTGTATGTTCCTGGTGGACAAGCTTTGAGCAAAGGAAAACGTGGTATAAAGGAGTTCAGGATATTAACCTTTCATCTAGCGTATTTTTTCAGGTGTGTTGCTTTACTGTTTTACATTACTTTTTTTTCTACCTCATACCTTAGGATAGAAGTATTGTCCACTTAAAGTAGTGCAGAGTTCTTAAAAGGTGTGAGCTAATGCCTACCAGACTTGGTGGACTTCTCTACAGCGACTGTCTGGGGACCGATATTAAGTCCATGACTACTCATCTTGAAAAGAAACTCAAGTCTCAGAAGGAACACCAGATTTTCAATGACAAAAGCTGTGCAGACCTCACAAAGATATTCTTGATTTAGAAGAAATTAGTTCAGACTAAATCCTTGCCATTCAAGACTACACAGATGTTAATGGATACAGATTGGTAGTAATAAGATAACATAAGCCAGCAAAACCTCCCTGACTTTGATTTACACATTATGATTATATATGATCTATATACTATAGGTGCTAAAATGTATGAGGCACAAACAATGAAGCAATTAATCAAAGCAACTGCTCCCTGAAGCTTTTGCACTCACTTACACAAGCCTTAAAAAAATTCAGATGTCTTCAAAGGCAGAGATTTGGTGAAATTGGTCTTTTTGCTCTCTGCTTTGAATTCTACTCTTCAGGAAATAACCACAACTATTTTACTCTATTTCACAAGGATGATATGTGAAATAGGAGAGTGACTAATCAACAGGTGCTGCTAAAGTGAAGTTTTGATTGATCAGATTATCACTTGAAACAGAACTCAAGGACACTTGTGCTGAAAAACGTTAACTCCTAATGAAAAGTTCAGGAAATATTCTGAGAAAGTTACACAATATTAACACTGAAACCAAGCCAAAAAAGCTCTCACTCCATTAATTTCACTGTCAACAAAATGGCCACACTTTCTCTTGCAGACTGCAAGTCAAGCTGTCATATTCTCAAGTACAATCAGTTTGTACCATTTAATGTAGCTCTGAATGGTAAAAGAACTGTACAATCACAAACACCCTCAAATGCCTTCCTCCTTACATAATTAGGTGTGTTCTGCTGCTGGACCTATTTTCTCCTATTGAGCTATATTTCCTGGAGTTCAGGGATTCTGTCAGCATCAGTCTCTTCTTGGGTAGACATTAGACCAGTTCTATCTGTTTTGCAGGTCAGGTGCTAAGATACTCTGACTCTGTCAAGAGAGAATTTATTTTTATAAGCCAAATTTTATGCAATACACCTCAAAAAAACTGCCCATATGA
Source organism: Pachyramphus minor (assembly GCA_013397135.1). Taxonomy (NCBI): domain Eukaryota; kingdom Metazoa; phylum Chordata; class Aves; order Passeriformes; family Tyrannidae; genus Pachyramphus; species Pachyramphus minor. Next base: position 72,246 of record VYXB01009263.1, on the reverse strand, counting down.
ACAGCTGGCACTCACTCTTTCCAGAAGGAGCATGATTCTTTTCCAAAGAAAATACTTCCGTTTGCTTTTCAGAAAACTCTGCAGGTTTATTTTGAAGAAAGCAACTGAGTGGCTTACTGTTAAGAGGCAATTTTGTGTGCTGTAAATTGAATTCACAAATTTGTATTTTAAACACAGTTTTAAGAAGACAATGAAAATGCCTATGCAGCAGAGGATGTAAATACAAAACAAAGTACATAAGGAAGGAAATAGGGAAGAAAAATTCAATCAAATTTATCTGGGAATTTTTCATTTTTGTTCTGGGACTTTCAGAAAAGCATTTGGAAAAGAAAGCCCTTTCCTATAATTTACCTGCTCTTCCCATGTAAGACATTCCTCTTAGTCTGTTACTGCTTCTGTCATCTCTTCTGTGCAGAAACTCCCACCTTGGACATTACATCTCTCTGAAATATTCTTTCATGCTTCAGATGACCATCTCCAAAATGGCAAAATGTCAGAGGTATTATTCTGAAATTTCTCAAACACTTCCATATGGCATTTTGTGGAAGTCTCTGTGCAGCACATAGAGAAGAACTCTATGCAGCACAAAGTGATGAAGTGCATCCAAAAGGATACAGGAAAGAGTGAAAATTAAGCATCACAGGGGACCTGCTGTATGACAAAGCTGCCCTCCATATGCCAGTTTAATCAAATTAGTCTTTTCTGTTCCTTGTGGGACATATAAAATGATATCTAAACTAAGTGTTTCATTCCAAAAAAACCCCCACCATAAACCAACAAACCCCCAACCTAACTTTTCTCTTTCTTGCAACCTCAGCTTAGATAAAGAAGCAGCATCAATTTACTGTTTCTGTTTTGAGAAATCTGGGATGAAAATAATCAGCCATTCTCTGATGTGAGCATTTGTAACAAGTAATTTGCTTAGGGCTTTGAATCAGTCTGACTTTGAAGAAAATTATTAATTCTGAAATCACACTTACAATTTTCTCTTTCCACTGAAACAGCAGGAGGTAAATAACACTGTTAACATGGTTATTAATGTCTCTACTGAGAAAAACATGTTTTCCCAAACGTCTTGATTCTCCTTGAATGCTTCAAATGCTTATCACTGCCTTTACAGGAAGTTGAACTATATCCTGTCTCAGCTTTTTATGTAGAATTTTCTTCTTTGTACATTCATTTGTTACCTTCAGAATTTTCGCAAGGTAAAAAACACTATGTTACAGAACTATTTCCAAGTGTGTGAGCTTACACAGTCTATCCTGTCATGCCAAAGAGATGGTTTAAGAATGGAACATAAACACGCTGTGAATTTCCATCACAGCCACCAAGGCTAACCTGGCCACAGTTCATGTTAAAACCATCCAAAATCAGTCATGGATGAGCAGAGCTTCGGCCAACTGTCCATACTTGACCCAGCTGGACTGCGGACCCATCCCCTCCTGCTCCAGACAGCAATTCAGCATGGCCCAAGTCTACACACAGTGATACATTCCAAGCTAAGTGAGAGCTTGAGGGACAAGGACATCTGAGGATCACATGAGGCTCAGTCCATGACTGATCATACAGGTATCTCTCTGGGCTTTCCTCCAAGAATCAAGCAGCATCAAATTTTTGTTGCATTCTAGTCCACCACTGTGCACCCACCAACTCTACACAGTCAAAAACTGACTTTAGGGAGGCATCATATTCTCCAGTGCTAATCCGTAAAAACAATTTTAACTTTTTTTTCAAGGTTTGCTTCCCCTTTCCAACAATGTCATGGTACAAGAAGCCTCAAAACAGTGTGTGAATGAACTCCAGTGTAAATAAGCACCAATCTGGCACTGTCAAGAGTGACAAAAAGGGCAGGAATTAAAAAAAAGGGGAAACCAATTTAACAGTATCAGCTTTAAACAGAGAGGAAACCTATGTGCACATCTGCATACATGATTTGCTCAACAAAAGATTAAACTACTTTCTATATCTGAACCATGTTGTTCTTTGCCCAGAAGCAAGGGGAGGGGCAAGGAAATTCTTTTTCTTCAATATAATTCTCCTCTTAAGAATAGTGAATGTTGAGTTACACCAGAGAATTACTTCTTCATTACAGGATATCTGGAAGCAGGGATTAGTGTGCTAACTCAAACAAGCACAAGGCCCAAACTCTCCAAGCGTACAAAGACAGCTCACATTGAAGTTGTCACCAACAACAATCTGCTTTCATAAAATGGTAGATATTCATCAAAAATTCACATGCAGACCCTATTGTCTGTGGCAATGACAGCACAATAACCTTCTGACCAAAAATGATAATGAAATAATACATGCTTACTTCAGCATGCCTCCTGCATTTTCCTCCTCAGTTACATTCTCCTAGGTATACAACCAGTAGAAAAACTCTAAGAAAATCCAATATGTTTCTTCTGGTTCTAAACATTAATGGGCTTGATGACACCTTAGGCCACCTATGGAACACACTTCCTTACTTATACTTCAGTTGCACATAGAAAAGAAATCACTAGAAAGGAAATATGACATGGTTTTGCCAGAAAACAAAGACCCATGGGCAGACATATAAACATTTCAGTCAACCAACTGTATTGACAGCATAACTATATGTCAAGATGTTGCTTCAAGGTGAACAATAAACACAGAATGTTAAGAAAGTCCACTAAAAAATTAAAATACAGACTTATAAATTCAGTAGGAATCCTGCTCTGCCTGCCTGCAACAATGAAATATCTGACATTTTAATCTTCACGTATGAAGAATTTAACATTGTAAAAGTGACCACATAACCCAAGGTACATTTCAGAGATTTACCAAACAATGAACAATTATTACCCAGTTTGGCTTTTAAAACTGCAAATACTAAAGACAGCAGCAAAGTTAAGCCAACCAGTATTGAACCCCCATGATGGCATAAAGACTGCAGTCTGGATTTAAATGGTTGGAGATCATGTGCAAAGGATTCTACTCTGTGATACAGGATACAATTCTTCCTCTGAAGGTACAAGTACAGATTTTAGAATAAACAATTCTGCCTTAAAAATGTAAGACTATTAAAACCCTGGGAGAGCAGGCAAACTCAATTTCGTCTCCAACTACACTAGTGCTCTAAGTCACAGAAATGAAATTATTCTTCAATTATGCCAGTGTTAAGAGAGAGTCAAACTCCATGTATTTCAAAGATTAATTTGACCGATTTTGTATTTTCTTCAATGCATAATTTCTCCCACTAACTACATTTACTAAGTAATCCCTGACACACGCCATTTTTTCCACACTTTATGCTAATGAAGGATTCGATTAAGAGTTTATCTTTTGCAGAATACAGCAGGAATCAGCTAGGCAATATTCTGTTCTCTCCTGCAGCAACCTGAGCTCTATTCATACATAGCTATTCTGATGACTGTAGTCTACAAGTCTCATTTTTTCCCCCATAAGTGCAAAGCCTAAACGAAATGACACCTTGATGCAAATCACAAATAGTCCTTATAACTCAGCCTCCAAACTTCTGAGGAAAGAAATCCTAGTTTTCCATTTAATCAAACTGGTTTTATGCCCCGGTAATTACTTTTATGACACTGATTATATGCATACATATTCAACAGACCTATCCCAGAATCAGAGAATTCCATGAATACCTGTTCTTTCTTTGTTTGCTGGTGCCAACAAAAAATGATACAACTGATAGGTTACAGAATCTCTAAGCAATGAACACTGGATGTTTGTATTCCATTATTTCCCCATTTCCTTAGTTTTTGTTACTGGACATAAAGAGACAGGAGATTTTTGGCTGTGTGAATTTTTGACCTGACATATACTGCCTTGTATTGTTAGTCATTTATTGGAAGTTATGTGGAAGATCCACAACCAAAAGCTCAAACTAACCATTTATGTCCCTGGAGGAGAACTGCAGTCTGAAGCTGTGGAGTCTCCACCCCACTGCCTTACTTCATCTAAGAATCTTACGCCTTGGCAACATCAAAAAAAACCCAAACAAACAAAAAACCCAACCAAAACCCTGAACCTCCCCAAAAAACACTCCCCAAAACTGAAAATTAGAAAATATGTCACCCTGAACTTCATGTGTGCAAAACAAGTGCTGTGGTAGCTGTATCTGCCCTCAGTCATGTTTTACATTTGCCACAATGAGTATATGCTTTATAAGGATAAAGCATGCTGTCACGGGGGAAGTGGAGATCCCTGTTCCACACCATGCAGCCACAGACTCCCTGACATTTTCACACCTGCTGCTGCAGAAGATGAGTCTGGCATGTCCTCTAGTACTAGCATGCAGTGCTGCTCAAACTTCCCTCCTGTCTCCAAAAACCATCCTGCTGCTGCTGCTCCATTCATTTGTGTATGGCCTCTGCAGGGGAAGAAGATGAATAATGTGGGACACATGACAGAAGACATGCCTGTCCCTACTCCTCTGCCATCTCCATGGATTTCACAGGGTATCTCTTGGCTGTTGCTGTAATTATTTTACAAGCCATTCCTGGCTTAGGCTAGCTGAAAAATAAACTATCAAGGCCTCTGACATATATCTTGCTGGACCTGCACATGAAGATCTTTAAGCCTGCTTCTCAAAGACTTTCCCCATGCTGGGTCTCTATCGTAGAGACCACCTCCAGAAACTACAGCTATTGCTGTCACATTTAATTATCTGGGAAGGCGGTTTTTCTTAAGATCTTCTATACGGTATGTTTGTCAGGTTGGCCACATTGTACTCATGAAATGCCTTTAGAAAGCAAAGGAGGAAGAAATCTAAACCTTTGGCAGATACTGTAATTCACCATTGTGCAGTTTGCAACATGTGCAATGCACAAAAAAACCCAACCCAAAACAACAAGGCAGGAACATGCTACGACTACAAAAAATATGCAAGTAAGTGGCTTTAGTTAAACATTTGACATGTGTGACTTGTACAAAGACTGTAAAGGAAAATGGGGAGCTTGTGTTTACGTGTATGGATCAGGGAAAGATTTCTGCTAAGTCTCAGCATGTTCTCCAGCTCTTTTATATCTTCTGTTATCCCCAGCATGTGCTCTGCATTAATTTCAGACAGCACTGAATCTGCTCATCCATCTGCTCTTTGTCAGTATTCCTTAACCATCCTTCTCACAGCAACATGATTAGCAATTTAACAAGCTAGATGTCGTCTCTGTTCCTGTTAGATGTATTTTGATCCATCTCTTTATTAGATTTACAAATTTCCTCTCAACCACGGACAGCAGGCTGAAACAACTCAGAAGTTTAGCTACTTCTATACATGATATATAGGGAAGGGTTCATTCAAACCTTTTAATTGAGTTTACAGACATTCAAACTGCAATATTCTAATATCAAGTAGAATTTGCAGAATTTGCAATGACACTAGCTCTAGATCTTTAAGCACTTTAAACAGTCATAACAAACTTTCAGAAGAAAAACTCACTCCTGATAAAAATAAGGATCTTGGGTCCTCTCCCATAGGGCAGTAGAATTGTAAAGTTGCCAGGAAGGGGATGCAGTCCCTTGGGTGAACATCCTGTCCCAGTACCGCTAGTATTGTCAGTGTGGAGAACAATCTGACTGCTTGAAGAATAGTAAGCCCAAGAGCTATCCCTGCTCATAAGCTATTGCTGTCACATTTAATTATCTGGGAAGGAGGTTTTTCTTAAGATCTTCTATACGGTATGTTTGTCAGGTTGGCCACATTGTACTCATGAAATGCCTTTAGAAAGCTAAGGAGGAAGAAATCTAAACCTTTGGCAGATACTGTAATTCACCATTGTGCAGTTTGCAACATGTACAATGCACAACACGTGAGCCACGACTGTGCTGAGCATCCCTGGGTAGGCCTGGGGCCAGCACATTTAGAAAGGATACTGCAAAACAATGATTCTGACTGCAAAATATGCTCTTCGGTCACAGCAGTACTGAGAATTTACAGAAAATCCATTTATGTCCAGTTTTAAGACTCAGGGTTTTTTCTAAAAAGCAGATGAACATGCTTCACGTTAGAAGCATGATGAGTGCCTTAAACAGATTCATACTTGAACCACATGTGCACTGCAAGGACACAGAGCTGTTAGATGTATTTAAAATGTTTTACAATGATAGAAACAAAGACTACCATATATGCTTTTACAGAAGGTAACATCTCTTTTTGTTTCAAAGCATGTGGCTTACTCAAGAATAGAAAAAGAAAATCCTGATTCCATGCATGGTATTGTAACTTTTGAAGAAGACTATCCATGCTTCATTCAAGCTACATGTTCACAAGATAGATCCCGACAACTTGTGCAATATATATATATATATATATATACAGAAATGGCATTCATGTATTGAAATAAAGCTCTTTTGGTTTAAGTCTTAGTGACATTTTAGACATTTCAGAGATTTGCTGTTTGCACAGACATAAATGCCAGCCTCGGTGATACCTTTGGAGGGGATACCCAAAGCAAACATAAGCATGCCTATCAGCTGAGGGTATCAGCTCATGCCATCATTTTTGATTTTTAGAGCTTGAATACTGCCTTATGTCTTCATGTTCTTGAGTATTTCTGAAAGTGCAAAACAAATTTCAAAACTACAAAAAGGTCTTTCTGGGAAATAATTCAGTCAACTGCGTAAAGTTTGCTATATAGCTAAACAGATTTACTGATGTGCAAATGAAGGTTTTGTGTTTAAAACTTCACATACAATTGGACCCCTGCTTAAAGAGGGAAATGGTTTTCTCAGAGCAGCACTCCTATACAGTAGGCTCCTTTGGGCATGGCCTTTATCATGACCACAGACACACATTCCTCAGCAAACCTTGATCACTGCTGATGTGACAGCACATGCTACTCTAAATAGTACTGTTCTAAGAGCTCGGGGTAGCTTCCTGCTATTTAGAAAACACTGGTTCTATAACAACTCCTGATGTGCTACACCCAGAGGAATCCAGACAGAAGTGAGAAGTTACTCCACTTCCTGTGACTCCTGGGACGTGCTGAAATCACAACATAGCCAGCAATTGCCTAGCACAGCCTGCACTTTATTCCTGAAGCAGGGAGCAAGAGGCTCATGTTACAGCTAACTCTACAAATCACCTTCTCCTAGGATTCCTCAATTTAAACAAAATCAGGGACTGGGGTTTAGAAGTCAGCAAAGCATGCACATGAAGCTTCACAGCACTGGGAGGTTTCTGCAGTGAAGAACGTGCCTGGTGGTTCAAGATTCATTTCCACTGTGTTCACCAACTCAGCAACTTGAACAGTTCTGGGTTCAGTGATTCTTGGGATGTAATGTAACTAAAAATTACTCTCTGATTGAACTGCATGAGCAAACTGGCTTTCCTGAAACCAGCAAGTTGTGTCAGGAATCCTGGAATCTTCAGATTTTCTCCTTCTCACTCATGCAAAAATTGAGACTTTTCTCTCTGGCAAAATATTAATAGAGCCCTGTATGTTCCTGAATCCTTTTACTAGTCTAATGTGAAATGCTCCCTTTCTGCTCTTGCCTCCAACACCCATTCCCCGCAGCTGCTGGTTCACATGATCATGGAGATAAAAAAACCCCAACAAACCAGATACCTATTTCTGCCTCTTTTCTTTGCAGATCAGAGCAGTTCCCGTTGCTCAATCACAGATGGGGAATGCAGCAAGTAAAAATTATTATAAACAGGAAAGTGAAGCCATTTCTGCCAGACCCTTAATAAACTGTCACTACTGCATTAGGTGCCAAACTTGGCCTCTTTTCCACATCCCTTATTTTTATCATTAAATATACTTTTCAACTAGAGTGATTATACGTCTATTAAGTAACATTTCTGAGGACTGAAGATATAGCACATGACTGTGCAGATGGAGAACATATGTCACTATTTCCATGTTTATTTACTTAGCAGCCCAGGGTAGGAAACACAGCTTTTGGTTAACTTAAGACGGCTGAAGCACATGCAATGGCTCAGGCCTGTAACCAGGCAATAAAAAGTGGTGGTTTTGCCAAATATTTTTTTAGATATTGTGAAACTAGCCCAGCTATCCCTGTGTAGAGTTAGAGTTCAGCAAACTGTTGTAATCTTGATGTTACAGTTTTTACTTAATTCCTGGAATCACTGATACCCATGATTTACTGTGAAAAATGCCATAAATCTCATTCTCCATTCCTCAAGCAAAACTCTTATGGAAATTGACATTATTGAATTATTTTAATATTATCTAAATATGTAGACTAAAAAAAGTTCTTGTTTGTGGAAATCAAGAACATTGAGATAACTAAATCATTATGCTTACTATTAACTGTTGCTTGCTCAAGAAACATTTGTAAAAGTGACTGCTTCTCACTTCATTTTCCCCATTTTGCCTTGCCCTCCCCTCTCATTTCTTTGTGAGATAAAAAGGAAGTCCTTAAGAACATATCTGACTCTTTCTAAGGCAATGTGTGCTGCAAGGAAAAGGGTCACCTCAGATCTGAACTGCTTTTTGAGTACTAAATCTTGTGGCTGCCAACAAAGTGAACTTTACCACTGTGAAAACTATATTAAAAAGATGAAAGATGAAAAAGATTATGTTGCAGTATCTCAACCAAACACACACTCCCAAACCTTAGTCTTCAGATCTCAGACCACAGAAGCTTCCTTCTATGAAGAACTTCCATTAAAACGTTTCTGAACAATACTTTTACATCCCACACTAGACAGCCAAAAAACTGGTCTCCATGCCCTAGCCACTCTGCAGAGATCTGATTTTCTGCAATGCAGCAGTTCTCCCATAAAGAAGGAATCCCTGGATAGCAAATCATGTGTTTTTAAGGCCCCTTCTTGCTGTCAGTATTGACCAAAGGTGATAAAGTAGCAACCTGTAGCATCCAAAGGCTTTACTGAGGCGCAGTTGTTTAAACTAGAATGAAATACCCTGCTGCTGTTCCCAGAAAAGGAGTAGGGAAACAGCAGAGTGAGATTGTCTTGAGAACTGTCAGGTGTTCAACCTCTCTGTACATCTAAGTGAAACTGTGCTGTGTGTCCCACTTCTCCATCCTCTTCTCAGCCTCAAAGGTAATTTTTCCACATTGAAGAGGTAGAATCACTTCTTCTCTTTCTAAAGTGCAGCAAGATTCTTTGCATGTTTTGGGAGATAAAAGGTCTTCCACACTCTTGTCCTACCTTCTCCTTTAATTGCATGCTCTTTTTCTAAGCTCTTTTCTCATAAATAAGACCATCTACATCTGCAGAGATGGAGAATAAGGAGGAGGGAACACTCTTAATTGCAATCTGAAGTAAAAAGGAAAAAAAAAAGTAAGCAGCAATAATTATTAAATCACCGCTTAATGGACCCAAGACAACCCAAGGTGATTATTAAACCACAAATTTTAAGATAGAAAATCTATTTCTAAACTGTACTTGATTCCAATTAGTTAGTTATCACAAGGTAACTAATGCTGTCTAAAACTATCCCAGTTTTTCCTGAGTTGGAGCCGAGTTCTTTGCTAGTTTCTTGCACTTTTGCAGTTTGTGAACTAGTGAGGGATGCAAGTGACAAATTATAAACTCTCTGATGTAGGAATGTATGAGGCACTGCACTTTCTATTTCAATGTAGGAGGCCTCCCAAAAATTACTTTAAAAGTAATGAGAATAAATCAATCTCTAACATCACTGGGAGTGAAATTTAAGATGCTACAAACAGCTTTTGGAAGCATCACATTCACAGACCTTGAACTTACTACCTTTAGTCTGTGCTTCATCCTTGAGGCAAAAACCAGACAAGTAACAGCTGTAGTCCATCACCTCCATCTGTTACAGGGAAGGGATAGGTAGCTGAAAAGAAATAAGGGAACAAGACAGCAATAAGGAGCTTCTCACATGCTTTCAGCGTGCGAAGTTGCCTTCTCGCCTGTGACAGGCAGCACCTGAAGAAATGCTGGTGAAGGTGAAATGCTGTCAAGAGAGTGAAGACAAGAATCCTAGAAGGTGGCAGAGCATGAGACCTCATTTGTAGGCTGGAATTAAGGGCCAGGCAAAATGCATTCTTGGGGTCACAGTGTAGCTTAGTACTGCTTCTAGGCCAAAATCCTCTGGCACCTAGGCTAGGAGAGCCATTATCATGGATGCACTTTGGGCCCCTCAATACAAGAAAGACACTGAGGAGCTAGAGTGTGTTTAAAGGGTAATGAAGATGGAAAAGGCTCTGGAGCACAAGTGTAATGAGGAGCATCTGAGAGAGCTTGGGGGTGTTTAGCCTGAAGAAAAAGAGGCTTGGAGGGAACCTTATCACTCTCTACAGCTACCTGAAAGGAGGGCGTAGTGAAGTGGGGGTCGGTCTTTTCTCCTAAGTAGCAAGTGAGAGGGTAAAAGGAAATGGCCTCAAGTTGCACCAGGGCAGGTTTAGGTTGGATATTTGTCGTGGTTAAGGACAGGCAGGTCAGGAAAAAAGACACAGAGT